>VWZK01012786.1:214830-232386 GCA_013396935.1 Baryphthengus martii
GGCCGGGCGGCGACTGCGGCTGTCGCCTCCCGCCGGCCCCCGGCGCTCCCCGCCGGACGGAGCGAGGCGAAGGGGGTTTGGTGGGGATAGAGGGAACGAGATAGCAACAGGAAAAAGCTGCTTTTCAGAGCCTGCTGCTCCTGCTCTCTCTGCGCTTGTTCCGAGCTCCTCGGTGCCGGGATCTCCAGCCGGTTTCCCGGGAGCGCGGAGCGCGCGCAGTGAGGAGGGAAGAGCCCAAGGAGCCGCTCAAAACGCTGCCTTGGGATCTGGAACTCACAGAGTGGTTTGGGTTGGAAGGGACACTAAAGATCATGCAGTTCCAACCTCCCTGCCATAGGCAGGGACACCTTCCACTTAGAGCCCCGTCCAACCTGGCCTTGAACACTTCCAGCGACAAAGCATCCACAGCTTTCACGGGCAGTGTTCAGGATGTCATCTTCAGGTTATCTTCTTCAGAACATCTTCTTTAATGTCAAGTTTTCCTAACGGATCGAAGCTTCCGTGTTGTTAAGTAAGACACAATTTATTAGGACATAAAAAACACTTCTTCTAGAATATTTTTCCTATCTAAATATGGACTGGGTGAAATTACAGCCTGGATATTAAAAGAAAAAGAACCCAATCGTGTTCTTTTGGTGGCGTATTCCCAGCACAACCAGCAACTTCCATTCGCTTTAGTGGGAACTACCTGGTGCCACTCCCACTCCCAGCATCATCTCCACTACAGGAGCTGCTCTCCCCTCAACGTGCATCTACACGAGAGCACGTAATGCTGTAGTGCATTTCATTTATACGCTATGAGAAGCCACTGCAAGCAGCCGGAGCCGTAGGCGAGGGGACCCCTCGGCCACCGAGAGCAGTCCCTCCAGTGCACCCCATTTTGACATCACAACCTCAGTGACTCGTGCGTTTCTATCCTGTCAGAAAGCAGCATCTGACAGCTGGAAGTTCTTCAAAACAGATTTTAAGCGGCAGCTTTCTAGGAGTTCCTGAGTTGGATTTTCCTAATTTTTGCTAATTAACACAACATCCAGAGTGTCTGATGGAAAGCCCGGGGTGGCAGTGGCTCCTGACAAGGGTGCAGGGCAGGCTCATGCCAACCACGCAAATAAAAATACAAGGCAATTGAAAATCTTCTCCTCAGGTTTTTTCTCCTTTTGTTTACCTTTCTGTAGACTTCAGAGTAGCAGAAAATGAATAATACAGATATTACTGTGCCTTTGTGGGTTTCTCAGCCGTGATGGACAGTCAGGCCAATTGTGAAACTGCCTGTTTGGGGGGAGGATCAAGGCAGAGCACATTCCAGCTGCTGAGAAGAGCAACTACAGGTCCAAAGCACATCAGCAAGTATTTAATTACTGTCCCCGTGGAAGCAACACACGAGCTCGTGCGCTGCCGGTATGGAAGTGAAACAGGGCTGCTATTGCACCAAGATCTAAATATCCTCTACGCCATCGCCTACCAAATACAGGACAGACTGAATTATTCAGGCAAGACTCAACACATGGTTGCTAAGGGAGGAAATAAGATGCCTTACACTGAGCTGTGAGGTAAAACCAGATGATCTGCAGATAGTTATGAATCAACCTGGTGGCAAGGCCCAAGCCTACCAGAGCTGCATGTTCTTAGGACTTCAGGAGGCAGAATCATGGAGTCATGGAATTGTTTAAGTTGGAAGAGACCTTTAAGATCATGGAGTCCAGCTGTTCCCCCAGGACTGCCAGGGCACCACTAAACCGTGCCCTTCTCTGGCCACTCTCCCGCCCCTCCGTGTCCTTCTGGGAGTACATGGCCCAAAACTGACCCCATTATTCAAGGTGTGGCCTCACCAGCGCTGAGAAGAATTGGACCCCTGTAGCTGTCGTAGCAGCGACGCAGCTCCCGGCGCCACCACACACGCATCTCCTGGTCCTTCTCATGGTCCTCTGACCGTCGCCCACAGCCCCAGTTCCTGCCCAGATGTCTGGAGGCAGCTCCTGGTTCCAGGAAACACTTTGTCATCTTGGGCCGAGTGGTTTTAATGCTGCTGGATGCCTCGGCACAAGCTCCACATTCAGCTCTCTCAGAGGACTACATTCACCTCTTTGTGTTTGGGTTTCTGTGCTGACATCAGGGAAAAACAATGTCACTCTGTTATCTGGCAGCTCCTCGGCATTCCTTGGTGGGATTAACTCATTCCTGGTACCTCTCAAATCGTACGTCTTTCCGGGAGGCCTTCCTTGGCCCTGGGGACGGAGTTCGCAGTGAATCTGCTCAAGTTTTTGGGTTTTCCATTGATTATCGTTACACACGTGCTGGAATTTGCTCCGTATTTTCCACAGTGACTTTTCTCCAAGTTGAAGGATTTCTACAGCCCAGACTGAAAAGGGTTCAGGTTCAAAGTTACCCGGTGTCTGGACTGCGTCAGAATGATGACCGTGAAATTCCGAAGAGATTGAGCCGCGTTTCTACCCTTCCTCCTGACACCATTCCCTAGCCCTGCACTTGCTCCCAGGATTCCATGTTCACGCTCCAAAATTCCTCCTTAAAATAAACACCCTCATTCAGTAAAATAGAGAAGCGGAGCGCGGCAGAGTAAAACAGACACACGAGAAGGATTCGTGTCCCTGATCCGGCTCAGCCGCCCACGCTGGTGGCTTGGCCGGTGCCAGGGCTCTGCTCCCCCCACGCCGGCCTCCCCCACTTTGGGCACCGCCACCCCCTGTGAGGGGCTGTTAGGGTGCTAGACTCCATGCCAACCACATCGGCCAGCCATGAAGAGGTAGCTGCAATTATTTCTTTTCAGTCTCATGATCATATTGTCCATTTGGTTGCAAGTACCCGATGAGTTGGTGCATAGTGTTCACAAATCTTTCTTTATTCTTTTCTTTATATATCTCTTACTTTATTCAGCGTTCCCATCCTCCTTGAAAAAAACATTCCAGACAGAGATCAGGAAAACCATGAAGTGACAAATTTCAAAGGTGATGAACAGCACACTAACTGCTTAAGCCACTTACCAATCCACTTTAAATAATATATTAGAAAAAAAACAAACAACATAAGGACAAGTTTGCAAAGTTAAACAACTGCAAAAACTGCTGATGTTACATTTCCCAAACAGATTTTACCTGCTGCTGCTCCTTGCTCAAAATAACCTTTAGGAAGTTCTGCTCACATGTGAGACAGAGTTGGGATGAAGTGACCATCTTAAGGCCTCCAAATGCAAACTACTTTTCCTCCCGTATTGTTACATCTTTGATTTTTATTAAACTAACTCCTTTGCCTGTGGTGAACCAAAGGAATAAAGTCTTCCCTTAGGTCCCAGTCACGCAGGTTGTACTCCAAAGTCTAGGTGGTTTTTGTTGTTCCCAGTGAGAACATCGTAAAAACATCCCCAAAAATACAAGTTACAAATCGGCCCCTAGTAAAGAATTATGAAAGTTTGAGTTGAAAAAAGATGATAATAAGGCAGAAAGCAGGATTAAAGTACTGAGCTGGGAGATTCATTAGGGTTGCAGACAGATAAGTAAATTATAGCCCTGCAGAAATTATTTGACTGGCAAATTAATTACACAATATTACAATGGTTTTCTCAGCCAAACTCAGCCCTCAGGAAGCAGGTAGGAGTGTGCATGACTTAATAAAAGGAGCCTCGGCTTGTCTGCGGCTTCATCGGAGATGAAAATTAACATTTCAGGATTTGAGGCAAAGAGGTTTTTTATAAAGCTCAGAAAGAGCCTGGCACAGTTATTCGGGTTTACGCAGCCGATAAAGCCGAAACGCCCGGGCACTGCAACGCTCCTGCTTTCTTTACAGCCCTTGAATCCACAGCCCTACCCGTGAAGCCAACTGGAAGCTGATTTGGGGACCAACATGGCAGTCTCCTTAGGACAGAGCGTTCAACAGCACTCTTTAAATTTGTTCTGAGAACACCTCAATAAACGACTCGGCAAAATATTTCACCCCAACCTTGCAAAAGTGCATAATAATAATAATAATGTTATAAGTATAATCATATAAAAATACCTTATTGTTATTATTATTTCTTAAAGCCTTGGCTTACTGTCTGGACGTATTGCCAGGTGGCCAGAGTACAGCAAACGGGTCTAAAAATAACTGTGAGAAAGCTGAAGGACAACAAGAAACTGCTGTGAATAAAAAACAGAGCAAAGTGAAAGTCTCGCTGGCCGCGGACGTCAGGAACACAGGCAACTGAGAAACCTTCCGGACAAGAGTTTATTGCTGTTACTCAAGTGAACAAATTCCTCTAAGGGATATTCTACACGGGAGTCTCAAGTTCATCTCGTGGAGGACAGAGCGGTGTATGTCATGGTAACTCCTCCAGCGTGAATTCTCTCTCTTGTTATGATGCTGACGGTTAGAAAAGAGATTTCTCAGAAGCTGAAAGTAGCAATGGAACAAAAAAACACACAGGAAAAAAAAAAAAAGAAAGAGAAAACATACACATACAAGAAGACTTTCATTGAATAAAGAGTGTTTTTCACTTTGGAGCTTAGATAAAGTAGCAATAACAGGCAGTGTTGGAAAAAGCATGATCCTGACCCATTGTGTCTCTCCCTGCCCCCCTGAAATTCAGGCACTGGTTAAATAAAGGGATTTCGAAAGGACTTCGGCACACAGGACATGACTGCAAAAAAGTGTCTGAGCCTTGGCAGTGCTGGGCACTTCAATCACAGGTCTGGAGGCCCTGGGATGACCCCTGGTCACGATGACCCCCAGGTCAGGCTGCTCTGCTGCCTCGGAGTCCCCAGGTGCCCACTCTGCATGGAAAGCTGCCTGGTACCTTGGACACGCAAGATGTGGGAGACCCAGATTCTACTTTCTCCTCTTCCTCAGAGGGTTGGTGCCATCAGCTCGATGTGCTGCAAGCACCAGTCTACAAAAGCCCCATTGTGAGTGGATGATGGAGACAGGACCCTCCATGGCCATACAGGGTTAGAGCCACACTCAGGGAACACCAAAGTGTTGGTCAAACAAAATATTCCTCAGCCTTGCTCAGCTCCCCTCTGGGGCTGCTCTTCTCCAGCTGAACAGCCCCAGGGCTCTCAGCCTTTCCTGGCCACACAGATGCTCCAGGCCCCTCAGCAGCTTCCCAGCCTCCCCTGGACTCTCTCCAGTAACTCCCTGTCTCTCTAAAGTTACCACTGACTCCAAAGAAACACGTCCAAGTCTCCCGACCCAGAAACTTGAGATCAAAATGTCATCCTCTTCCTTGCTCTTGTTTCCATCAGGACTCAGCGCAGTGAGGTCAGACCTACACCACCCTCATGGCACCAACCTGGTGTCACCAAATCTTTATTGCCAGGCTTGGTGGTGGGTGGAAAGAGCAGATCGACATTCAGCCCAACAGCTGCAGAACAAAAGGTTCAACCATTCTGCTCCGTGTCCCTGCCCCCAGACCTGGTACCGGCTGCGGTGACTGCTGAGAGCCTGGCGACGCTTGCCCGCCCGGCCTGACCGCAGCCGAGGCCGTGCGAAGTCGCCGTCGGTGAGCGGGGGCGGGTCGCGGCAGCGCCGGGGACCGGGAGGCGATACCTTTACATCTCGTTATCGATGTGTCGATAGGGGCCGGCTCTGTAGAGCTGCTTGCTGAGAAGGACGGGCTAATTTAACAGGGATTTGACTGATATGAAAATTGACGTGGTTTTCCAATGATGTCTTGTACTGGAATGTTGCGATCTGGAAAGTAATATATTTCTCCTCGCTTATCACATCGATATGGCCTAATTTTGTTGGCTTCTGTATTGAACAATCTGGTGGATGTACAATCCGGTTTTGATTTCTCTCTTTATGAGACCTCGTATTATTAAAGCTCTCTCATCCAAAAAAGAATATATTTTTATTTACTAGTAATATTAATGGAATTCAATTTTTTCCACAGTTTTGATCTAGTTTTTTCATATTGAAGAATTAGATCTCATTTAGTTAAAGCTGAAAGAAAACAACCGGGTTTTCATCTGTTCTGTGAGCAGATTGAACTACAGTTTGCATATTTTTATTTAATACTCTTTATTTCATACTACTCTACTCCACCAAATCAGTGTTTATTACTTACTGCATTTCTAATGTTGCAAAGGCGACTATATCATTTATTGTGCCTAATTACTCGCCTGTTTCTCTGTAATTATTTCGTCTCTAGATATATTGAGCCTGCACCTCGTGTACGTTGGGTGTTAGGAAGCGCTCGGCTTGCGCGGAATCCCAGTGGAGCCTTACTGGGAGCGCTGCAGGGAGGCAGAGGGGGGTCGGAGCTCTGACACTCTCCTCAGTAAGTCACTGAGAGATGAAAAATATGGGTCCTCCCAACACGATAGCTGAGGTTGTGCTTTCCACGGTGGTCCCTGGCAGACCCCACACTGCCGAGATGCCACTCGGCGCTGCCGAAGGGTAAATGTTGGGTAAGCAGATCCATCGCCAGGCTCTCACTGGGGAGTGCACCAGCGTGAACAACATGCAAGCTGGTTACATGTCTGTGGGACCTGTAGGGGTACCACATCTCCACGCCTTGGAAACCCCTCCAGGGATCAGGGGGACTCCAGCCCTGCCCTGTGCAGCCTGGGACAGGCCTGGACAACCCTGGAATGGAAGAAATTGTTCCTTAACTCCAACTTAAACCTCCCTTGGGCCAATTTGAGGCCATTTCCGCTTGTCCTGTCGCTTGTTCCTTGAGAGAACAGACCAAGGGGAGCTCTGCTCCTGGTGAGTCACACAGTGCACTTAGGCCCCACCCTCTGTTACCAACAGTGTCTTCAGCAGTTAAAAAAATCTTCAACAGCCCCTCCTTGCCAGAAAGACAGTATTTTATAACTCAGACTTAGTCGAGAGTGATGAATGCAACGTACAACTTGGTCACTTCTAGAGGCTAACCTTGGGCTTTGCAAACCAGGGGCTGTCTTAGGAGACAGGGAGAGGGAAACTGCCAGTCCCTGGGGTAAGTCCTTTGCTTGGGGNTGGTCACGATGACCCCCAGGTCAGGCTGCTCTGCTGCCTCGGAGCCCCCAGGTGCCCACTCTGCATGGAAAGCTGCCTGGTACCTTGGACACGCAAGATGTGGGAGACCCAGATTCTACTTTCTCCTCTTCCTCAGAGGGTTGGTGCCATCAGCTCGATGTGCTGCAAGCACCAGTCTACAAAAGCCCCATTGTGAGTGGATGATGGAGACAGGACCCTCCATGGCCATACGGGGTTAGAGCCACACTCAGGGAACACCAAAGTGTTGGTCAAACAAAATATTTCTCAGCATTGCTCAGCTCCCCTCTGGGGCTGCTCTTCTGCAGCTGAACAGCCCCAGGGCTCTCAGCCTTTCCTGGCCACACAGATGCTCCAGGTCCCTCAGCAGCTTCCCAGCCTCCCCTGGACTCTCTCCAGTAACTCCCTGTCTCTCTAAAGTTACCACTGACTCCAAAGAAACACGTCCAAGTCTCCCGACCCAGAAACTTGAGATCAAAATGTCATCCTCTTCCTTGCTCTTGTTTCCATCAGGACTCAGCGCAGTGAGGTCAGACCTACACCACCCTCATGGCACCAACCTGGTGTCACCAAATCTTTATTGCCAGGCTTGGTGGTGGGTGGAAAGAGCAGATCGACATTCAGCCCAACAGCTGCAGAACAAAAGGTTCAACCATTCTGCTCCGTGTCCCTGCCCCCAGACCTGGTACCGGCTGCGGTGACTGCTGAGAGCCTGGCGACGCTTGCCCGCCAGGCCTGACCGCAGCCGAGGCCGTGCGAGGTCGCCGTCGGTGAGCGGGGGCGGGTCGCGGCAGCGCCGGGGACCGGGAGGCGATACCTTTACATCTCGTTATCGATGTGTCGATAGGGGCCGGCTCTGTAGAGCTGCTTGCTGAGAAGGACGGGCTAATTTAACAGGGATTTGACTGATATGAAAATTGACGTGGTTTTCCAATGATGTCTTGTACTGGAATGTTGCGATCTGGAAAGTAATATATTTCTCCTCGCTTATCACATCGATATGGCCTAATTTTGTTGGCTTCTGTATTGAACAATCTGGTGGATGTACAATCCGGTTTTGATTTCTCTCTTTATGAGACCTCGTATTATTAAAGCTCTCTCATCCAAAAAAGAATATATTTTTATTTACTAGTAATATTAATGGAATTCAATTTTTTCCACAGTTTTGATCTAGTTTTTTCATATTGAAGAATTAGATCTCATTTAGTTAAAGCTGAAAGAAAACAACCGGGTTTTCATCTGTTCTGTGAGCAGATTGAACTACAGTTTGCATATTTTTATTTAATACTCTTTATTTCATACTACTCTACTCCACCAAATCAGTGTTTATTACTTACTGCATTTCTAATGTTGCAAAGGCGACTATATCATTTATTGTGCCTAATTACTCGCCTGTTTCTCTGTAATTATTTCGTCTCTAGATATATTGAGCCTGCACCTCGTGTACGTTGGGTGTTAGGAAGCGCTCGGCTTGCGCGGAATCCCAGTGGAGCCTTACTGGGAGCGCTGCAGGGAGGCAGAGGGAGGTCGGAGCTCTGACACTCTCCTCAGTAAGTCACTGAGAGATGAAAAATATGGGTCCTCCCAACACGATAGCTGAGGTTGTGCTTTCCACGGTGGTCCCTGGCAGACCCCACACTGCCGAGATGCCACTCGGCGCTGCCGAAGGGTAAATGTTGGGTAAGCAGATCCATCGCCAGGCTCTCACTGGGGAGTGCACCAGCGTGAACAACATGCAAGCTGGTTACATGTCTGTGGGACCTGTAGGGGTACCACATCTCCACGCCTTGGAAACCCCTCCAGGGATCAGGGGGACTCCAGCCCTGCCCTGTGCAGCCTGGGACAGGCCTGGACAACCCTGGAATGGAAGAAATTGTTCCTTAACTCCAACTTAAACCTCCCCTGGGCCAATTTGAGGCCATTTCCGCTTGTCCTGTCGCTTGTTCCTTGAGAGAACAGACCAAGGGGAGCTCTGCTCCTGGTGAGTCACACAGTGCACTTAGGCCCCACCCTCTGTTACCATCAGTGTCTTCAGCAGTTAAAAAAATCTTCAACAGCCCCTCCTTGCCAGAAAGACAGTATTTTATAACTCAGACTTAGTCGAGAGTGATGAATGCAACGTACAACTTGGTCACTTCTAGAGGCTAACCTTGGGCTTTGCAAACCAGGGGCTGTCTTAGGAGACAGGGAGAGGGAAACTGCCAGTCCCTGGGGTAAGTCCTTTGCTTGGGGACATGTCCCAGTGGAGGGGGATCTGGATTCTGACAGGCACCTTATGACATGGCGTAGGTCTGCTCACCAGCCCAGAGACAGCCCTGATTATCACTGGGGGGGTTCTGCTTGTGCTGCAGTTTCATTGCAGACTGCACTGGAATGGAGGAGCAGGAGGAGGAGGAGGAGACTGACACCCGGCAGGGCTGGCACCCGGCTCACATGGTGGCTCGGCGAGATCTGTACGCACACATCTCCCACTCACTAGTCATGAGCATAGCAGTTTGCAAAGACATTGTGTAAAGCACTCAAAATATCTCTATTTCGGGCGGCCTCCAGCTTTGCAGCCTCGATGGAAAATTGTTTTCTTAAGATTTGAGCGAAGGGGAAGGACGGAGCCCCAGAGCAACGCGCCCCATCGGCACCCTGGCCCACAGACCATGCGCCCACAGCTTCAGATCCGCGGCGCCTCCGTACGCAGCTCTGCCGGCGAGCAAGGGGTCACGGCCATCCCTGCGGCGATGAATTCACCAGGCCAAACCCTTCCCGCCTTTGGCAGCCAGTCCGTCCCACGCGAGAGGACTTCAACAAACACTTTCTGGTTGGGGATTAGAGAAGCGGGCTCCTGGTGACTCGGTCAAACCAGAGACATTCCTCCCGCATTATCTTTCACATCTGTGAGGCTTTATGCAAGAGACCGCCACGCGGGATGGAGGGTAACGAAGCCGCCGTGTCCCAAGGAACGCCCTCTCTTGCACGGGCGGATTTGGCACACGCGGACGCGGCTCCTGATACCGAGTCCTGAGCAACCTCACGCTGTTGTTACGAGGCTCCGTTAATGAAAAACATCTTGGAGGAAAAATACTTGTTGTGCGTCGAGCGCCTTTCCTGGCTCCGACCTCGGGCAGACCCAGAGGCACTTTCGGAGCTCACTGTTGACCCCTCTGTGAGCAAGGCCCTCTGGGTGTTGTCCAGCTGTTGTCCAGCAACACCTCCCGACGTGGCCGGCTGCTGGAGAGGCCTGAGCTGGAAATCTGCCCCTTCTGCCAACTGCTCTGAAATTCTGTTCTCCTGCAGTCAAATGTGGCAGAGTCTTGCAGGGAATGTGTTTCTGAGGGGGAAGTATCTCAGATGTGTCGAGAAAACCCCTCTCGAAACAAGAAAGATTTAATGTAAAACAACAGAAAGGGTTTCACTTAAAGAAAGTAGTTAATTAAACCACATTTCTGTGTGTTTTGTCAGCTAATTCCCAAAATACGGGGAAAACAATGTGTAACAATGCTATTTTAGAGGGCTTGTGGCATAAATACATCACTCAAGCGACATCTTGGGGAGTTTCCAGAGCTGCCAGAACAGCTTGGAGCCAATCCCTGAGACAATTCCCAAACAAGCCAGGTGGCGACTAGCGCAGACCCCGGCCACCTCCACCGTCACTGTGGCCTCTGGGACACACGACGTCACCTTCACCGTCCCAGTTTCCCATGTTTTTGAGTTTGGGTGGTTTGCTTTTGCTCCGAGGAGTCCTTGGGAGCAGCCTGACAGCCCTTCCCACTGTGATGATGGCTTTGGTCACGATCAGGGTGTTGGTGGCCAAATACACCCGGTCAAATGTTCAGGTTGCCCCTGTGAGCTGCTGAATTGGGAGCATCAGGTCCATGTGCAGCCACAATTCTGAGGAAAACAAAAAGTGCAATTGCATTCATCTATTCCATGGGAAGCCAAATGACTGGAAGAGCTGGAATGATGCATCCCCGCCTTTCTGCTGTCCCTTCTCTGACCTGCTCAGGAGGCGGTGGAAGGTGGCTGCTGCCTCTTCCCAGTCACCTTCCCAGCCCTGGCAAAGGGTCTTGGGACAATCCAGGGACGATGCTGGGGTTGTTTTGCCATTCCTGGAACCTGGCTGGCATCCCTGTCAGATAACAGGAATTCAGACATGAATTGCAAGTGAGAAGCTGTAACAGTCTCTGCAGCACCGTTACTACTTTTGGCGTCTTCAAACCGTTTAGGAAAGTGCTGCCAAGTTAAGAATCCCATCTACGTACACGGAATAGTAGCTGTGCGTGGGGGGCGGTGGCTAAGTGGGTATAGATGTGTGGTTTATGTAAGAAAACTTTACAAGGTGCTTAAAATAGTCTGTTTTCTGGAATCGGTTCCATCCTGAGGACGCTCAACTGACATCAAACTGCAATGATGCTCTGCTCAGTGTGGAGGTGAGGATTCATAGCATCGTAGAAATCACAGAATCACGGAATCATGGATTAGAAGGGACCTAAAGAGTCATCTAGTCTAACCTCCTGAGTCTGGTGAGGAGCGGCTGAGGGAGCTGGGCTTGTTCAGCCTGGAGCAAAGGAGGCTCAGGGGAGACCTTCTGGCTCTCCACAACTCACTGAAATTCAGGAGCTTGNTGGGGGCGCTGCGCGGTTCCGGCGGCGGATCCCGCACAGCTGGCTGGGCGGGGAGGGCAGATGTCGGTACCGGCAGCTCAGGCGCGGCTGGGCAGGGAGCATATGGGACGCAACACGTGCCATATGGCCCGTTTAGCCTTTCACCTCGACGGGTATCAATCACAGACGTCCTGGGAAAAAAAAAACCACCGACTCAACGGTGCGGGAAGACGAACGGCTCGGCGGGGTTTCTGCTCCCTNGACCTCCAGGGATGTCCAGGCCTGTGCCAGGCTGCCCAGGGCAGGGCTGGAGTCCCCCTGATCCCTGGAGGGATTTCCAAGGCGTGGAGCTGTGGTGCTGAGGGACAGGGCTCAGTGGTGCCCTGGCAGGGATGGGGCAATGCTGGGACTCCAGGAGCTGAAAGGGCTCTTCAAACCAAACCGTTCTAGGATTCTATGAAGTGCCAGTTCCATGTTCTCCGAGATGTTCCAGGGCTGGAGACCGAGCAGAAACGTCTCCAGCACAAAACAGCCGGGCTGAAAACAAACCCAGTTGCAGCTGAACGTGGAAAAACACCAAACAAAAAAACCCAAACAAACGAAAAAAACCAAACCCAAAAGCCTCCAAACAAAGCCAACCCAGACCGGGGGCAGACGGGAGCAGCCCCTCGCAGCGCACCCGGGGCCGCCCCCGCCTCGTTCCCCCCCTCCCCGTTCCTCGGNTGCGGGAAGACGAACGGCTCGGCGGGATTTCTGCTCCCTGACCCGGGTCGCCAGGAGGCGAGGAGCGGATCTTGGTGCTGCTGGACCAAGCATGCCGCCAAACCCAGCCGGGCTTCAAAAGCCATAAACATCTGTTTACTTTCTGGGGCCTTGACAGCTGTCAGAGCAGGCGGGCGCTGACATGGGGCTCGTTGTGACTGCTCGTTGAGAATGAAACAGGGAAAATACGGCTTTAGAGTCTTCCGTAGAATAATTGCGTGTTAATAAGAATATAAGCAGAAATGACCGTTATCATAATAAATGCCTTATATCATCTGATACCACCAGCACGGCGAAGCTTCAGGAGGGGCCTAAGAGCGGGAAAGAAGGGAGAATAGTGGTCCCCTGGAAGCTGCAGGAAAATACAAGGGGAATGATTGAGTGCTCATGAGCTGCTCCATTGCATCCAAGTCTGGCAGTGAGCCCCCTGCTTCCCGTGCTCCAACAGCTCTGACTTCACATCAAGTTCTAACCTCTCATTGGGGCTGTGACTTCACGTCGACATCCAACTCCACAATGACATCCAACTCCACATCGATGTCCAACGTCACATTGTCGTCCAACGTCACAGCGCTTGTTCCAGCTGCTCGCTTGCTGTGGGGAAGCCTGATGGGAACACGTCACCCTCACTGACTGCTCCGGGGCTGGAGCTGTCGGCATGTTCTGGAGGGGACGTTGATGATGGGGCCGTGGCCACCAACCCAGTGAAGCTGATCATCTCCAGCTGGTTTCTGGTGGTTCCAGGGCCGGAGGCCAGCACCAGGCCCATGCCTCACGTGCAGCCCACCTCGTTCTCCGTTTGGGGCCTTTGCACCTCACATAAAGAAGCGCTAAAGTGAAATTGGACAAAAAGATGCTGTAACTCTTCAACTTTCGCTCTGTGGAAGAGGAAACAAAACTTCCCTCTCCCAAACCATCATCCTGAAGTGCTTGCCCAGGCCAGAGAGGGTCACGTGTGTGTGACTCAAGCGCTGAGTGTGCATATGCGCAGGAAAGGGCCAGGCGCAGATGCTGCGGGGCCGGTGCAGCACTCTTTTCATACCTACCATGCAAACATGGCCCTGCTCCTGCCCCTGCACCAGCCGAGGCTCACCGGCCTGCAGAAGAGAAGGGGCAAACCTGTGACGCTGCCATGGCACACTCGGCTGACCTGGGAACCCAAACCGAACCCCCATCACGAGGATTGTGAACCAGTTACGGTCTTTCTACTCCTAGATGTGCCAGTTCCCAAGCATCTTAACATCAAACAAACACGCGTTTTGTTTGGGAATCTGCTGCGCTCACAGATGGGAGCGATGTGAATTTGGGGTTTTGATTGTAAATGCCAGCACCTGGAGCAGGCCTACCCACAGGGGGCTCCGAAGCAGGGCCCCTGGGGTCAGCTGTAGTGCATCTTCTGTGGCAGCTGTTCTAATGAGCTGGAAAAGCTCGTTAGTGGTGGATGGGGCCTTTTGGAAAGATGGGGGTTTAGTTTTCGGAGAAGGTTTGGGGACTGTCCTTCTCAATGGGCCGTTCAAGGTCAAAAATGCTTGTGATTAACCTTTGCATCTTTTAACCAGCAATGGGAGGGAGAAGGAACAGTGACAGTAGAACACTGCGTGTGCACCTGCACTTTTTCCTGGGTGAAGGAGATGGAACAGCCCCCGGGATAGGAAGGCACGGCACCAACAAGCTCTGCAGGTGATAAAGGCACCGGTTGTGCCCTCTCCCTGTGACAGCCGCACTGGGCGTTTCCCTGTAGGAAGAGTGAGGGTGTTTCATGAGGCTGTTGTGGTGACCACTGAAACATTTCCTAAGGGGACCTCTCTGTGCGAGTGGGCCCGTCAGTGCCGCCCGGGTTCCTCGTGTCTGACCCTGGAAGGGGTTTGCATCTTCTTACCTTGCCCAGTTGTGGGGTTTTAGGTGTTGCTTTTCCTGCCGTGTCAGTAACGGTACAAAAGTCCCACCCACGCTCAGTTTTGGGGTTGCCTCGGAAGGAGACGGACGCAGGAACCGGGGGTAAGGAGGGAAGAGTGATGGGTCTTTTCAACTGAGCGTGTGCTTTGTGCCCGTGTGTGGAGATCCCCAAATGCAGCGTTTCGCCACATGTATAAAATTGTGTTTGCATTTATTTAATTTAGGGTTCTTTTTTAAAAGCCTGTAGTCTCGAATGTTTGTTCTCCCTTTTTTTTTTCACATCATTACTCTGATACTGCTTGATTAGCTCCCTCCCCAGTCATGATTGGTAATTAAAATAGGCATTAAAATTAGTCACTTAGCAATTTTGCTGTTCAATTGGCAATTAAATTACTTAATTGCAATTAAAGTCCTAATTTTAATTGGCAAAATGATAGATGTAGATTTAAGATAATATGTATAAATACTTTAATAAGTGTCTATATAAGGATTACTTAATTACTCAACTTCAAGTTTATGCTGTTAACTTTAGAACTTTTAAGTGAGTAATGAAATTTATATTACATCTATTCTAAGGATATGGTAATTAGATGGATTACTTATCCCTATAAGGGCCTTTGCTCTAAGTTTCTCCTGTGATGTTAAAACTACAGTCTGGGTGGACTGCTGCCGATCTGACGGATGATCTTGGAGGATCTCTTCCAAGCGGAACGATCCCGTGATGCCAATGGTAGCGTGACCGCTCTGCGGTGGAAGGCCCCGTGGCCACTCCAGCTCAACCAGCTCTACCACCAGGGAGACGAAGCCAGAGCAACTCATTGACACCTGAAAATGCAGATTTCAATAGTCCTTGGAGACTGGAGGCACCTCACAGCATTGGGTGATGTCTTCACTCCTCTTTATCCTCTCACCTCCCCTTGGAGAAACCTGTAACTCTGAGAAGTGCAACCACAAAGTGGGAATGGTTCCTTCCGGGTGCGAGCGAGGCAGGCAGTGGGTTGTCTCAGGTGTTTTTACGGCATAAGCTGAAAGGGAGAAGCATTTCCAAAACGAGACGATGTCTTAGGTACAGCCAGAGAAAGGAAGGAAGGAGCGATCACGGTTCCACAGAAACCATTTGTGTTTCAGGGGGTTTTATGTAAGGTAAGGATTTTCTGTGACTTTTCAGGTTGCACCAAACAGCACGTCCAGAGGTTGATGTGCGGGATCCGTTCCCAACCTTCGCTCCCTCACATGCTGTGGTCTATGGAACTCCGCAGAAAAACCACCTGTGTCGTACCTCGTGTGTCACATCACTCAGCTGCAGGCAAGAATGTGCAAATTAGGTGATTTCTGCCTTTTATTTTTCTTTGCAGGTTGGGCTGGTCCTGTGGGAAGGTCTGAGGTTGAGGTCAGAGCCGTTTGCCAGAGCCCACCACAGAGGAGGCCAAACTTTCCCCTTCCTCTTCAGAGCAGCAACCTCGTTGAAGCCATAATGCCAGATGGACTTGTGAAATTAAGATATTTTTATGAAGTTTGGTGCCCTTGATTATATGACAGCGTTTTGCATTCTCCCCCTGACTTTTCTCCAGCCTGCACTGACCCAAGTTTAGAACCACAAAATCATAGAATCAAACAATTATTTTGGTTGCAAAAGATTTTTCAGACCGTCGAGTCCAACCGTTCACCCAGCACAGACAAGTTTCCCAAACCGGTTAAATTTGCTGTCGGTTTGAGCCACTCTTCTTTAATATTTGCCAAGATACTGAAAGAAAGACTTTTTGGAGTTGTTTGTTTTCAGATCAAGATTCTAAAATACAGAAAGGCTTGCGCTTGTTCATGATGCAAGTCGCGCGCAGGCATTGCTGGGGATGAATAAAATAAGATTACTTTTTTTTTAAATGCTCAAAAAGACGCTTAGAATTTGGCGTGGGTAATGGAAACGGGGGCGTTTCGAGCAGCTTGGCATGAACAGAGTCGATAAATAAAAGGCGGCGAGGGGCTGTGTACAGAAAAAATGGGATTTTGCCCTCAAAACAAAAAGATCAGGGAGGTTCTCGGGGCGGGGGGAAGATCCCGGGGCCCTCGGGGGCGCGGATCTGCGCCCCCGAGGGCCCCGGGATCTTCCCGTCGCCCCGGGGGAGCTCCCGTCGGGGCGCGGGTTATTTTTGGCGCGCCCCGCGATGACGTCAATGATGACGCTCAAGCGACGGTGGGTGGGAGCCACGCCCCACTCTCACTTCCCCCCCGCCCTCTATGCAAATGAGGCCACGCCCCCCACTCGCGCTTAAGGTGCCGCGCGTGGAACGGGGCTGGGAAGAGCGTTGGGAAGGGGGAACGGACGCGGGGATCTGAAGGGCGTGTCCCGGCGCTGTGACGTCACCGTCGGAAATTTACCAAAGGGAGCCGCACGGGCAAAGGGGGCGTGGGCTGACCGCAGTCTCGCCGGAGACTGCGAAAGGGGACGCGTCCCACCTTGCAGGCTGCGGCGACGGGGCCGGAGGCGGCACTGGGGCGGGTGCAGAGCTGCAGCCTCTCTGCTTTTGGGAAAAAAAAAATGCGGCTCTTAATTTAGTTCTGGGAGTAGTTGAGTTAGGAAGGGGCTCGGAGGGCGATCAGCCTGGTGGGAGAGGACCCTGGACCCGAGTCGTGGCTCCGCAGCGCAGCAGGGGCCCCATGGCCAAGNCGACGTGACGTGTCGCCGTCCCGCCGGCTCGTGTCGCGACGTGTCGCGTCCCGCCGCCGCCGCCCCGGCACTTGGATGCAGGCACAAGTCTCCGCTCTCCGGTGAGTGCCCACGCACCGCCTCAACCCCACGGCTCCGCGTCCCACCCGCCGTCCACGCGTGGGGTTGTCACGGCGCTTCTCCAGCCTCACTCACGGGAGAGGCACCGCGGGGCTCTCGCTGCCACGAGTGGGACAGGATGGGTTGCTCCGGTGTCGCCCGTGAGTGCTGCGGGGTGGCTGTCACCCGGTGCCCCGCGGGTGGGAGAACACACCCCCTCCCCCCTCCGGGACGGGCATAAACCCGGGGCTCGCCCCGGAGACGCGTTTCTCGCCTTTACGGTGGAGACGGAAAAAACGAACCGGCTTCTCGCGGCTAAAAAAGGGGGACAAACGCGGCTGGTTTTCCGGGAGCCGAGTGACAGCCCGTCTGCCCAAAGTTTTCTTCCCGATTAAAAAAAACCAAACCAAACCCCGCTCCGCGGAGTGCCCCGGCCCTGCCCCGGGACCGCTCCTGCACCCCCGTGGGCTGAAGGGCAGGGTCTGCCGGGCTCGGTGCTGCCACGGCCGCCGGTCCTGGGACCGGCTTTGCTGGACTCGGTGTTCCGCCGCCGGTGCCGGGACCGGG
>VWZK01012786.1:235449-386221 GCA_013396935.1 Baryphthengus martii
CCGAGCAGGGCCGGCCCCGGGGCCGTGGGGCTCTGCTGCCCCGGGATCGGGCCGCGCAGAGAACCGGCCTCCGCGTCTGGAGAGCGGCGACCCGGTAGCGCCGTTCCTAATTGAATTAATTGCCCCCGGAATATCTCATTTCCGTGCTGGTCAGAGAGAGGTTTAATTGTTATAAAAACCTGGCTCCCCGACTAGAAACGGGGTTAGCAATTTCACGGGTTATATACTTTAGAGAACCTCATTAAGTGCTTTTTAAAATGAATTTCCAGTTCCAGGCTAACCCCGACTACCAGATGAGCGGAGACGACACCCAGCACATCCAGCAGTTCTATGATCTCTTGACCGGCTCCATGGAGATCATCCGAGGGTGGGCAGAAAAAATCCCTGGCTTCACTGATCTCCCCAAAACCGACCAGGACCTGCTCTTCGAATCCGCCTTCCTGGAGCTGTTCGTGCTGCGGTTGGCGTACAGGTGAGCGGCCGGGGCCCGGGGTGGCGGGGGGGCACGTCGGGGCGGCTGTGGAATCAGATCCCTTCAAGGTCCACTGATCTGCGTTTTATTAACTCCTCGGTAATTAGGTGCCTCTTAAATCCTTCATTTATTGCTCCTCGAGTAATTAGTTGTTTAGCTTCCCCCCCCCCCATCTTCTCTATTCTTTTTTTTTTTCTTTTACTTCCTTTTTTTTTGTTGTTTTCTATTTCACTCTCCCTTCTCGATTTTATTTTTCTTTCCTCTCTCTTTATTTCTTTCTCCCTTTTTCTCCTTTCCTCTTTCTCTCCCTCTTTTTTTTTTTTGTCTTTTTTTTTTTTTTGTCTATTGCCTTTCTCTCTTTTCCTCTTTCTTTCTTTTTCTCTCCCTATCTAGTTTTCCGTTTCTTATCCATCCACTCATCTGTTCCTTTTGGGGTTGTCATATTCCTTCCAGGTCAAATCCAGTGGAGGGCAAGCTCATCTTCTGCAACGGGGTGGTCCTGCACCGGTTGCAGTGCGTCCGCGGCTTTGGGGAGTGGATCGATTCCATCGTTGAATTTTCCTCCAACTTGCAAAACATGAACATCGATATCTCTGCCTTCTCTTGCATCGCTGCCCTGGCCATGGTCACAGGTCAGTGTCCCCCCTTCTCCGCAGCCCCTTTTCCCTCCCTCCCTCTCTCTCCGTGTCAGACCCGTAACCTCCCGCGTCCTTCTCTTTTTCGCAGAGAGGCATGGGCTTAAAGAACCCAAGAGGGTGGAAGAACTTCAAAACAAGATTGTAAATTGTCTCAAAGACCATGTGACTTTTAATAACGGGGGGCTGAATCGCCCCAACTATTTGTCCAAACTCTTGGGGAAGCTCCCCGAACTCCGCACGCTTTGCACACAGGGGCTGCAGCGCATTTTCTACCTGAAACTGGAAGACTTGGTGCCACCGCCAGCAATAATCGACAAACTTTTTCTGGACACTTTACCTTTTTAAGACTCTTCCCTTGCACTTCCACCGAACTGAAGGAAACTTCAGCTGTCTGAAGGGGACTCCGGCTGGGCCCAGAGCAGCACCCATGGGTGCCAGCTGCCCATCCCAAACCAGTGTTGCTAACCTGCAGGCAGAACGTGAGCGGGTGTTTTGGCTCTGGGGCATCACGGATGCAGATCATGGACTACACAAATACCATGGTATAAACTTTTTATTATCAGCTTATAAATGAATTTATTATTAAGGACTTCTGGTTAAAAAAGGTGAACGTATCTGGCAACGCCGGGTGCGCAGCTAAGACTCACACGGTGACAAACGCGAGCGTTAAGGTGACCCCACAAGTCTCACCCTCCTAAAGTTTTCTGCTGTAAAAGAAAGCTGTAATATATACAAAACCTAAATGTTGCGTGGGTGGCATGTCATTAAAGAAGGCAAAGGCTTGTAAATTTATCAGATGCGGTTTGGCTTTTAAAAAAAATTTAAAAAATATTCTGTGCCTATTTATGAAGAAATATGGAAGACAATTCTAAAAAAAAATAAAAATAAAAGCTAAACGTGTTTGCAAAAAAACCCAAAATTAAAAAAAATAAAAAAAAATAAAAGAGGAGAATAAAGAGGAGGAAAACTAACTCTGTCCGTATCAGGAAAGCATGACGATTCTAGGGTGACAATGTTATAGGCACTTGCTATTTCAGTAATGTCTATATTCTATAAATAGTATTTCAGACACTATGTAGTCTGTTAGCTTTTATAAAGACTGGTAGTTATCTAAGCTTCGAACATTTTCTCAATTGTAAAATAGGTGGGCACAAGTATTACGGAACCTGAAACCCTCCCCAAAGGGACACATAGTGTTTGTAAACACCGTCCAACATTCCTTGTTTGTAAGTGTTGTATGTACTGTTGATGTTGATTAAAAAAAAGAAGTTTATATCTTGATTATTTTGTTGTCTAAAGCTAAACAAATCTTGCATGCAGCAGCTTTTGACTGTTTCCAGAGTGCTTATAATATACATAACTCCCTGGAAATTACTGAGCACTTTGAATTTTGGGTTTGTTTTGTTCCATTTTTTTTGAATTTTTTTTTAAATGTCTAAAATTGTCGGTTAATATATTATTTTATGTTCGAGTAATATTTTTAATATTGACATATTCTGTAGTATTTTTCTTTGTATATTCCCAGTATGGCACATGAGACAAGTCACTGCCTTTTTTCCTATGGTGTATGACAGTTAGAAACGCTGATGATTTTTTTTTTTTTTTCTCCTGATAACTCTTTCTTTGAGAAAGACAATTTTAATGTTTACAACAATAAAACATGTAAACGAATAGAATCTCGTCTTCTTTTTGCCCAAGCGAGAAGCTCCACCACCAGCACCCACTGCCCACAGAGGACAATTCCCTCTGCCCGGGTGGCGATAATCCACACGGGAGGATACTGGGGCACTTTCCTTTCAGGAACGGCTGCGGCAGGACTCGCCGGCTCTGCGGGAGGAAGAGGAGGAGAACCCGAGGCTGAAGGTTGGTCCTTTCCCAGGTTTTTCCCTGCGGCGGGTCTCTGCTGCATCCCTGCCCTGCATCCCTCCATCCTTCCCTCCTTCCGCGCAAGCTTTTGCTCGGACAAATCCCTTCTGATACGGGAGGGGGGGGTCTCATTCCTACAGCTTCTCCCGCGGCTCCGTAGGTGGATCTGGGGGGGCAGGATGGAGCGGGGGGCGGGAGTGGAAGCCCCTCACTGCGGCGAAGCAGAGTGCTCGGTACCGCCGGAGGGGGTCCCAGCGCCGGGGCTCTAAACCTCCGGGTTCTCGGGAGCATTTCCAGCAAGGTTTCCTCCACCGCACCTAGAAACTTCCCCGGGGGGGCAACAGCACCCTCCTCGGGGTTCCAGCCCCGTCTCCGGGGTTCCAGCCCCGGCGACAAAGGGGGATCTGGGGTGGTGGGGCGGGGGCGGGCCCTGGTCCCGCGGGCAAAGGGGGAGGAGGAAACGAAACTCCGGGGGCACGTCTGGGGATTTAGAAAAATTCAGCTTGTGCGTCAGGGGANCTTCAGCTTGTGCGTCAGGGAAAAAAATGAAATGCCAGGGGAGGGGATGCCCGAAGCCCGGGGGTGCTCGCCCGGTGGCGACCGCACAGCCGCCGCCCGCGGCCCGACGGCACCGGGCGAGCATCCCCGGGCTTGCTGCTGACCGGGGTGTTGTTGGATGGTGACGTGTGAAACGGACCTTTTGGGTTTGTTGGGGTGTAGGGACTTTCGTGAACTCGGTTAGGCGAGGAATTAATTAAAAGAGTTGTAAAGAAGAAACAAAAATCGGTGCGGGGCCGGGAGTTAAGCAGCGCCTAACTGAGGCTGAGCGGGGTCCAGAGCTGGACAGGGGCCGGAGTCGGTACGATTTTAATCCTTCCATGAAGTCTCTCTTTTTTTTTTTTTTTTTATTCGAGCAAGAAGCTGCTTTCACCAAACTCTTCCCTCGGTGTCCTTTGCAGTAACTTTTCTAACAGGCTTAACTCTCTACACCTGGGGGTGGGGGAGCACCAATTCTGCCCAGCGACCGTTTCACACCTGGGTTTGTCTTTTTGCTCCAGCTGCCGAGCGATTCCCATCTTCCCGCGAGGTGTCGGGGCTCTTCCTTCTGCTCCGCATCCCTCGGGTGGGCTCCTGCCCCGGCTGCGGCTCGAGGGGGCCGGGAGGAACTGGGAGGAATGCTGCCCGCCTGGACACCAGCATCCCGGCTGGATCGGGGGAGGATTCGCAGGAGGTAACGTTTCCAGCTGCCAGCAGCTCTTGAACCTTAAGGGGGTTTGCCCTCAGCAGGCAAACTGGAAAGGGAAGGGTTGCTGAGGATTCTGAGCTCCCTCGGAGAGGAGCTTGCTGGCTTCCCTCTCCTGCAGACCCCTATGAAGGAGAGAAAGAGGGAAAAGAGAGAATGCAGAAGCATTTAGAAAAGTGTTTGCAGTGGAAGCTCAATGCAGAATGTGAAGTGGAATGAAAAAAATTTTAAGCATTAGCATCAATAGGAGGATTTAGTAAAAGATTTTACTTCTGCAGGTGTACAATGTTTCAGACTAGTAACTGGCTTAATTATTGTAGCTCTGTGCTGATTATGGAATTTGTTCCTGGTTTTTCTGCGTGTGTGTGAGGGGATAGACCAAACCTTTTCCGTTCTGTTCCCTCAGGATGTTCTTTTTTTTTCCCGCGTGCAAAGGGAGAGGAGGAAACGAAACTCCGGGGGCACGCCTGGGAATTTAGAAAACTTCAGCTTGTGCGTCAGGGAAAAAAATGAAATGCCAGGGGAGGGGATGCCCGAAGCCCGGGGGTGCTCGCCCGGTGGCGACCGCACAGCCGCCGCCCGCGGCCCGACGGCACCGGGCGAGCATCCCCGGGCTTGCTGCTGACCGNTGGGCTGATTTGAACCAAACTTTTTTTTGCTTGTACGATCGCATTGTCTCCTACAGAGTTACTCCTTCTGCGCACCGATGCGTAAGGATAGAGCAGGTTTGCTTTATTTGTGTAAAAGTCACATTTCTGTTTCCAGCGAAGCCCACGAGGTTACGTTGTAGACTGTCTCGGTGTTCGGACACCTTCCTCCTCCTGATGTGAAAGGAGAAGGTTGTGCCAAGGCATCATTTTCCCAAACATGCAACTTGACAAACAAACTGGGGGTGACTTCAGGTCAGGTGTTGGCTTGTGTGGTACATCATATTCCACTGGTGACGTTTAATTTCCGCTTCATTTATCGGGGAGCCCGACTAATGTGCTGTATGCCTCACCTGCGTCGTGCTTCCCCAAAACCCCCCGTGCTTGTCAGCAGTAATTCTGATATAATTCACCGTTTGGTGACTTAGGGACGAGAAAGCGTCGCGGTGTATTCTGAAACCGCCTTTCCTGACCGTGGTGCTGGGAAGATGAATTAACCGCAGGCACGAGACCCGTGTAGGAGCTTTATTAGTTTGGGAATGCAATCAGCAACACTTGCTTTCTTAGTCCTTTACCTAATTATCCTCATTGCCTGTGTCACATACACGGAGAGCAGCCAGGAGGAATTTACGTCTAGGGGTAGGCAGAGCTAGAAAATCCGTGTTTTATGTGACTTCACCCTCCTGACTTTCCTTTTGCGGTAGAAATCCCCGATCTGGCTGCAGATGGAGAAGCTCTTCGGATGCACCTGTAGCTGATTTTTTTTTTTTTTATGTATAAGTAAACCCGCTGCTGCATAATCTGCACTTGCTGAGACGTTAGCCCTAAGTAACCTTTACAGCTGGTTGTGGTGCAGAGGGAGATGTTGGTATTCATGAATGTTTTGACATATTTGACATTTTCTATATGGTGTGCTCTGCCTCTGTTTTTTTCCTGATTTCCTCCTGCCTTTGCTCCCCTGTTTTAGCAATAAGCAGCTGCCTTCTCCAGGCTGTTGGGGTCTGGGTCGGTCTGGAGCCAGAAGGGTAGGTCTGCAAAGAAATTTAAGCTGTGTGGTGTGGTAGTGCTTTTTGTTTGTTTGTTTTTAAAATTTATTTTATTTCCAAGTCTACTACTTATTTCAGAAGTGGAGGTAAATAATGGGATTATTGCATTTTAAAGTGGTTCAACTATGAGCAGAAGAGCTCGTTTTGACAAAGCGGGTGATTCGCGTTCCCTTTCAAAAACAGCTCGTCTAGGGTAGACGTTTGTAAAAATCGGCAGGTGAGGGATTTCTGCGTCACTAGAACCCAACGTAGGTGCGATAGGAACGTATAAGGTTTATCAGCGTAGGAGCAAGGCAGCCCTACCGAGCCCTGCACGGCGATCTGCCGCTGCTTGTTTCCCGTGCGACATTTTCTGGGAGATGGAGCAGGTGCCAGGCCACGGTGACTGGTGATAAACCTGATGTGAGGATAAATGCAAACAGGCCGTGTAGTTGAACAGGCCTCACGGCTATTCAGGTAATTTCTAATTTCCATCCGCAGTCAGAATTCTGTATGAAATCAAACCTTATGAGTGAATGTGGGACTTTCACTAAGATGAGAGAACTTCTGTAACACCAGCCGGGTGTTTTGGTCCGTTGATGTTTTTCTCCTCTACTCCCCCTTTGACGATTGAGCCGTTTTCCAAATGCAGGGAGAGTTTAATTCAGACAAATGTTTTTATTTAGGAGAAATGACCCTTGAACGACTCCCGTATACAGGCACGCAGCTTCTCCGTGTCACCTCCCTCGGTGGGGCTGGAGCCTGGTTCCTCTGACGCCCAGTGATGGTGGTGACAGTGTTGGGTTGTTTGGGGTTCTTTTCTGTGCACTGGTTTGATGCTCTGAATCACAGCTCTTCAGGTTTGACGTTTGAAGCAACGGCTTTACTGGGATAAAGCTGCTCTGCAGCACTGGCAGAAACAGTTTTTTGGTGGTTTATTGAAGGCATAGTGGCTTGCACATGCTAATAAACACTAAATAATATTATTTAGCACTTTTTTTTTACTAACTTGGTTTTCCACAAAGAGACATCAACCCAAAATTTTAATTATTCACTCATTTTGACATTTCATGCAAATTACACAGTATACTACTGCAAGCCGCTCAGAATTGCAGACAATAAAATGTAGCTGTGACCCGGCTGTAAAATAAACAGCAAAAAGCCTTTTCCGTGCTTTCTGGTTTTCCAAGAAGACTGGTAAAAACGTCTGGGATTTGTAATCCTTAAATGCTGGGGAAGCGCCTACGTTTGGTGACCAGAACAGCCACTCAAGCTGCGATTCGGTGGTTGCAGGTGTTTGGTGGTGGGGTGGAATGCGGCTGAGGTTCCCCGTGGCGTGTGGCAAGGGAAGGGCTGGCGCCAGTGGCTCGGCTCTCAAACCGTTAAGGCAGGTGCCTTAAAACGAGAGACCCTCCAGCTTCTTCATACCAAAATAAAAGCGAAGCGACAAGCTCTGGAGCAAAACTTGAAAGGCCAACAACAAGGGGCTCTGCTGCGGGAGGAGCGAGCAAAGGCCGTCAGCCCCTCTGGAAATGTTCCGGCTCCGGGGAGGGGATGTCACCCTGAGCCAGGGACGGGCTCAGGTCACAGTGTGGGGAGTGGAGTCACCGCTGAAGTAGGATGGCTCTGCATCCTAGTTTCTGCTCGGTTGTACTCGGAGGGTGGAGAGGAGCCGCAGTGTTTGATGGACAGAGAGTGGCCGAGGGGATGCTGGATCCCAGTGGATCTCCAGCACAGGGTGAGGAGGGAGCAGCAGCAGCCGGAGCCGGCTCAGGGCTGGAGCAGGACCATGGCCTCAGCAGCGGGTGTTCCACAGCTTCCCAGCACCTGTACCTCTGCCTGTTTGGCTACTTAACTCACCCCTGGGCACCCCAAAGTGTGAGCCCTTTGAGAGGAAAGGTGCAAACAGCAGCTCCCTGGCTGCACGTGCCACACCTCTCTCTGGGACAGGCGCAGTCGCTTCCCCACAGAGCTGTCGGGAGGGTCTGTGGGTGGCTGGGGACCCCTAATGCCCGGGGATCGCTGCTCTTTGCCACCAACATGGCTAATTCTGTGGTGCTGCTTCCAAGTGTTATTCTCCTTAAGACTGTCCCCTGGTCTGTATGGGTTGAATTTTCTTTTTTTTTTTTCATTTTTTTTGTCCCAGATATTTCTTCTGGCTTTATCTCTGCTGATTCCTCATCAGCTGCCACGACAGCTCCTTTCCCCTGTGTGGGAGGGCAGGTGAGCAGCCATGGCAAGGTCGCTTAGGCTGCTGGGGTGGGTGGGAGCTCCCTGCCCCGTGCCCTTGCCCTGCAGTGGGACGCAGCCTGGCTGTGAGGGGCTCAGCATGGGGATGGGAAGAGGCTGGAGCATCCACCAGCAGCCTACAGTAAATATCAGCCAGCTGGAGATGAGCCAGAGAGTGCCCAGGGGGACAAGAAGCCACCAGCATCCTGGCTGGGTCAGTACCGGGGTGGCAGTAGGGCCAGTGCAGATTGTCCCTCTGCACTGGGGAGGCCGCTCTTCGAATCCTGGGTTCAGTTTTGGGCCCCTCCCTCCCTCCCAGAAGGACCTGGAGGGGCTGGAGAGTGGCCAGAGAAGGGCAACGGAGCTGGGGAAGGGTCTAGAGCAGGAGTCTGGTGAGGAGCAGCTGAGGTTTAGGTTGGAGATGAGGAACAATTTCTCCAACCCCCTGCAGGGTTGTCCAGGCCTGTGCCAGGCTGCCCAGGGCAGGGCTGGAGTCCCCATGATCCCTGGAGGGGTTTCCAAGCTGTGGAGATGTGGTGCTGAGGGACAGGGCTCAGTGGTGCCCTGGTGCTTCTGGGTTGATGGTTGGACTCCATAATCTTAAAGGGCTCTTCCAAGCAAAACAATTCTATGACCTGTGCTCCCGGCCTGTGGAAGGCTCTCCCCTGGCATCAGGGCATCAATTACTTTGTAAAGCCCAAACACCAAAATACACAAACTCTGATTTTTGAATTTGTTTTTTTTAATTTATTTTTTATTATTATTTCTTTTAATTCTGCCCAGTTCTAAACGCCCTTTATGGAAGCTGCTATCCCATAACGAAGCTGTTGGGTGAATTGGTTTCAGAGCCTTGACGTGTCCAAACAACACAGATTTGATCCTTGAGCGGGGACACAACTCCCAGTACCCAGCAGCCAATTCTGCTTTACAGCAGGAGTCTGATTTCACAAATCTGAGGTACATGAGGATACTGGTATAAATGAGCTGCAGAAACTAAGGGCTTGTTAGCGTAACATCATGCCATTATTTTTATGTGTATATATACATATATAATGTAAATGGTAGAGAGTCCCAAGAACAGAACCCCCAGATCGTGTATTTACGATACTGAGAGCAAAAATAATGCGCTGTGTAACTGAGAGCATAAGCAAGGACAATGAAACACTATTGCACCTATTACAAATTAATTTCAAGTCATATACCGATGTCTTTTCTCCTGAAAAACCTCCATAAAAATGAAGCTCTGTGTTAATTCCTGAAGATGGAGCTTATAGAACTTAAAAAATACCTTAAAATTTTTACTTCGTTACTAACAAAACCAAATAAATGTCATGTCCACATCACTTCCGTAATCATTTTTAGGTGAGCAATGGGGCTGTGACTGAGGAATGCGTATTTCCTACAATATATCTGGGTTAGAGTTTAGAGCAGATTTGCAAAACTGATATGAAAAAATACGAAAAAAGGCACGCAGTTATTTGGGAAAAGTTATTGATGTTAGCAAAAATAGAGATTTAATGGCAATCATCAGCTCTCTGTGGGCTTCTTAAAATCTTAGGAAGGAAAGTTGCAGGTTCAATAAAGAAGAGGTGAGAGAGAAATATTTTTGTGGTGGTGTTTTTTTGTTTTTTTTTTGTAATCCTAGAAAAACTTGTGCTGCAGAAACCTGGAGCAGGTTTGTTTTCTGTCATGATCAGAGGATGTAGGAGCCCCGAGAACACTGACAGCTCTTTCTGAGTAGGGCAATTTCAGACAGGAATCCGGTGGTGTTTTGATTCGCACATCCACGATTCCTTTGCAAGTTAAGCAAATATTTAATTGGGGTTAATCCCGCGCTGTTCCGTAGTCAGACAAACGCCAGCGGAAACCTGGAGCAGTTAGCTCCTCTACGGCAGAACAAACCAGGCCATCAATTCCGCTAGTTTAGACGGAATCACAAAGCAGCGCATGGGCGAGTGGAACGCAGCGACAGATTTGAATTTTTAACGCAGCGCCTCACAAAGTCTTACTCGGAAGATTCGTTAAGCGGGGCCAGGCCAGGAGGATCGTGGCCGGGCTGGAAGGCAGCGGAAGGACCGGGAGCAGAGCACCGAGGTGGTGCTGGGTCTGGATGAGGCTACCAGGGAGGCTCTTCCAGCTGCTGTGGGTGAGCTTGGTGTGTCTGAGCATCTGCACTCATCCTGTGGAAGACAAATAGCAAGTGTGTTATGTTTTAAAATGAATGTGTTTCGTTGTTTGTTTTTTTTTTTGTCATTTTCTTTTTTTTTCAAACAATCAGGAGAGTCAGAGATTGCCAAAATTGGTGAGTGAATGATGCAACCTCTTCTGGCTCCTGGAGACTAGCCGGGTCTAGGAATTAGGGCCAGGCTCAGGATGACTTTATTATCCAGATTAACTCTTACTTGGCTGCCTAGAGCAGAAATAATGCAGATATTAGTGAGGAGGGAGTAACTTCAAAGGAAAGCTGTTAAGTCAGAGCGGGAAGAAAATGCATGGGTGTTTAATGGAGCTTGTCATGGGACACGGGGACAGAATCAAAACCGGAAATGTGGATTGAGGTGAGCCCGGCCCTCCCCGAGCGTCCGGTAGAACAAAACCTCGAGCGGCCTGTTCAAATGCGGTGGTTGTATCTGTGACAGCATCAATATTAACGCTTCTGTTAAACTCCTCCTGTGGCTCCTGCCAGTGCGGGATTGTTTCCTGCGCTGCTCGTGGCTGTTTGCTGAAGCCGGTGGCTATAAAGTACAGCAGGCGATGAAAGAAAATGTGTCGTAAAGCAGTAAAATGTCCCTGTTCAACCCAAGTGGTCTTTGCCTGTGGGACTTTTCATGGATTTTTCTTGGTCAACAGGCTCTTTGCATGGGCATGCAAAAGAAAATACCTCCTGGGGTTGGAGTCAGGTGGGCTCAGTCTCTTCTCCCAATGAACAAGGGACAGAACAATAAGAAATGGCCTCAAGTTGCCCCAGGGGAGGTTTAGGTTGGATTTGAGGACCAATTCCTTCCCCTCCAGGGTGGTCCAGGCCTGTGCCGGGCTGCCCAGGGCACGACTGGAGTCCCCCTGACCCCTGGAGGGGTTTCCAAGGCGTGGAGCTGTGGTGCTGAGGGACAGGGCTCAGTGGTGCCCTGGCAGGGATGGGGCAGCACTGGGACTCCGTGAGCTGAAAGGGCTCTCCCAACCAAAAGGATTCTATAATTCTCTGATTTTATGATATTTCTCAGGATCCATTTTTAATGAGAAAAATAATCCAGGTGTGGCCACTATTAGCTCATGGAGAATATTTACTGCCAGCTCCTAAAGCCCTTGGAAAACTAATTTTTAAATGAAACTGTTAATGCGGCACTGAGCATGTTGTTGCAGAAATGTATAATTTTACTCACTGCCATTTGAAAAGACCCGTTTTCAAATCCGGCTCGAGTCGCAAACAGAAGTGATCTTGAGAGTCCTCCTAATCCCTGCTGGATATCCCTCCGTTTCATAAATAATAATAAAAACCTCTGCCACATGGTTTGGCAGAGCGAGGCACAATTGGCAGCTCCTCGGCAGCAGCGGGTTGGGACCGGGCGAGCAGATGCGTCGCGAGTCCGCTCCGTGGTGCAGCGGCGCAGCTGCGACACATGGCTCCGTGGGCTCGGCTCCAGTTCGCAGCTCCTCCAGCCCAGGCACCTTGGAAGCGGTGGAATCTACAGAAGTAAAATATTAGCCGGTGTTTTTTTCCTCTCCTAGTGTTTGCAAACAGCGGCGTAGACAGGTGAGGCTGCGGAGCGGTCTTGAATGAACGTGGTTTGGGCAAACGGTGGTGTTAGCAGGTACTGGGAAAAAGGGAGCAGTTGTTGATGTAAAAAGCACTTATTAATTAAGCTTGAGAAATGTTACGGAGAACAAAAAGCTGTGATTTATTTATTTATTTTGTCAGAAGTACATTAATAATAGTTCACTTCCTGTGTTGGTGGCACTTTGCTAATATCGTGCACCGATGTGCGCCTCTAACCCTTTCTCCGCACGGAGCGGTGACGGACTGGGAAAGGGTGGGACCGAGGGGATGTGGCCTCATGGCGTGGTCATTCCATGACGTGGGGTAGTGAATCTCAACACACCTGGAGATCTGTGCACCTGCCGAAAGCACCGAGCCCACACACTGAGAACGTCGAGGCCTCGGCACAGGAGCTCCGACGCGTGGTTATGTCCGTGCTCAGTGCGTGAAGCTCTGGAATTCACTCGGCTCTTCACGCGTTTGGTGTAGATCCTGGGTCTTTGGTCAGTTTTAAGTGGACACAATGGTCCTGCCGTGCTCGTGGTGGAGCGTGGTGTTGGCAGGGGCTGAGGTGCAGTGCCTGGGATTGGACCTGCTCTCCGGGGAGGGCAGATGCTCGGAAGAAATAAGGCGGCCGTGTCGGCACCTCTCATCTCACGCTGGGTTTGGCAGCTCCCGCGACATCGAGGGAGGGCAGCACCTGGACCCTGCTGATACAGCCAATCCAGGAACCGAAACGAGCCCTTGCAGAAGGGAGCTGAAATCCAAATTATTCTGCTGTCCCTTTTTGTGGGTGTTTCCACTGCTGGGCTCTCAAGCAGTTTACGTACCCTGTGAGTGCATTTGAATGTGTGGTAGAGGGCTTGGAACTCAGTGATCTTTAAGGTCCCTTCCGACTCAAGCCATTCTATGACTCTCTGATTTGTGAACTCGCCTTCCCCTGGAAGGTGTTAGCAAAGCTGGTGACCTACTTTGCAGGACTGTGTGCTGGGCAGAGCTGTCAGAGGGTGGCTGCGCTGCCCAGCTCTCACAGACAGCGAACTTTGGCTTTCTGCCTTTTTGTTTTGGTTTTTTTTGATTTAATTTTTTTTTTCTCCTCCTCAATTAAAGCTCATTGAAAGCCAAGCTGCCTGGCTTTCCTCAGCAGATCTGAGGTGTTCTGCCAGCGCCCGACTCTAGGGCAAGTTTGGTTGGGTAGATGCAAGAGTTAAGGAAAATATCCCGTTTAACCCTCCAGTCTCTCCTGTAGCAACAAACCAGCCTTTGCTGTGCTGTCCAAACAAGGTGGTTTTACCTGACAGGACAGGGAAGAAAAAAAAGTGTCTTCTCTGTGACTTACTGATGTGGGGATTTCCCCCCCAATTTTAACCAAGCAAGTTAACGCTTGGATAAAGGGAAAGCTTTACTTTCAATTGTCTGTCCATGTTTTAATTTTAGGGTTTGTGTGGTTTTGTTTTTTTTGTACCATGGCAGTAGTTAGTCTTGTGTGTCAAAGGCTGTTTCCACAATTATGGTTTGCCTAATGGTCCTTTTGTTATAATTCATAGGCTAATAGAAGTCAGAGATGGAAAAGGCCTCTTAGATTATTGAGTCAATGCCCTGCAAATGCAGGATATAATCTCCTAGATAGAGGATGTATCGGATATTATTAAACAGATTTTACACTTGATCTTAGCTAAATTATGGTTAGTAGGCATTTGATTCCTTGAACGGTGTAATAACAATAGCTTAATTTGGGGGTTTGGGGGAGTATACCTGTATTTAAGTTTACCAGTTGGTGTTTCTCAGGATTGCCTGTAGATGTACATGCTTCTTGAAGGAGAGATTAGAGATTCCTACCAGACAGCTGTGTGTGTAGAAATAATAAAATCTATCAAATATCTCTAAAACCATTTGCATTTTCCTGGGTTGAAGCAGTGCAAAATATCAGCTTTATAGGGAAAAGAAGGGAGAAGCCCATCCTGATCCACATAAGCATGAGCAGTAAATGTTTATGAAACCCAGCTAGTTTTGCCTTGGTTTTGAGCTGGACTCTGGATTTGTGTACAAGTGAAGTCAGGATATTAAGGGAGACTTAAAAAAACCCCGAAACAACAACAGAAAAAAAAAAAACAAAAAAAAACCCAAACCCCCAAAATTCGACAGAGAACAAACCTACTGTTAATGATTTCATCTAGAGATGTTCAGTTTGATGCGAGCACCACCACCTTGCCCCAGTCTAGGGCAGCCGTTCTGCCCTGGGATGTTTGCCCCCTGAAGTGGTTCTCTGTTCTCCACCACGCCAGGAGAGGTTTAGGTTGGAGCTGAGGAACAATTTCCTCCCCTCCAGGATTGTCCAGGCCTGTCCCAGGCTGCCCAGGGCAGGGCTGGAGTCCCCCTGATCCCTGGAGGGGTTTCCAAGCTGTGGAGCTGTGGTGCTGAGGGACAGGGCTCAGTGGTGCCCTGGCAGGGACGGGGCAATGCTGGGACTCCATGAGCTGAAAGGGCTTTTCCAGCTATAATGATTCTGTGGTTCTAGATCCCTCTTCTCGAGTGGCTGCTCTCAGCAAGGTTACCTGGCTGCCCAGCACGAAGCTGGTGGGGATAGCAAAGCAAATACACCTCAGCTACAGCTGAGACATCTGAAGTTCTGCAGACTTCTGAGAGAGGACCTGCGGCAGCATTTGTGCCCCGGGTTCTAATGAATTAAATTTTCTGTCTGAACATGAGGCAGAACTTCTTTGCTGAGGTGTTTGAGTGAGGCCATGGGTGCGCTCAGTGTGATGAACGCCCGACTCCGACGTGTCTCTGTCAGCTCCGTGCAACTGTCAGCAACGTCTGGGTTACTCCTTGTTGTTTGAGAACGTCTGAAGAAATTGGTCCTTGTTTGAGTGGAGTAGATTAAATGTCTTTCCTCTGTCACTTGTATGAACTGATGTAATACACAATGTATGAGGCTGAGCTGCTTCCCTCAGGAGAACTCGGGAAGAGGACTGGTGCTTTTTTCAGCAATGTCTCCCTGTTTTGGGGTGAAGAATCTATAATGAGGGTGTCATCCCACAGTCTAGAAAGCATTTGGAAAAATAAGAGATGAAGTGGGCAGGACATGTTGACTTAAAAGGCTGTAACTAAAAGATGGGTAGGCTTTGTTGACTCAGAAAGGAGTAATGGACAGGTTTCCTCCAGGACAAAGACAAGGTGCAGTTCTTCAGGGTTGCAAACCTGCCTATGCTGCTTGAAGTTCTTCATTGGCGGGTTCTTGATCCAACCCCATTATGCAGCTAAGACAACCACCAGCCTTGCTCCTCTTTGCCTGTATGTTACGCACTGTCCCAGCTGCTTGTTCCAGACGTTCTCCTGAAGGCCTCTAGTACTAAATCTGCGGGATTTACAGTAAATCTGCTGTCAGGTGTTGTCAGATCTTCCTTGCAACAGATTTCCCCGATGATAGTGCTGCAGGGCGTGCAAGGAGACCTTGGTAGCTATGACACCGTTTGAGAATGTGGCCGTGTCCTTGCTGAGAGTCAGAGGCTCAGCTGAGAGCTGGAGCACGGGCGTCTGTGGAGCCTGACGTCGTGTGGTGGGCCAACGGGCACCGAGGGAATAACTGGAGCTCTCTTCCTCTTGTTAGATTGTTTTGGGGACATCCTTCAACTGAACTGAGTTTGATTAAATGAAGTTAATGCAGAACATAAATTTGACCTCTGGGTTATTTTTTGGTGCTGTTTTCGGCTGCTTTTCCTATGATAAATTTATTGTGTTTTATATATGTGTGTTATATAAATTATTATCTCTCAGTGAGAGAGTCTGGCCTTTCTGCTGCTAAAAAACAGTTGTCATCAAACACACGGGGAAAACTGGAACGTGAGGATGAGCACTGCAAAGATGGAGCACAAAGTTTTGAGGGTTTTAGATGAAATTGTAGAAGTAGTAACTGTTATTTCTTTTGATCCAACCATGTCCTGGGCTCATCCCCAGCAGCGTGGGCAGCAGGGCCGGAGGGGATCCTGCCCCTCTGCTCCCAGGGCTCCGGGGAGACTCCCCCCTGCAGGGCTGGGTCCAGCTTGGGAGTCCTCAGCCCAGCTTGGGACCTGTTGGAGCGGGGCCAGAGGAGCCCCAGCGATGCTGGGAGGGCTGGAACCCTCTGCTGGGAGGCCAGGCTGGCAGAGTTGGGCTTGTGCAGCCTGGAGAAGGCCCCAGGGAGACCTTCTGGGGGCCTTTCAGTATCTGAAGGGAGCCTACAAGAAAGCTGGGGAGGAACTTTTCACAAAGGCTTGTAGTGACAGGATGAGGGGTGATGAGTTTAAACTGTAAGAGGGGAGATTTAGATTAGAAATTAGGAAGAAATTCTTCCCTCTGAGGGTGGTGAGACCCTGGCCCAGGTTGCCCAGGGAAGCTGTGGATGCTCCATCCCTGGAAGTGTTCAAACCCAGGTTGGATGGAGCTTTGAGCACCCTGCTCTAGCAGGAGGTGTCTCTGCCCATGGCAGGGGGTTGGAACTAAGTGATTTTTATACAAAAGGGTTTGTTCTCAGTGCATCATTTGGAATACAAAGAGATCTGGGGTGCAGGTTTCCCCCTCCTCCTTGGTTCACAGTTTTGGCAGCTGATCTGTGCAGCACCAGAGTGACAGGGAGGAAGAGAGCACGGAAAGAGTTAAGGTAGTGCTTGTGCTTCACGCAGTAAAATGATCGTTTTCCTGATCAGCGACAAGGAGTGCTTGGGAAAACATGTGGAGACATCTTCCTGCACGGCACAGAAAGGGTTTTCTCCACCGTGAGCACATTCCCCCTGTAGCAGGTACGCTTACGGAGTCTTCACCGTGCCCTTTACCTGTCAAACTGTATTTGATCTAAGTTTTCCTCCTCAGGGTCTAGAATAAGCTTTAAAAACAATATATGAAATATGCCTCCAGGACCCCAAAACATTGGAAGCCAGGGCTCCTGAAGCATTAATAGGGGAAAAAGTGATGCATCTCCTGAAGGCGTTTGCGCTCCCCCGCTGTCACAGCGCGTCTGAGCAGTGCGGGCTGCAGCCTGCGACGGGAGCCTGCCCCGCTTTGGGGTCAGAAAGAGGGGATTTTTCTCTTCTTTTACCGTTTTCCCTACCTAGAGAGTAACTAGGCAAACATCTACATCTCGGATGATGTAATGCAATTAAGGACTCTCTCGTAACGGTCTGATTTGCTGCTCTCGTTATAGGGAGTGACACCGTTCGAAGACACGTGTCGAAGCTTTCAAAATGATTTTGGTGTGTGAAGGTGCAAAGGACATGGGTGATAAGATCTGTTAGGCCTTAGATGCCTCCCACAGAAGTGTTGTGCACAGATCCTTGGGAACAGCCCAGTGCTGCAGCTCTTTTTAGAGAAAAATAACAGACCCTAAAGGACCTGGAGCTAGAATTAACACTTTAGCCTGAAGTTTGATTAGGTTTATTAATAGGAATAGGAGCTCCTTTGGTTGGTTGTTTTTTTTTACTAAGACAAAAATCAGAGGAAAAGCTTCTAAAAAAAAAAGTTTATTTCTGTTTTCCTCATGCATGAATCAGGAGGAAAAGCTCCTCGCTCTCTCCGTCCTCACCCCGCAGAACAGGAGCTATCAATCTTAGGGGGAAATCATTTCAGTTGGTGGTAATAAAGCTAAAGGCCAAGAGCAGACGCAGCTAGGGGAGGGTCGGTGGGAGTGATGGAATCCTCAGGATGGGCAGAAGAGTCGGGAACCGGCCGTGAGCTTCTGTGCCGCGATGGCTTACCCGCCTGCCCTGTGCCCAGCGCTTCTGCTGCCTTGTTCTATCCGCTGCAGAAGGGCAAAAAAACTTCTTTTCTGGTCTTGGTGTTGTCCTGGATAATATGAGCCAACAGACGCGTCCATATACGTGCAGCTCTACACGTGCATGCCAATGTGTAGGTACGTATCTAGCTCTGGGCTCAGGGAGCGGATACAGACCTCTGTCACCTTTAGAAGTATTTAGTGGAAATGTTGATTTCAGAGAGTGAAATGCACCAAGCTTCTGCTTGTTTTACACACAAAGTCTCTAGCTTACTTGCAAATATTTTTCTTGGCTGAGGTAAACATGTCGCTTTCTTTCTTTTTCCCTGAAGTTCAAAGCTACAGGCCAACCCTCAGCTTGAAAGGAATAACCAACCATTTCCCAAAATCACTTGGAGCAAAGCTGGGATGCAACTACTCATGTGAAAGTCAGGCTTTGGTTTTTCCTATGAGAATTTTTTTTTTTTTTGCTGTGTTTGGTTACATTTGGAGGAATATGGTTACATCTGGAAGTATATTCATATCTTGAATCCTGGGTTCAGTTTTGGGCTTCTCACTCCCAGAAGGAAATTGAGGTTCTGGAATGTGTCCAGAGAAGGACAACAAAGCAGGGGAAGGATCCAACCAAAACTATTCTATAGTTCTTTATGCTTAATCCCTACCCAGGTAGGTTTTAGCTCAGTCATGAATAAATTAAAATGGAAGTTTTTGAGGATCTTTTTTTCTATTCCAAGAGATTAATAATCTATTACATCACTTTAATTTATTGATTTGCAAGATTAATAAATACAGTTCGAGCATACAAATTATAAATGCAATTTAAGTGTAGAAACACCACAGTTAAGCTGTAAATGCCATTTTTTTGTTGTTGTTGTGGATCTTGAAATGTGAAGATTTCACAGAGGAGTTCAGTCAGTCTCGCAGCACTTCTCAGTTGTTACAGGCACTTTCTCATTGCTCAGCTCTTCTCTCAGGACTTGCTGAAGTTGGTCTTCTCAGGCCCCCAGCCTGAGCCCCTTACAAGGGGATTAACTGAAGCCTTCAGAAGAAGCCCTGATCGTGAGGTGGTCCTCATTGTTACCTGGAGTCTCTTTTTGAAAATTTTTTTTTGTCTCCCCTCTAAACAGCAGATGTATTTATTTTTAACTACTTATTCCTATGGTAATCGCTGTCCTGGTTAATCCCATTTGGAAATAGAAATGAGCTCACCAAAATTTCTTGTATTTAGAAATAGCATCCCCCAAGAAAGACATACGTGATGTGGAAGAGTAGCCTTTAAAGTCTCCATCTGTGTGTTAGGAAAGCAAACCAGCTGACTCAGCCATGGCCTTACAGCCATTCGTCAAGACTTCATCATGTCTTCGTCCGAGCTCTTCCAAGGTGGCTGTAGAGTTGTAACTTCACACCCTGCCTTCGTTCCCTGACTACAAGGACAAATTCAGAGCACGTTGTTTGCCTACAATAGATGAGCCACCCACCCCCCCCCAGACTGCGGTTCCCGGGGAAATTCCCACCCTGTGCTCCCACTCAGAGGAGGATTGGGTCCTGCTGGGCTTGGCTCTGGTGGTCCTGGTGCCCTGTGGCTCCAGACAGAGCACTGCCAGCTCAGGGCTGGCTTCTCTGATTCAACTCATCATCTGAAAGTCCTTCCTGGAAATCAAACCAGCTTCTGCTTACGAATATTTAACAAACATTTGGGGAATAAATATCCAAGTGTTATTAAATTATACTGAAGTTATGACTCGGCTTGTGGGTCACACCTACTGGGTTTGCAACCTGGGTGAGGGCAGGTGTTTGTTATTCCTAATAAGTAGTTGGTTATGGTTTAGAAGAATTTGATGATTTATTTCCACCGGCTACCTGCACTAGCAACACGAGTGCTCTCTCTCTTTGGCCTTTCAGAATAGATTATCTGCAGTGACTAGAAGAACTAAATATTAATCCATGTGTAGCTTTATAATGCAGATTTGATTTTGAGTTTCACGTGGTGGTCTACCGCTAAAAAAACCCCACAACCCAAACCACAGTAGATCTACTCACCCTGCTGATATTTCAACAATGAAGAACATCGATAATACAGACCCTTCTCATTTTGTAGTAATTAGTTCTGAGAGGAAGCCTGATGTAAACTAATTCTGCTGGAGTGCAGATTGCGCCTACCACTCTTCTGACGGTGCCGTCCCAGCGAGCTCACCGGCAAATCCCAGCTTTGCTGTGAATATTGAATTTGTGTTCCCAGAACCTTTGGTGTTTCAGTCTCTGGTCATAGTGTCCTGAAGCACAACCAGGAAGGGTTCAAAGCCCGCAGACGAGGCTTGCTCTGTGGCAAAGCCCCTCCGTAAAGCACCCCTGCCTGGTTGCCAGAACACATTTAATACTTCTACTCCATAAAAGATCATTTCTTTCTAGGGAGAATTAAAGCAAACGGAATGAGAACGATCCATATGTATAAACCACGTACGGTTATTCTTACGTTTACAAGTAAGATGGTGATAATTACCATGGCAATTTGTTTCTTTATGGATGAGATTTCTTCAAATAGATGCAGAAATATCTCTTCTCTGTACCCTTATGTTGAGCTTTTCTCTGAGATAAAGGTTTCACAGCAAACATTTTAAGGAAATTGATGGTGCTTACAGGAAAGCCTCATTTTAAAAAAATGTTATAACATTTTTCACTAGTCATATAGGCCTCTAAATAAAAAATTGTCCTTAAGAGCTCCCGTATCATATTTAATAGCCGAGGGGGATGTTGGTAGCTAACCAAACGAGGGAAAAACCTCCAAGTGCGTCATCATCCGTATTGCTGGTTTGAACGATCATGGTTTTCCAGCAGCTGGGAGCTGCCAGGGTTGTTCTGCGGCCCTGCTGGTTTGCTGAGCTTGGCTTAAACCCTCTCCTGCACCGCCTTGGTCACCTGCGGGTTCATCCACCCCAGATGCTCTTTATCCATTCCTCTCGGCTTACCTGCTAACCTGCCCTGACGCCTTCTCTGCCGGCTCCGAAAAATGCGATTAGTGCCAAAAGAAAAATCAGTTTTTGCCCACACGGGAGTCAATGGGATGTAGAAGTGGTTATTTACCAGAAGAATTGATTCATCAAGTGAATTGTTCAGTAAAGACGGCAAAATTAATTGAATAACATGTTTTAACAAATGGAATCTGACTGGCTTTATTGTGCATGTTCATGAGACCAGCAGTGGCTCTGCCTTTTGATTTAGGTTCCCCTGCTCAGTTGCTTGGCAATATAAATTTGAATTTCTGCATCCACTTCTTGAACTTCACTCTTTGCTCTTAACTTTGTATATGGCAGCATTAGCTTCTTTAGTTCATAGCAGCCCTAAAATTGAGATTGAGTAGCAACAGAAACTTGGCTAAGGTTATGATTAAAACATTTTTTGAGGAAGAATCATTTGTATATCGAGGGGTTTAATAAAATTACTTTATTATTATACAAATTCAGAGCCACATCTTTTTGCATAGACCTGGAAAAATGCTTCCTGAAATACATTTATTGTGCAAGCTTGAAGTCATGGGATCGTAAACTAGTTTGGATGGGAAGGGACCTTCCAAGATCATCTGGTCCAACCCCCCTGCAGGGAGCGAGGACATCTGCAACAGAGCAGATTGCTCAGAGCCCCGGCCAACCATTCCAGGGGTGGGATGGCCCTTTAGGAAACGTGAAGGTAGATAGGGAAGGCTAAGTCATGTGAATTACCCCAGTGCTGTATTGGGGTATTTTCTGAATTCTAGTGGTCCTCGGTCCATGACCAGCAGCTCTCAGCTAGGAGCTCCTGCAGACAGCATCGGCCTCTCTTCTCGCTTGGTCTGGACTCCGGTGCCTTGCAAGTCTTGTAGAGCACACACTCCTCGGGAGTCATGAAGGGGAGAGCTGCTGGCTTCCTGATGGTGCTTTTCACGGTGCTATTTCTAGTTGTAGGAATTGCTTTCTCCAGGTCTGCTGTGTATTTGAAAAGCGATTTTTCTCTTTGTCATTAGAATCCAGTTCTGATTTCCTTACAGTAAAGATTTTTTGGTGGATTGTATCGCCAGAAAGACAAATCTGTTAGGTCAACTTTGATTACATGGGGGAGACATATTCCATTATATAATTCACTGGGGTCTGTACTATTCTTAAAGCAAAACACAAAGCTACCTCAAATGTCAGAGTTTGATAGATTCAAAATGCGTCCCCTCCAAACTTCATTAGGCCTTCTAATCTTTAAAGCTTTTCTTGCTCCTCCCACTCGTGCCTTCCAGAGTTTTGTTCCATGTCAGAGGCACTTCTCCCAGTAAACACTCTGGACAATTTAATCTCGCTTCCATGATCTCTCCAGGATGAGTGTCATGTCCAGCAGGAGGGAGGGAAACTTACAGCAAGTATTTAAGTGGCTTCTTTCTTTCATTTAAAGGCAATCAAATGTTTTGAGGGTATAACACAAAGCACAGAAATGCCAAGTTGTGCAGGCAGAGGAATCCAAAACAAGAGCAAACGTGACTGGTGAGGTAGGTGCTGACTGAAATGGTGTCTGCATCAAGGTGTATTCCAGCATCAGATGCTTGGCAAATGGACAAAATGGAATTGTAGGAATACAAGGAACGATTGCAAAATTGTAAAGATATTTCTGTGGGGACATTAGTGGTCTGGAAAATAAACCAAGTGGAAAGCATGCACAAAAAGAGCATTTTAAGTTGAGGGAACTTCTGCAAAAACAATTTAATTTGTAGTTCCAACAAAATTGAACTGGATCCTATTTGATCGAATAACCCCAAACCCCTCTGAGCAACGGCAGAGATGAGAGCTCAGGGTGGTACTTACACGTTGAAGGTGTTTATGGCCAGTGTAGATTTTCCTGTGCTGTCATTGGCATAACGGCTTTACAGATTTTTGGGTTGATTTTGTGAGTGTAAATAGGTTAGGGTAGTAGGTGGTTTAGGATGTGTAGCCTCTCAAAAAGGGAATTTCTGAGAGGGTTTCACTATAAACCCAATTTTCTGTTTTGGACCTTCTCTGATTTAAAAGATAGGGAAGTATTGCTTTCAGTATTAGCTTCAGGATTTCCAAAGGCGTGATGTGCGGACAGAGAACAGCTGCCTTGTACTCTCTTCGGTCGTCAACTTCCTTAGAGGCATCTACCTCTTGATACTTAGTTTGCCTCTAACATCCCTTCCCCATCCTATAGCCTCTCCCCCAACCAAAAAGAAAATGAATGGAAGAAGCAGTTTCATGAAGTAAGTGTTGAAAAGGCTTGCCTTTTTTTTGTTTGTTTTTTTTCCCCTCAGCTATGAAATTTTGTCATAACATAAAGAGGTTGTACAAAGGTGCCTGACTATGTAAACTCCATCTTGAAGGATTCAGGTGGACCAGAGAACCTTATTTGAGTTCTGTGCCCAGGAGTGAATTTCATCCTAGAGGTTATTAAAAGTTCCCATGCTTAACTGTGGCACAGCTAACAGCAAATGATCACTCAAATCTCTAAAGCAATAAAGGCAGATAAATTACAGTAATGTGAAAATCTCTGCTTCTGAAAATAAATAAATAAAAATACCCTAGCATTCTTTGGGTTGCATCTGACCCAGAAATACTTGGGTACCAGTCTTTCAAAACTGAACTGAAACTTAGTGTGCATTTAACCGTTCCAGGGAATTCAGGTTGTGAATCACGGTGCTTGAATAAACCTACCAAAAAAAAATAAAAAAAATCATCATAAACAGTAAAACCACGTGACGTTTAGTCGGTCTGAAAGAGTTGCGGTTTCTGAGCTGGAAGTTGGAAGTGCTTGTTATCGCCCTTTGCAGGACTTATGTACCACCAGGGTACGTGACTGAGAGGCAGCCACTTCTAGGCAGGGTATAAAAGGTTGATAAATCACAAAAAAAGACCTATTTTTATGTGGAAAAAATGCATTCAGCATTTTTTTTTTCCTGAGTAAAGTATGCAGAAAACCTGCTTAAATGGGGCATATAATTTTTAATGAATCAGACCCTTTCTCCTAGGAAATGAAGCAAGTATGATAAATATGATGGAAACGGGTGAATATCTAGGGTCTAGTAATTGTATTGTATTTGAAATCCACCTGAGGGTTTCTCTGAAAGGTAGTAGCTCAAAAGGATTAGTCTTTAGACTAGCAGACTTTGAGGAATGTGGGATAAATTGAAGAAATCTGATTCTAATTGATTAACAACAACAAAAAAAGTGTTCCTCAAAGAAGGGAGGTGCTAGAAGAACAATTAGAAAGACACAAGGCACCTTAATTTCTGTAAATCAAGAGCCTGGTTGCTTAAAAATTTATTTATACTTCCTTGGGAATGCCTCCCCTGCAGCAAAGCTTCCCTTGTCTCATTTCCTCTACTTGACCAAAATTTGAGCTTTTGCTGAATACAACCAGCCCAAGTTTTAAAATTCCTCGTTGGAGGAAATTCTCTCATTTCAGACCCAGAACTCCTGCTCTGTGGGGAGTCAGGTGTTTGTCTACAGCCCTGCCCAGTGCCTCGGAATGAGGACACCATTCCCAGGGGTGATGGAAGAGGGAAGCAAGAAAGTAAGTTCAAAACAGATGACTAAAAAAATGTTAAAGATGTAGCTGTGGGAAGAAAAAAGAGAAGTCCCTTGTAGTCACCGCAGCACTGATAACAACTGCAAGGGAAAGAAAACTTTTTTTTTAACTGGACGATAAATACATTATCCTTCCAAACTTTGCAGCCAGCCAGTGAGATCCTGGGGTGGTATCACGACAGAGTACGTCAAACCTTGTGGATTGCATCACTCATACGAGTGGGCAGCAGGGGCTGGCAAAGGAAGGGGGCCACGAAGGTTATGAGTCGGGTGTTGCTGACGGCAGAACACACCACGGGGAGCTCTGCTCTTCTTTCTAGGAACTTGCGTGGGAAATGCAATGGAAGAGAAGGCAGCTGGTGGGGGGATTCAGAGGCGGATCTCAAATGAATGAGCAGAAATTCTAGAGGCAGGCTCTGAGAAACCCAGCTTAGAAGTTGATTTTGAATTTCCACGTTTGTTTTTGTGGGGTTTGTTTGTTTGGGATGGTTATTTGTGGGTTGTTTTTTTTTGGTGGTGGGTTATTTTTTTTTGTTTTTTTTTGAGTAAAAGTCTGATTTGCTGTTTACAAACCAGCTTGTTCTTCCCAGGTTGGTCGAGTGAAATAGTTTTGCATTCATGCCCAAAACGACATGACGAGTGGGGGGGGACAGGATGGGCAGGGACATCCCCAGCCCTGTCCTCTGCCTCCCTCTGCCGGCAGTGGGCCCGGGCAGACCCCTCCCGGTGCCCCGGGAGGAGAGGGGGACAGATGCTGGTCGCCGTCGTTGTCCCCTCCCAGGCGGTCCACGGGTCCCAGCCCGGGGGACGTGCCTGGTTTGTTCCCTACAGGAGCCTCCCGTGGGTGGCTCCGACTCCTTCAAAGCCTCTGATGGGATAGAGCAGATTTGGCAACTTCTGAGTTTGTTTTGGGAGAAACTTTTATTTATTTTTTAAAAACTGTAATAGAAATGAAAATATATGAAAACAGCAGTTTCTTACTACAAATTTTGAATAAGAGTTCTTGAAAATTTCTCCAATTTTTTCACAATGAGAGACATCAGCCATTGGAATAATCTCTGCAGGGGAAGTGGTGGAGTCCCCAACGTTAGACATTTTTAAGATCCAGCTGGACCAGTTTGTCTAGAGTGGGCTTCTGCCAAAAAAGGTTGGACCAGGTGATCCTTGAGGTGCCTTCCAATCTGGTGTTCTACATTTGGCAGCTTTTGAGAGATGAAGTCTTTGGGTTGACCCCAGCTGGCTTGGTGGATCTCCAACCATTGCCTGAGGAGTGGACATCCCTGTGCCCAGTGCCGGATCGCAGGGGAAGACTGATGCTCCCCACGGTGCAGGGCAATTGGTGTGCGCAACAAGGGGGAGGAATGTGCACCAGGGAGGAACGTGTGACCTCATCCCTGCCATTCCCATCGCGGAATGTGCTTTCCCTACGCTTGTGGATCCTGCGTGAGAGAGGTGGGGGGGGGCCGAGGCTTCCAAAATGACACGGTGTGGGCACAAGCTCCTGTGACATTTATTTCATTTTTAAAATTTGAAACTAAAGCTGTGCATAAGAATGCAGAAAAATGTCAGTGTGTTATTTTATTCAGAAATATACATTAGGACGTGGTGATTCCGCTCTATTACAACATATATTTTGTGTCCCTGTCGCCTTCGCACTCCGATCCGGGATCACATCTGATGCCCAGCTGCCTGATTTTTATGTACCAGTAACGCACAGGCCATTTTTATGAACAACTGTGATGCAGCCAAGCGAGTCCTATTAGATTGTTTGTTTGGATCTCACTAGTTTCAGGAATACAGCAGTGGAGCTGCAGAGCAATTGTCCAACAGAGAGAGATCTGCGGGTACAGGCAGGGTTATTTATTAGAACGTTTTTAAAAATACGTTTAACCAGAACAGGGAGTTGCTTATTTATAATACTCTGGGCTTTTTAAGCTCCCAAAATATATACTTTGGGCTATTTAAGTGGCCCAAAGTATATACTGTTAAACCTAAAGTATGTATTGTTAAGCGCAAAGTATATATTGTTAATCCTGAAGTACATATTTTCACAGTGTAACATAAAAAAGCCCCCCAAACAACAGCAACCAACCAAACAACAAAAACTAACAAATTTAGTGTTAGAGTGAGCAATGGACTAGAAATTAACTGTGATTTTTCTAAAGCTGTTTTGCCCAAAGTCTTTTTTTTTTTTCTATGAGCTTGTGGATTGTGGTGTTTTCTGATGCCTGGTATTTCCATATGCAGGAAAAATCCTCCGGTGCTCAAGCCTAACGTATAAATGCTACGTCAGCTTGGAAACGTGGATTATTCCATGTCTGTAACTTGTCTTCCTAGGTCACAGCAGAGAGCACTGAGGTGACTCAGCTGCAGGAGCATTTGTTTCCTGGCAGTACTTTACTTATCCTTCTGAAGCCATTACTTCCAGGGTCTGGGGCTCAGAATTGTTCCAATTAATTGCTTAATTTACCTATTTTCGTTTATAGCCTCATGCTCCTCTCAGTTAACGCTGCTGTAGTTTGGGTCACTCTGCACCACTTGAGGCAGAGGCAATAAACTGGGAAGGTGAGAAAATCTGACTCTTAATATTCTCACAGAAACGGGACTCGTGCTTTGAAGGTTTTGTCCAAAAGTTTCCTGACATAGTAAATTGCTTGGAAATTAATTTCCTTTCGGAACAAGAGGTGAGGGGGATGTCTCTGGAACTTTTGTTTTTCATTTTGGGAAGCCTGCATTGTTCATACCCAATATCTGAGCTCCTCTTGCTGCTTGAGGTGGATGCAGTAAAGATACACCACGGGGATTTTCAGTGTCAATTGCCAGGGGTGGCAGAAGGGTGAAAAGTTTGGTCAAAAGACGGATAACCATTCACTTTTGTAATGTAGACTGTTGGTCAGAACCAATTAGAAGCAGCTGCATGAAGCAGATGTTTATAAACATTTCTTAGTCTTCTGTTCATTGTGTGATAGAGCCCTGGCCCAGGCTGCCCAGAGAGCTTGGGGAGTCTCCTTCTCGGGAGAGACTCCAAAGGCGCCTGGACCCTGCGCTGCTGGGCCCCCTGCTCTGGGTGACCCTGCTGGAGCAGGGAAGTGGCACCAGAGGAGCTCCAGAGGGACCTTCCAACCCCCACCACACTGGGACTCTGGAATTCTGGGATTCCATTCTTTTGAAGGTATTCACCGTTTCCAAGAACTTTCACACTGACTTGCTCACAAGAAAAACCTGTGGATATCCACGTGTGTCAGCAGTAGAAATGCTGCACATCCCTCTGAAACCTCTTTGGGCTGAGAATCACCTCTCACTGACGTGGCTTGACCTGGGACGTGTTGATGGTCTTGGTTGCCCCCTGGTGCGATGGCAGAGGCTACTTCTGGCCATGTCCCAGGCCTGTGGAGCAATGGCCAAAAAAGAGGTCTCTGATGCTCTGCCCTCTACGTTTCTTCTGAAGTCTCTTCTCAGCCGGTTTCTCACGACGAACGTCTTCAACGTTACAAAGCTCATGCTTCAGAGTTGATGTTAAATTGTTCATAACAGAGAAAAGGATGTGTGTAATTTTTCATGTGTGTAGCTAATTCATCCAACCTCCTGTTTCACTGTAATTAAGCAGGTATTATATACCAGGTATAATTAATATTCTAGGACATCCAAAAGACAGTGCTTAAATACCTACATTTTGTTAATGGATTTGGTCTAGGAGGCTGTTTTGTAAGCACGGGACTAGATAATTCTTCAGGGATTACCTGGGATCTCTCATTAGTGATCTAACGTACCACCCAGGCTAAAACACCTATTTATCTGGAGGGCAATTGATTATAAACACAGTTTTAACTAACAGATCAATCATAATAGCTGAGATTGTGCTGCCAATCCTCTTTTAGTGGATTTTTTTATCAATTAGTAGCTAAAATGTCACTTACGTCTTCCATACCTTTGTTGACTCTTGATAAAATTCAGGTAGGAGACTGAATTTTTTTCTTTTACACTTGGTGGGAATGCCATACTTTTGTGGCTGTCCTGTAATTCTAAGAATTATTTATTAATGTCCAACCTAAACCTCCCCTGGAGCAACTTGAGGCCAGTTCTTCTTGTCCTGATGCTTGTTCCTTGGGAGCAGAGCCTGAACCCCCCTGGCTCCAAGCTCCTGAATTTCAGGGAGTTGTGGAGAGCCAGAAGGTCTCCCCTGAGCCTCCTTCGCTCCAGGCTGAACAAGCCCAGCTCCCTCAGCCGCTCCTCACCACACTCCTGCTCCAGACCCTTCCCCAGCTCCATTGCCCTTCTCTGGCCACACTCCAGCCCCTCCAGCTCCTTCTTGGAGGGAGGGGCCCAAAACCGAACCCAGAGTTTTGAATCTTTTCTTTTTCTTCTTCTTTCTTGTTTACCATCAGTATCACAGGTGGATGAGTATTAAAGGCTTTGCCTCAGATTTCTGTTTTACAAAGGCTAAATGAACACGGGGAAAATGGTATTTCACGAAAATAAGGCCTCTAAATATTTCAGAGACAAGTTTGTCTTTCACTAATACTTGTCTGTAAGTTCTGGTGGCAAATTCATAGCACAGGATGGATGATTCATGACTTGGGGGTGTGCTCACACCTTGAGATAATGTTAGTTAGATAGTTTTTATGGATATGTTGAGATTATTATGACCATCCTAGTAGCACATTTGATAAATGGATGTAATTACAAATACAATAGCAATTGATGTGATCACGGTGTTTACAAAGTGTGGTTCATTTTTGGTATTGATTGGAACTTTCAGAGGAGATGTGGAAGTATTCACTGAGAGCTCCTGAAACAAAAAGCCACGGCTGTGGAGAAAGAGCCTGAGTGGAGGCACCTACCCACTCACAGCGAAGACACTGCAGTGAGTCTCTGCTCAAAAATCATTGAGCAGAGTGGAAGGGGATGTTACAGAATCTTTCCTCCTTTTTTAGCACTTTCTGCATACGCTTAGTTTGCCTTTTTTTCTTCCTGGAAGGCAAATAGCAAAACGAGGAGAGTCTACCTTACTGAGGACACCAGCCGTGCTCATTCTCAGCTCAAGTGTGAGAAAAATCATTCTTCTAATTACATCAAATATTTCTTTCAAGATAAAAATTAAAAAACCCAAACCACAAAACAACCCAAAAGCCAGTTTCTTTGCTATTGGTCACAATCATTAGATATAGTACTTGTATGTAGAGGTTATTAATTATTCCCTACAGTGGTATGTTTTGGAAGGCCCATATATTTTGTCTCAGGCTAGTTAACATAATTTAGGATGTCTGCAATTACGGGATACGTTCAGATGTATACTGCTGAAGACTGGCGAGAATTTTCCTGTTGGGGTACATGCTCCTCATATAAACTGGCACATGAAAGGAAAAGCTGTAGAGAACAGAGATCAAAGTTAGAACTGCTCAGAAGGAAGGAGCTGATGCTGCCTCAGTCACAAAGAGAATATTGAACTGGAGCAGAGATCAGCTGTGAAATTGCAGCCGGTGAGACTGACCCAGAGGAATCCACAGGAGACCTTGAGTAATCCGAAGTGTAGGAGACAAACTGAGTTTAAGAGTATTTCAACAGCTGCTAAGTCTGTCCTTCTAGCCCTGTGCATCCCCCTGGAATTTGAAGGGATTCTTCATGATAAAAGACCAAGTTTTATGGCTTTTCAAACGAACTGTAGCACTTGCATATAGGCCATGCATATTGTCCAGTTTGTGACGCGTTTGGTCTCCTTTCCAGTGCTCACGTAGCTGATGATGAATTTTTGACCTCTAGTTTTTGCAGTCATCTGATGGTTTCTTTGCTTTGCTCTGCCGTCTTTAGTGCCTGGTGATCTATAAACCAATAGACGTGGCTTCGCAGCATCGTGGCGGGTTCTTTTGGCACGTGCCTTGGTCTCTTTGCTTCTGCTGCTTCTCCTCCCCGCCGTCCTTTTTTCCTGTGAAACATCCTTTGCTCCTGCATGTCTCTGTCAGTTACGAGTGAATCCAGGACGGACAAACAGCTAGATAAATGGTGAAAATAAGGAGATTTTCAGTGTTTGCACCTGTAGCCAAGCAGGCCTTATGCCACCTACGATGATGCTCTTTCATTTTCACCTACTGAAAGGCAAGAAAAAAATAAAAAAACACGTGAGCATCAGTTTGTCAGGCAGTCAAAAGAAGTGAAGGATAGTGAGGAAAAGGATCTCACACAGCTGGGTCCTTCTGTTTGGAGTTAGCTAAAAAACAGAAACCCAGGTCCATGTTGTTTAATTACTGGGACCAATATTTCAGGCAGTTATTCAGTCTAATGTATGGAGACAGTACCTTAGTAGTTATTTATGTTTCCCACTAGGATGCATGAAAGACACTACTGCTTTTTCCACAAAAAAAAAGTAATGATCTGACTTTTTTTTTGGTTGTAATTCTTTTTGACACCTTCCAGCAGTGGAATTCCAATGTAGGACAGTGGTTTTTCCCCCCCGTGCCATTAAATGCTTTGGTTGTACTACTAAGGAAAGAGGAGGCATGGTATGGAAAGGAGTTATCTTAAAATTGAAACTTTAGAACTGTTGAATATTTAAATTATTTTAAGTGTCTGTGGTCCCTTTCCTCCCATATCATTGAAAACCACACACTGATATATGCATTGTACATACAAAATTAGTTTACTTTCTTATTACGTAGCCGTAAGTAAGATGGGAATAGGATGTATGGTTGGTAGCATATTCAACACTATAATGTTCTGAAACCTCTAACAGCAAAATTTTATTTAATTTGAAATTAAGAGCGAGATCAGCCCACAACTGACTATAACCAGAACACTGAAGTTGTCTTCTGTGCGTCCTGAGGTAGCAGCGGCTGCACGGCCACGTTCTGCAGGTGCTGGTGGCAGAGGAAGCTTTCAGTTCTGCTTCTCTCCACTTTTCCATCGCGGGCAAGGGCACTTCAAGATCTCAGCTGAGAATTCCCATCCTTTCTTAAATCAGAAATGCCTCATCCTGTGAACGCTTGATCATCCTTCAGCTCATCTTGGCTGAAATGTGATTTAAGAGCACTTAGTATCTTGCACTAATTGGCTCTAAATGTGCAAAAGGTGTTAAAAATGAAATTCTTTTAATTAAGTGACATTAAACATTCAGTACACTCCGTTGTGAATTGTTTCGGAAGTCATGACATGAGAAGTCAGTTGGTGCGAGTGTTCTGGCCGTGGACAGGGTTGCTGGTGTCAGGGTTGGAGCTGCCCTCCCAGCAAAGGCTGGCAGTGGAGGTGTATCTTACTCAGCAGAGGTGTATCTTAACCCAAGGCAGAAAAACTGGCTAGGGAGGTTCTCGGTTGGCTTGTTTTCTCCCTCCTTCTGTTTGCAGAATTCTCGGCTTCAGCAGCTTCGCGAGCTGGACAAACAGGGAAGTGTCTGTGCTAAATTCAGCGTCTCTTAATATTCTGCTCGATTTGCAGATTGTCCTGGATATTTTTTTCGCCTTTAGAGAGAGTAACATATGGAAAACTTCAGGAGGTTATAAAGGAAGCCAGTTTTATCGAAACGCTTAGCTGCTGCACCCTCCGCGGTGGCGAGATGATGCTGAGGAGGGGTCTCCAGGCAGAGATCTGAAAAGATTTGAACCCGCACATGACTGTTGAGTAGCTGTGTGCAGCCTTCCGTGGGAAGTGTCTCTCCCCATCAGAGAGATGTGTGTGTCTCGCTTTCAGACCGTCCTCCTTTGGTTGCCTGCCGCAAACACGGCACGGTCACCAAGTTTCTGCTTGTTTACCTGTTGTACCGTTGAGGTTCTCCTGCCAAGTTTCCCCTTCTCTATTTAAGTAAGATTTATCACCCTGATAAAGTAGCAGTACAAGTGTTAGTGCAGGAAGGAGAAAATCTTACTTCACGTAAGCTCGAATTTTCCTTTTTATCCCATTTTGATGCAATCAGCTCCTCATCAACCGCTCCCCTCGGTGAATGGAAATTTCATTAAGGCCCTCTTGGTTCCTTGCCCACTTCTCCACCATGAATCCAATCGCCGTCATTATTTCTGCCTGTGTCACTTTTATTTTCTCTTACCTTTTCCCCCTTGGTTTTATGTAAATAATGTTTGGATAATGGAGTGAAATGGTTTCCATGGTGCTGAACAAATACAGGTCACGGTGTGTGGGACTCCTCTGCACCTGAACATAAAGGTGAACATGTATATAATTTTTAATTATTTGGTTTCTTACAACAAAGAAATAAGTTTTGTGTCTTGTAGCATCATTTTGCTGACGAGAAAATTCAGTTCATTATGAATTCTGAAAAAATAGTTTTGCCTTTCAAATGGTAATTTTTTCACTGTATTCATACTCTTTTTTTAAATGACACTATCATGCATTACACCATCTGATTAAAAAATCTGCTGGAATAATATTTGCACTGAACATCTGTCATTGGCAGCTGTAAATATGTTCTGTATTTATCTACAAGAAATCAAGTTAAGAGCCCCTTACAGTCAGCAGAACTTTTCCTGAAGGGGAAGAGAGTCTGAATGCCCGGTTCCCATGCGTTTCCTTCAGAGAGAGATGTCCTGAAATAGGTTAAACATATGGATCATTAATTTTGAAACCGAAAGGGAGTTAGAAGGACTATTTTTAAAATGCTCTGTAACAGTTGCTGGCAGGGAAAAGTTGCGAATGCAACTTTTTCAGGAAAATTGAGGTTTGATTGCGGGAGTTTGGTGCTCTCCTCAGAGGAAGGCCAGGGAGCCTGTGCCAGCAGTGGGGGCTCAGAGTCATGTTGCTGTTGGTGCCAAGAACCGGAGAGCCATGGGTACAGGAGCTTCCGTGGGGTTACCATCATGCTTGGCTTTTTTTGGTTTGTTTTGGTTGTTTTTTTTTTTCCAGGCGGGATCTGAGTAATAGCCTGGGCAAAGTCAACAGGATGGGTGTTGTGAAAAGAGAAAGAGATATTTAAGTCCTTTCATCCCCTTTGGTGTGCACCTCTGTCTATAGGTTTTGTATGGTTTTCCTACCCTCTGCAAACAAGGAAAGAGGATTGAATTCATCCTCAGAAAGAGGATAACAAAATGAATTTAATGATCTTTATCTTATTGTCTGGGTTGCCATCTAAATAGAATTTACGTTGTCTAACCTTATGTGGGTCCTGTCTTTTCCTGTAAACTTTACAGGAGGTTTGGGTTGGAGCTGAGGAAGAATTCCTTCCCCTGCAGGATTGTCCAGGCCTGGCCCAGGCTGCCCAGGGCAGGGCTGGAGTCCCCCTGCTCCCTGGAGGGGTTTCCAAGGCGTGGAGCTGTGGTGCTGAGGGACAGGGCTCAGTGGGGCCCTGGCAGGGATGGGGCAACGCTTGGACTCTATGAGCTTAACGGTCTCTCCCAACCCAAATGATTCTCTGAGAAGCTCTGAGATGGGTTCAGAGCTGCTCCCTCAACAGCCCTGGTCACTACAGCTGTGGATGACAAGCTGCCAGAAGCCAGGCATGAGACGCTTTTTGAACTTAAATCAGTGTATTAATCATGTAAAACAGTAAGGCAACATCACTGACATCGACCAAGTGGTGACGATGAATCCTAGCAGGAAACTTTAAGAACTTGTCTTTTAAGATTCGGTAGCAGTTATTTTGCTGTTCACAGACCTTGTCCTTTGGAAAATCTTGGAGCGGAGGAGGGAGTGACCTTAAGTAACGACATCTGCAGCAAACGAATACCTTGAGTAGCAGATGAAAGTCCATCCTTGGCTCTACATTATGTGAACACTTGCAAAAATTAAGTCACACCACGTGTTCTGAAACTCGACCTGGGCTGTATTGGGGGGAGGGGCGGGGGAAGAATGCAGACTGAAGGTTCTTTAATTGAAAATTCCCTGTGAACAGTTTGAAGGCATTTACATCCGACCGGAGTTCCCTCAGCTGGGACTACAAGCCTTTTTGAATTTGTAGGGTAGTTATCAATGACTAGAAACAACCTCGTGTGACTTAAATGACTAATCAGACAGATAAATAAATGCTTAAGCCAAGAGGCTCGAGAAGGGTCCACGGGCAATCTTTAGTTACCCTTGATATTGTAAATGAGTCGTTGAATAAATCAGAGTAACTCATAAATGGACGTAATAAATTAGTATCAACAGAAGTTTGTGCAGGGATAATTCATAAGCAGAAAAGGATGGCACATTTGTCAAAAAAAATTCTCACCGCAAATAATTCATCTGTTACTCTAATCATCGTCTTCAACTGGTCCTGGTGGTGGGTGAGGAATTGGTAGGGCCTCCACTAGAGTGGTATAAAGATCTATTGTCTTCAGCTGACGGCATTAAACAATCCCATTGCCACCTTCTGCACCAGATGGAGAGTGAGGGACCTTCTGGCACAGACCCTGCTGCGGACCCTTGCAGTACCTCAGTCTGGAGGGGACACTGGGATAAGCAGCCACTGCAAGGACCTCATCTGAAAGGGTGGGGTGGGACAGGCTTGCCCCAGCATTATACATTGACTATGGGACAGAAGCTGAGAAGATGAAAGTGTTTCTTAGACTCACAGAACGTTAGGGGTTGGAAGCGACCTCTGGAGTTCACCAAGTCCAACTACCCTGCCAGAGCAGGATGAAAGAATCTAGGGCAGGTGACCCAGGAATGCCTCCAGACAGGTCTTGAAAGTCTCCGTAGAAGGAGACCCCACAACCTCTTTGTGGAGCCTGTTCCAGTGCTCTGTCACCCTTGCAGTCAAGAAGTTCTTCCTCAAGTTGAGGTGGAACCATTTCCCCTTGTCCTATCACAGGGCACAAGTGAAAAGAGGGAGGATGTATAATATAAAGTTACCCCCAAGATGACTTTAATTTAGATCCTGTGAATTCAAGCTCTCTCTCTCTCTCCAGCTGGTTCTTCCACAGCCAAGGATGTTGTGTGCGATTACCGGCCCTTTTGGCTATGGCACCGAGGGTATCGATGTAAAGAAAATATTCTGCCTGTATATCTCTTTGGGGTATTTTAAAGGGACCAAGGTACTGCATCATTCTTCTGCTTTAATGCTACATTTAGAATTCTGCTGTAGTTGAGCAGTTTCAAAAAATCCAAATAAACATGGAATTTGTACAGGTTGGTAGGTCAGACCCACCATTGTCATCTCTGTTATTTAAAGGAAGAACTGTGTGTATTCTTCCATAGTAGTACATAAACGATGTTTCTTAGAAATCACATTTAAATCATAAAATTAACCAAGCTGTCTTTTTTTTTTTTTTCCCCCCTGCTGTGTCACATTACAGATTAAGGATACCAGACTGATAACTACAGTCTTTAATAGATATTAATAAATATAATTTTCCCTGAAGTTTTTGACATCGAAAAGTTTGTGGGGAGAATTATGGCGCTTATTATCAGCAATATGTTACGGTCCAAATTTAGTTACCGATGTTGTAGGAAACTATGGAAGTAGTTTTGGTTTAGATTGAGGCTGAATCAAAGAAACCCACCCTTCTCAGAAATTAATGGATGCTTTCATTCTTCCTGGCAGAGCTACTTTATCATTCATATGACTAAACAGACAATCAATTTAACAGCAACGTATGGGAATGGAGGGAATGAACAAATAAGCTATGAATGATGAGAATAGAAAAATCAAGCCCCCCTCCCTTATTCCCTTTTAATGGCTAATACCAACAGGGACAAGACCAGTAAAAAGAGGTTAATGAATTGCAAAGATCCTTTAGAAAGTGATTGACTGGTATTGAAGCTCAGTCAAATCAGTCATAAATATTTACTTTTATTAGCAACAGTGGGTTGCCTGTTATTTTCAATTGATTTTTAAAGCTGTCAAAAATCTACCACTGTGACTATTATCAAGTGTTTTATTTCATCGATAATTTCAAGCTACAAAGAGCTGGACGAAGCACTGTCCCGAAACTCTTTCCTGCTCTGTTTGGTGAGTAGTGCTCACCAGTGATGAAAAGAAGGAAGTTAAGATTTACTGCACCACGCGGGCTCAGCACCCCCTCGCTTCCCTGCACCATCCTCTTTAACATCGCATCCGCTCAGGGCACGTTGTGCTGCCATCGTCTCCATCAGAGAAGCCTGGCTTCCTAAACCTGTATCCTAAACCTAATTCTGCTGGGGTTTTTTACCATTTTGGAAGGAGCTGTGGTAGGCACCTGCCAGGCACTGTGTTTCTGGTGAGCTGCAGGAGATAAACCATCGTTGGGGTGGCCGTGGGGACCCCCACACAGAACGCTGTCATGATGAACCAGGGGGGAGAGGAGCCTGCTGAAAGTTGCTGTCGAGGCAGGCTGCAAAATAAAAACATTTTCAGGGTGGCCTAATAATATAATTCAAAGGAAAATAACAAAAGAAATTTCCTAGAGATAACAACAAAGAGTTAACATTTCCCAGGGCAGACAAGTTTCCAATTCAATTAGTTTTAATGAACCTTCTGCTCACTGGTTACTGAACTAGAAAGAACAGCAATAAATGCCCAGAGGAAAGAGAGAGAGGATATTAAAGCAGGGTTAGTGTATAGTATATAAATTTCCAAGTTGACTAAAAGAGTAGCCTTGATATAGTTTTAGGAACCGAAACTGCAATACCATACACGCATTCCCTTTTCAGCGAGCAGTTGTCACACATCCTGGATAAACCCTCAGCTCCCTTGATTCTGCCAAACTATTGACCCTCTATTGTCTCTGGAAATGCTGGGGAAAAAAAAAAAATTACAAATCATATTTTCAGTTATTTTTTTCTAATCAACTGACTAGTTGTTTGGTTTTTTTTTTTTAATGGGTTGCAGTATTAGCATTTCATAAGTCAAGCATAGAGAAAACAGGAATTAATAAGAAAATGAAAAGTCAACTAAAAATTGTCATGAGAACCCTATATTTAATGTCTTTTTAATATAAAATGCACAGTAATTTCAAATATTTTTTTTTTAAAAGTGTTACCCAGCCTATTATTAACAGCATTTCCATGCGTGTTTGCTTTAACGTCAAATATTCATTTTATATGAATTTTGGTTTCTGAAATTATGCTATAGAATTTCCCTCTTGTATTTCCAGAGTCCAACAGTATGTGTCAGATTTTGGTTAACATAAAGCCACACGGTTGCATATGTTTGCACATCCATGCTGACTAAATATTTGCCAGAAAGAAGAGATTTTAATATGTGCTGCATATTGTGTTATTGTTTCAAGTAGCATTTTCTGTTATATGAGGCTTTTTTGACTTCCGTTCACTGAATTTCCATGGAATTAGCTGCGTGTGCTTAAAATATTCCATAGCCTGCTTCCTTCTGTTAGCAGTGTTAAACACTTGAAAAAATATACGGCGTTCCAAGCATATAGTTTATCATTCATTTGTAACCTAATAGGGATTCATAAAGAATTTTTTTTTTTTCCTTTAGCATACCGGTATGAGTCAACAGCAAAATTCTGCTTGCTGTATTTTATTAATGATATTTATTTATGTTGTCACAAGGCTGTTTAAGCAAGCAGCTTTTCGATTCTATATAGTTCTCCTTATCTGCACCTTTCCCCTCCCCGCTCTTCATTCAGGCTGAGCTTGTATCCTCTCAACTCCCGCATCTCCAGTGTGACCCGTGGTACACTGCAGGGGTATGATGTGAATGAAAAGCATTTTTACAGCTATCTTTAAATACTGAAAATGCTTATTCTAAACCGAAGCTTTGCCATTAAGTAGGTTTAAGAGAAGAGACCTCGCCTCCTTTTCTTGCTCTTTCATTCTCAAGATCAGTATCAAAAGAGCAAGAGCTTTCAGGCTGTGATTCTATTTTAATTTTCCTCTGTATACAGCAGCTTGACCAAGGTTTTTGGGAAAATAAAAAAATTTAAAAAAATCCAGTAACTAACTGTGAATAGGGAAGTTCTTCTTTCTCGTTAAAGTACTAAAATAATCACAATTTTATTTTCCATCCCATCATTTCAGTGCTGCGGCACCAGATGTTAGAGTATCTGTGTAGTGAAACACAGCAGACAACGGCCTTTTCCAGCTTACAAACTGGAGGGTTTTGAAGTACGAGGCACTTAACCTCTTCTTTTATTTATTTATTTTTTTTTTTTATTCTCCAGAGTATGTAACACGATAGAAAATTATTACAGTAATTTTTACAGGCTGTTTACAAACGGGTAACGGAACAGGCCCTGTTCTTGAGGAATATAAAAATTCCTCTTTCTGGAAACGGTTTTGGGACAGGGCTGGGCGCCTGAGAGGAACAAGCCAACCCCTCTGCCAGGCTCCACCATGTTCCGTGGTGCTGGAGAAGTGGCGCACAGGAGGGCTTCTAATGATGTAAAAGGGGAACATAAGGAGATACCCGAAATTAGCCAGCGGGTCTTTAATTGATGCCCTGTAGATTTTCTCCTGATTCTCTGAATTTCAGTCCTGTTTGCACTGGGAGTATTTGTTCTTCGAAGTTACGTATTCAGTGGTGAGTCATATATTCATTTTTAATAGCAGAAAGCACACTGCTGGCATAGCAGGGCTGCCAGAGCTAATATTTAGTGTGAAGCAGGCTGACAACTTCCTCTTCGGTTTGCTAAATCCCAATAAATCGCAGTGGAGAATTATGGGAAAGCGAACAACAACAATGGAGAAGATAAAATAACTCTGCCTTCCAGTTTCTTAAATAGCAACTAAAACTCTAGAACTTGCCTCTAAGATATTACAAGAACTTTGTCAAGTAGCACATGAGAAAATAGAGCCCACAGCCATATAGTAAGCAAAAAAATTCTGTTTGAGTATTGACATGACAGTTTTTGAAAGTTCAAGCAGAAAACCAATTATAATGAGCACTGAAAAGCCCGAAGCCCTGCTGTTCAATAAATAAAAAAGTACAACAAACTATTTTCCAAAAAGGTTCTAGAGAGTTTCTTCTTGTCCCACTACTTACAATATGATTACATAAATAGTCTCTATTTGCTGTTGAATTGCCAGGCAGCTGTATTAAAGTACAAATCAAATCAAGTCAGGATTAGAAAGTAAAAGAGCATGGTTTAAAGTAATCTATCCCCCAGGAACTGTGCTCAGATTCATCAAACAGAGCTTAAAGTACAGTATATCTTATACCCTTGTGCTTCCACGCTGCACTGCTGCAAAACCAGTTATTATTTTTGATATCCAGAGAATGTTGCTCGTAGCTTTAGGAGGCTCACTTGCTTATTTAAAGTACTATAAACCTTCTCTGTCACTTATTATTATTTCTCTTGGTTAAGATTCATGAGAAGGATGTAAGTGTGGAAGACAAGAAGCTCCTTTATTGATCGGATCGCATTTGCCTCCCCTGAATTACTCTAAATATGCACTGTGGATAACGGAGTGATATTATATGTATTTTTTTTTTCCTCCAGGTTTCTGGTGATCTGCAGGAGCAATATTTTTAAAAGCTTAAGCATCGCACGTTGTTCTGCCTCATCATCAGTGACACGTGTTGTCCTTGTAGCCGGTGTCTGGAGGACTTCAACTTGAGGAACCAGGTCGGTGGTCTTTGTGTGAGCAAAAGCACTGACTCCTGTTTACCTGAGAAACCCCATTTCTGTCAGTTTAGAAGCATAATAAGCACGCGGAATGAGTGTGAATTACCTGATAAACATGTCTTTATGCAGCTTTTTTTGTATTCCTATTTGGAGACCATGGAAGTGTAAAATATTCTTTGTATAAAGGGTATTGGAAGATTTGTTGCAGCCTGGGAGACCTTCTGGGGGCCTGTCAGGGCTTCCAGGGGCCTGTCAGAAAGATGGGGATGGACTTTGGAGCAGGGCCTGTTGGGACAGGACTAGGAAGCGATGGTTTGAAACTAAAAGAGGGAGATTTAGACTGGAGAGAAGGAAGACATTTTTCCAGTGAGGATGGTGAGAGCCTGGCCCAGGTAGCCCTGAGAGGTGGTGGCTGCCCCATCCCTGGAGGTTGGATGGGGCTCTGAGCAACTTGTCCAGAAAAGAGGTTCCCACACCTGCAGATTTTTCAGTGGAAGGGCAGAGACTTGGTCTTGGTTTTATGTCATTTTTTTGTTAGAACTGTGACTTGGACAGAGCAGATCCAAATTCTCATCAGTCCTTATTGCTAAAAGCGACATACAAAAATAAAAAATCACAAGCATGAATTTGAATTAAAAAAAAAATAAAATAGCGTCCTTCAAAACTTAGCAGCCAGTTAGTGACAGATACTTTCTGCGTCCCTTTTCTAAGGACACAACAGGCACCCGTAAGCATCAGTTGTCTTTTTAGTATTTGCCATTTGAGCTGACAAGGTAGCTCAGGAAGCAGGGCTGGCTCTTCGGTGGGTTGTAGTGGCCGCGTGTTGCTGCGCTCGGTGTTCTTCTAGGGCTTGTCTGGTTGATGCAGGTGGGCTGCTGGACTGAGCAAAGAGGAGGAGTTTGGGAATGGGAGATCTGATGCTACCTGACAATGCTTTCCTGCATGACTGACTTATCAAAATGATGGACTTGATGACTGCCTCCCTCCCTGCAGAACAGGGATGTTGGCTATTGCCGACCGCCCGGGCTGGGCTGGGGATCAAATCGTAGAATCCTTTTGGTTGGAAGAGGCCTTTCAGCTCATGGAGTCCCAGCGCTGCCCCATCCCTGCCAGGGCACCGCTGACCCCTGTCCCTCAGCACCACATCTCCAGGGCTCCCCGATTCAGGCCCCCCCACTCTGTGGTGCTGGTGCACACTGAGCGTTTTTGGTTGGTAGTGATGAGCGGCTTCATTAAGCAAAGGTCAAAACAGAGCAACTGAGAATTAAGTTTACTGGTAATTTTTTGGCTGTTGTGCCCTGGGCTGGAGGTGAGGGTGTGAGCAGTTAAAGCCAAGCACTTGTTGCAGCACTTCCCCAGAAGTTTTGTACTGGGGAGCAGCTCCCTTCTGTAGTTTGCTGTTATTTCTTCGGTTTCCCAGTGAGCAGAGAGAGGATGGGGCTGTTCTCCTCCCTTTGGCTCCTTCCTACTTTCCACAAAGCGCACGTCTTTATCCCTGTTATTCTATAAGCTGGCCGCGGATAGCACAGCGTATACGTGGTTATAGAAATGTTAGTGGGTTTAAATATAACCACCTTCCTTCTTCCTCACTCCCTCTCCTCTGCTCAAATTGGTCTGAACAATTTTTGGGGAATCTTTTAATGAAGTATTGATTTTTATCAAGCGCATCAAACTAAAGGTAAATGTACCATTGTGTCATGTTTAAAAAAACCCCAAACAACAATACAAAAAACCCCAGGCCCCAGTATATTACAGATAAACTAAGATAAATGACTTAAGTGCTCAGTTTGTGGAGTAAATTGAAACCATACATCAAGGGCTTTCATTATTTTATATTATAAATACTGTAAAGAGTGGGAAAGATGATTGAACAGTAACACAAAATTAGTACTAATTGTCATGACTCCATTGATGAGGAAATGTGCTTTTAATATAAATAATGCGGCGCAATCATTATAACAAAAGTTAATATTTTATAGCTGGTGATTGCAGGGTGATAATCAGAAGACTATGACATCCATTAAATTGCCCTTCCCCGATCCCGCATGAAGAAATGAAGGGATCTGTGTTAATTTTAAAGCTCCCTTTGATTGGGTGAACCTGTCTCCGTTTTGCGTGACACTCCTGCCACAGGTCATTGCCTGGTGCAGTGTACCATGAAACAAACAAATAGAAAAAGGCACCTTCTGGCACTTTAAGTTTCCCTGCCATCTGACTGCAGCCCCGGTGGGTTGAAATGATGAAAAGCACAGCCTTGGAAAAATCTTCCTATGGTTAGATTGGGAAAAATGAGTATGATTATCACATGTGCTGGGAAGGGCAGGATAGACAGCTGAAGTCATCTCAAAACTCCAGAGAGAAGGAGAAGACAAGAGGTCACAATTATATTCTGGTATCACACTCCCTTTCACGGAGATCTGATATATTCGGTTTGTTCTCGTACGGTGCTTAGGGAAGTTCTAATTAAGGGAAGAAAGAATTTTGACACATGTGAAGCAGAGATCAATATTTAGCACTATAATCAGCAATTCCTGATGGTTTGACAATGTCACTATACACACTGTAACTATCCATTATTCTCTGAGAAGGGAGCCAGGCGGAGGCTAACAGGCTTACTGCAAGCTATCATGAATCACATAAAGCAGTGCCTCATTCACTTCTATTTGTCTTCCTTTTCATCTTCATTCATCCTTATAAAGCCGGCTGCGCTGCCACCGGCCTTGAAAGCCACCGTGCTCCTGCGCCGCGCTGGAGAGCGCCGCGGCCGCGGAAAGCGCGCCGTCGCCTCAGGAACGGCGGCGATTGCTGCGGGATGGGTGGAGCGTGAGGCCGCCTAAATATACGTAGAGCCTCAAAACGTGGACGGTCGGCGGACAACGGAGCGTTTCCACGCTTGGCGGTACGATGGGGAACGGCGACGCGCACGTTATGCGGCAGCCTAAGCCCCCAGCTCCGTCTCCTCTAACAAGAAACGGACAGATCAGGCGAGTTATTTTTAGGGTATGATCCTGTACCTGCTTAAATTGATGGCATCCAGCTCTAATGGTGTAGCAGTAAAAGAAAAATGGAGCGAGAGAAGGAGCTGAATCTCCAGATTTTGCTACTTGTACATCGAAGACAATCAATCACCCTGTTTACTGCCTGAACTCTGAGCGTAGCTGGGAGAGCATTAGAGAGAAGGATGACACACAAACCAAGCCCCCATTTGTTTTTGTTCTGTTCTCTCCTGATCGCGGCTTTAATTGTTCGGCCGCGGAGATCTGCAAAAGGCGTTTGTGAAGTGCTCGCCCATCTCGGTGTTTTACGTGGCCATCGTTAGCTGCCTGGCCCTAAAAATTGGAATCCTCCAATTTGGGAGGAGAAATAACGCAGGTGACCGGTCGTGTCTGGACACGCCGCGAATATTGAGCCTCCAAAGCGCATAACTTGGAAGAAATTCTGAGCTAAAGATTATCTGAACTGCTCAAGTTTACTCACAGATTATGAAGACATTAGCAGATGCCCAACTCAGTTTATGAATCTTTCATAAACAATGATAAATTTGCAATAGAAAATGCCACCGGCTCCAGTTCGGGTGTAGTGTTGATCATAATAAAATGCAAGCGCAATTTGTTTGGGTCGGGATATGTGAGTGATACGGTGCTTTGGATGACAGGGCCTGATACGACTTGATTCGGGCAACAAGCTGACATTTTCACCTAATTTAAACTGAAAGTGAAATCGTTAAAATAATAAAAATTATCATGTGAAATTCAGGGTGCCTTCGCATAATTCCTTGAAAACATCTGCTGGCAAACTCCCAGCTGCAAGTAATGGTGTAATGAGGATACAATTTTGCTGCTTTTTCAAATAACTGGCTGTTTACTACAGAATTGCAGCTTGTCCTTAATAGTTATCAGGGATACAGTGCTTTAGCAGGATTCCTCTTTCTTTTTTTTTTTTTTTTTGAGTAAGAAATAAGGATTTTGTATTCAAATAACAGAATAATATTATTTTGATTTCCACTCTGAGGTTTTTAGCGATCTACAAAGTGATTTTGGTATTTGTCTGCTTATTCTTAACGTCTCTAGTGCTGTTTCGGTAGAGCAGCTACCCTGCATAGTTCTAAGCTTAAAGAAATAAATACTTTGCAAAATGTAATGGAATAATTTGAGGCCATTTAACAGAAAGGACATTATTCCCTACGTTTCTCCTCACGCTGCCAGCCGCGCGGCGTGCTTTGTATTACTGCATGTGGGAGCCAACGAGCCCCAGCGTCCCACATTTCAAATTGTCAGCTGGTTCTCGGCGCTCCCACCTCGCTGCTGCTGAGGGGCCGGATCGTGGCCGGTGCTGAGCAGCGCATCCTGGTCGCCCTGCACCGGCAGCTCCTCCGAGGGTGCTCAGAACCTCCCCGAATTGGGATCTAAGTGAGATGCTGACACAGACTCTCATCCTGACTATCCCAAGTAGCACTAATTAAGGGCTGTCCAACTGCGCTTTCTGTTGAGCCGTTTGCTCTGGTGGGTGACAGGGAACAGCCTGGGATCTGTCTGCAGAATGACATAACAAAGAAGGAGGGGGGGAAAACCCTCCCAGGCCTCAGAGAGGGTGGGCTGGGATAGAAAGACCTGAACTAGGCTTGAATTGCATATTTTGTTGTTCTAGGTGTGTAATCTGGGATTAAGCGCTGCAGCACGCCGCGGTTTTGCTTTCATTATACATTTATTAGAGCTCCAGTGGTTGCTCTAAGTGATAATTACAGAGGAGCATAAATTAATAAGGAACTTGGGGAATGATCTTCCCTTTGTTAGAAAGGTTATCAATAAATCTTCCTCTTTTCTCATCGGTTGATGGTCAGCGTCGCTGCTGTTCTCGCTGTAAACTGGGCCACGTGCCGCAGCTGAGTGGGTGGGAGGGAGGACGACTCGCCTGGGTGCCCGTGGGTGGAAAGATTCGTGGAGCGGTTTGGCTCGGAGGCCAGTTCGGCCCAAAGTTTACTTTCCTGTTTCTAGACCCCTCTCCAAAATGATCCTCAAGCCAGGCCTTTCCAGAACCCCTGTCCTCGGTGATGGTGCCCAAGTGCGTGCAGCGGTACCGGGGCAGTCTCAGAAAACGCAGAAAAGCACCTGAAAGTGTTTCTTGGGTCACTCCCACTTTCCTCCTCATCCTCTGAGATGACATCAGTTGATTAGGGCGTAAGGAGACCCAGAGCAGTTTTACGGGGAGCCCGAAGCAATAACACCTCCCGCTTGCAGCTGCGCCTCATAAATACTGTCTGGCCCACTACGCTACTGTCCTTTTACAGTGGGATCATTTAATTGTAAACCAAAGATCAAAGGTCTTTAACTCTTTAACCAAATTCCAATGTCTGCCAAATTCAATAGCTGTCATTCCCTCAGAAGAAGACAGTGTAATATGTGCGTCTTGATCTAATTTTATAGAAAAAGACAGAATTTACATACTGTTTATTTAGTTAAGTCTCTAAAATCAATACCTTTGTCTGTAGCTCTTTTATTTAAAATACATCATGACATTGCAAACTGCTGTATAAATGAATTTTTCCAAACCACACATGTTGTTAATGTTTTTCTATTGCACATTTTTTTAAAAGTTTGAATCATAGCATTTAATAGATCAACTTAAATGTATTTTAATATTGGATTACTAAAGAATGTTAAGTTTTACATTTCTAAAATTATAAATATTATTTCAAAAGGTCAGTCATTTGCCCAAGACTTATCTGTCCAATGGAGAACATATTTCAAACCATCCAGACACAGAAACTGATCATGTTAAATACAAAGAAAAAATGAAATCTCTTAATGTATTTTTTTTTTTTCTTCAGTAGTAGGGAGAGAGGAAAGAGCAGCTTTGGACAAAAACCTGAACGAAAGTACTTGTGTAGGCTGCCAGCAGTGCTTCAGAAAAAGAGAGCCCTCTTTTTTTTTTTTTTTTTTTTTTTTTTTGGGAAAAAGGGGTTATTTTGGTTTTNAAAGAGCTGTAATCTGTGTTTTTCATTTCCATATAGGTTAAAGTGTATTTTGGAGTCTGTAAGGACATGTAGAAAAAATGTTATCACTTTGCTTTGGGCTGAGCTGAGCATGGTGGCCGCGCTGCTCTCGGGTTGGCTTTAGCTTACGCGCCGCTACGTTCTTGGTACCGCTCAGCATTATTTAGGAACCTCATCTACGACTGAAGCATCTTCAGTGTGGTAAGGAGTCTCCAAAGACCCGTCAGTGCCAGAGTCAATAGCATCCATAACTTTTGTGTAAGACAGGTGAGAACCAGAAGAGAAAATGGTCTTTTGATCAACCATGTAGGCTTTTTTATTGTGTGCATGAAGATGCTGTATTAGCTGTACCGTGAAAAAAATCTGCACAAACAGTACAAAGAGCCCTGAAGCTCTGTCTGCGTGTGTTGCTCTGAGCTCGTGTTCGGTAGTGCTCACTCTGTTTGGGTTTGTGATGTAAGCCACCCTCCTCAGGAGGGAGGAGGTCCTGCGTGAGCGCACTGTGCTGAGGGTCCAAGTTTAGGAACAATTTAACTGGGACGACTGAATCATCTCTTATCAAACTTGAAAACTAGTTTGTTTCTCATCTTGATCTTGAGCAGGGCTACAAAACCCGGCTGGAGGCCAAAGACTAGTAGCTTACCTCAGGGTCAATGCTGGAGCCAGCACTCTTCAGCATCTTCATTGATGATCTGGATGATGGAGCAGATGCACTCTCAGCAGGTTTGCAGAAACACAAAACTGGGGGGAGAAAGATTTTTTTGTAGCACCTCACTTGGGGAGTTCAAAATCAGGATGAGCTTCAGAACTAGGTCCTCTGCACAGTGGCATGTAGTCTTGCTGAACTTATTAGTATGGAGAGCTTAAAAATGGCAGAATTTCATTTTCTTGCACAAGTAAAACCAAAAGCAACTTAATAAAATTATTCTATGTACATTTTGCATATAATCCTTAATTTGCATGGCAGCAAAGACAAACTTGTTTTGAGAAAGGAATGACAGTAAAATCCAGTTATGGCATTCTAGAGTTGTCCATTTTGGGGCTATATCTAAGTTCTTTGCTTCCAAGGTCTGTGCTTCCAGCTTCCAGTTAGGAGTGATTTACTTCTATTTATCTTTCTCCTTCCCCTCCTCCCTGATCATATGAGCTTTTTGGAAGAACTTTATCGCAAAACAAATGAGCTGCAAAGTTGATCATTTACTGTGAAATAGCCACAGTAGAACTCCTTTCAGTATCTCAGAGAAAACCGATTAGACCCGACCGTAACAAGAGCAACGCGCTGTGCCCGCTGGGTACACCTCGAACGTACCTTTCCTTCCCTTCTGAAGTCGATAGGGAAGATAAGGTATCGGAACATGTGTGCCTGGCTAAATTGCAGATGAAATTCCATAGCTGCTGCCCCAGTGTGAGTGTCCAGGCTCTTCCAGGGTTCCAGATAAAGTCTTTGGTGATAGGAGATACAGTATGAATTTTGTGAGCTTATTTTACTTGAGTCTGATTATTTTTAAGTGGATTCAAAAGAGGTAATGGGTCTTTCTGAGGTGGTCCAACACAGAGGGAGAGGATGGGAGATGAAGTCAGAGTGGCTGTTTGGATATTGCAATGTACAGATGGTGGCAGGCTACTGCACTTAGAATCATAGAATCGTTTTGGTTGGAAAAGACCTTGAAGACCACAGAGTCCAACCATTAACCCAGCATGGCCAATCCCACCACTAAACCCCGTCCCTCAGTACCTCATCTACTCATCTGTTCAATCCTCCCAGAGATGGAGACTCCACCACCTCTCTAGGCAGGTGAGATTACTTTTATGAGATTAGTTTTAAACAAGTTGAGTAGTTAAGGAATCCAAACCCCCCACTGCGTGACGCTCAGTTCTGTGTGTGATGTAACGCATTGGGAACGGGAAGAACCCACGATTTCCCCCCCTGTGAAACTTGAGTCGTTGTTGAGGTTGGAAGAAAAGATCCGTGTATTTAAAAATCAAATGTGGGTGCTGTGGAATTCTGCAGTTTAATACTTCTGTTGATGACTCGGAAGAAAGCGTAAAATCACTACTGGCAAAGTCTATACAGGTGATACCAAAAGTAAAGTATTAGTAAAGCTTGAACAGGGAAGATCTCTGAAATAGAGAAAATTGGTAATTTTTACTTATCAATATGTATTTAGGCTGCACATCTAGGAATAAAAACAATGTTTGAGGACCAAGGGGACAGAGGGACTTGTCATCCCAGGAATCTCTCTCTGAAAAAGGCTTGATCATCCCAGCGAGGTACTGCAGCACCACATCCACTTGTGCCACACGAGACGGGAGTTAATGAATTTCAGAGTGCTCCGAAAGATTAAAGGAGTAAAAAAACCTCCGTGAGTTTTAGCTGCCATGATTTATACAGAAAGACTACAGAAGCTCACCTGCCTATCTGAGCGAAGGCATGGCTAAGGAATTATTTGATCAAACCCCAGAGATCCTTATGAAGGTCGAACTTTCTTAACCAGAGTAGCCCTTTAACAGAGGTCGTTCTGTAGCTGGCCATGTCAGCGTCAGTGACGCTCCTCCAGCGTGCTCCTGTTCTGAGGGACGTGGATGAGCGGTTTGCAGAGCATCCTTCTGCAGATGGGAGCTGCTGGTCCCCTGGAGCTCTCCAGAAGGACAGAGAAGCCCTTCTGGTGTATCACCACCTTGTCTAGGCCATTCCCAGGAAATATCTTATTCTGAATATGGGGAAGTGTCGTCTTCTGGATGTGGAGGTTATTATCTACTCGTAGCGGTGGGAGAAAGAATCAGGCCTCGAATGTCACATTTTTAGTTTCAGTACTTCCGCCCTTGCCCTGCTTTCCTTAGGAAGTGGAGTTACTCTTTTTGTGACCGCTCATTTGAAAACGCAAACAAAACCTTTTTATTGATTTGTGTGTATTGGCAGAAGTACTGTAATTGCATCAAATGGCATAATTGGTGTAAATAGGTATAATGATGTCATTAGCATGTGTGATTGTGACATTTAACAGTGTAATTAAAATGTATAATGACATGGTGAAAGTCCTTATTAAAGTATGCAAGAAAAGCTCTGCAGGTGGACAGAGCGTGGTTGTAAAAATTCAATATTGCTGTCATTCTTCCATATTCTTTTCAAAACAACAAAAGCCATTAGGTCACTTCAAAACTGATTTTTTTAAACCCAGAGGTCTAATCCTTCAAAGTCTTTCTCTACTAGACAGATTCTAGCAGCACCCTTGGTGACTTCAGGGGACTTGGTCTGGCAGGAAAGTCTACTCATAAAACTTGTGCAGGTTTCTGTTTAAGCCTTTTTGGGGAATTTTTCTCCAACAGCATCAGGTTGCTTTTCATTATGAGTGAGGAGGGTTCATAAGGTCGTAGAATAAGTCAGATTGGAAGGGACCTCAGGAGGTCATCAACACCAACCCCTTGCTCAAAGCAGCATCAGCTGTGAGGTGGCATCTCCAAGGGTGTTTGAAATAGTTTTAGAAACCCCCAAATGTTGAATTATCAGATACCAAAACAATCTGTAAATGTGGAGTCTTGAGGTAGGACACGTGGATGATGGACAAGGCTCTGCTTTGGTCACTCAGCTTCTCCTTGAACCCACAGGGACAGTTGTGTGCTGGGTTGAAGGTACAAGAGAAGGGAGAAAAGTTTTTACAATGACAGTGATGTGACCCTGGCCCAGGTTGCCCAGAGAGGTGTTCACTGCCCCATCCCTGGCCCCATTCCAGAGGAGGTTGGCCAGGGCTCTGAGCAACCTACTCTGGTTGCAAATGTCCCTGCTCCCTGCAGGGGGTTGGACTGGATGATCTTGAGGGTCCCTTCCAACCCAAACACTTCTATGGTTCTGTATTGGTATTGGTCAAATTATTTCTCTCTACCCTTAAGTCTGTTTTTAAAAAAAATGTTTTAGTCCCAAAGAAGTCTTCTGGTTGGACCATGGTTTAGAATTTCACCCTTTGCATTTATGTTCCAGAGGACTTCTGGCAGCATCTGGTAGAGCACCTCATAACTCGTTCTTTTTTGAAATAGATTCCCGGTGAGGTTCCCATCACCCACCATCGCATTTGCTGTCAGGCTGAACGTGGCTTCGAAGTCTCTTCCATGTCCGAAATCTGGTCACTCTGGTGGTGTTGGTCAGGAGGGGCTGAAACCATTGCTCTGCTCTTGTGCCTTCTCGTGCTGATGAATACAGTTAATTTAACCATGGGAATATTGGAGTGTTTACTATTCATAAATTATGAGGCCAAGTCCAACCACAATGTGAATTATATTCTCCCTAATTTAATAATGCAAAACGTTTTTTCTCACCTAATGTGTTAATAATAGCCTGTGTTGACACCACACGGGTGATTTCATTCAGAGCGTATGTTCCGTAAGGAGCTTGTGTGAAACTGTCTTACTGTTCTTGGAGAGTAGGTGCTATCATCCCACTCTCTTGCATCCAAGATGACACAAGTTCTGTTCAGAAATATGTATTTTTCTGTTTAAAAAAGACTTTTTTCTCACCATGTTCTACTTGATCTACGACAGCACTAGTAAGAATAACAGAATGAGTAAATATTACTACCCCAGCAGTGGAAGTTAGAATATGGACTGAGTTATTCTTAGACTATTAAAGACCAGAACCAAGAAATTGCACCCAACCATGTGCTTTCCTACCTCCAGAGTTCACTTTATTTCATTATGCTTCTGAACTGGAACAGTAGTGTGCAGAACTACAAGATGTTTCTTTTTTTGCATTTATTTTAAATCTTGCATTAAATATTGCATTTATTTTAAATCTTCCTTAAGTTTGACCCTGATGTTGTGACACATTAAGTTAATGCTCTGAGATGAGTGCCTATAGAAGTTTTCCAGATTCCTCACTTGTGGGACTTTTTTGGCATTAGAAATGCACATGATTTTTTTAAAAAAATTTTCGGTGTAGTTCTGTTTCTGTGATGGTCAATTATGTCTGTGTATTCCATAAATTTGTTGGCTTTGAGTGTAGGAGACAATTATTGTTGATACTGTGCTGTGTCTAAATCCACTGACTGCAATGTATACAACAGTGCTTTATTTTGGTTTTAAGTAAATAAAATGTTTACGGAAGGATAAGACAAACCGAAACATCCTCAAGTTGCCCCAGGGAAGGTTCAGGTTGGAGCTGAGGAACAATTTCTTGCCCTGCAAGGTTGTCCAGGCCTGGCCCAGTCTGCCCAGGGCAGGGGTGGAGTCCCCCTGCTCCCTGGAGGGGTTTCCAAGGCGTGGAGATGTGGTGCTGAGGGACAGGGCTCAGTGGTGCCCTGGCAGGGATGGGGCAATGCTGGGACTCCATCATCTTGAAGGTCTGTTCCAACCAAAATGATTCTGTGCTTCATGGAGATGCTGCTAGGGCACAGCACAGGCCCAGCGCCTGCCCGGCTCCGACACGTGAAGCCACGTAGCAGTTCTGGTGCCTCACGTGGGGCTTCAACACGCGGTATTAATTCACTGCCAAACAAAATAAACGTGACAGCAGAGAAGGCTCTCTCCAGACTTGCTCCTCTGACACTGGCAAGACTAAACTGTTTGTAAAGACCCCGATCACCCACTGACTCCTTTCCCGTGACACGCGCCTCTTCTGTCAAGGCGCCTTTTTAATCCTGACCCTTCAGTCAACACCTGACATAACTTTTGAGATGTAGTCACTCACACGGTGGTCAGTCATACTTGGATAGCGTGTCTGTCACCGAGTAGAAACAGTCATACAGTGACATACTTTATGGGCACGAACATGTTTGAGAGATGAACAAAAAGGATTGGCCTTTAAAAAGAAGCAAGGGGTAGCGTTTCCTCGCCATCAAAAGACACATAATTGGAAATAATAGTGTGTCAATAGCGCTTATGGGAAATTGTTGTGAAATGGGGATTTCAAAATCAGCCCTTAGCTGGGTGGGAGGACCGTGGCGGTTTCTCAAACAGACACCTCGTCCGAGCGCAGCTCTGGAAATATTTGCTGGGCCAGACCGGCTGGCGTGGCCGTTGCCACCGCGCTTCCGTCGGCTGAGCCGCGGCCGTGTCGGGAGCGGATGTTAACGCCGCTCAGCATCGGGCTGCGTCCTAATCGCGCACCTTTCGACCAGTAATATCGTGTAATTTCAACATGATGGAGTGAGCGGTTATTTCAGCTTAGGGGCAAAAGCCCACGGTTGTGATTATACGCACGCGTCCTTAACTTACAGCCAGTGCTTCACTTACACGGTGCTTTTATCAGGGAGCATGTCCAAATATGGATTATAGGTGTAATTTTAAGCGATTCCATTTGTTAAATCACAGATTAGCCTTTTCTATCTCAAACTATTAAACTGTCCAAACTATAGGAGACCGCTGTTAATATAACAAATAATTAAAAGCCCAGAATGCTGTAAAGGGCTTTGCTGCCTGAGCGTGATCACTGGACATCGTGCTCAAATTGCTGATTTAACTCATTTAACAAATCCCAAGGCAGCTTAGAGAGTTTTATTTATTTAGAGGTGGGTTCTCTAATATTTAAAGGTATTTTATTCATGTGATTTTTAAACTGATTCGTTTAAACCTCTACAAAGAGAAATTACAGTCTTCATTGTAATTTGCGCTCTCTTTTTTTTTTTTTTCTTCTGGTTCCATGTGTTATTTGTGGGGAAGTTAATACTTCCATTTAAAGAGGAGAATTTTATTGCTCTCATCATTGTTTCCTAAATTACAGAGTTGCTCATAGTTGTTTGAATGGTAACTAAATAGTTCTTGTACCATGTCAGAGTTAAAATAGTTCCTAGTACTGGCTGTAAAAGGTATAATTTAGAGTGGTTATAAGGGTGTATCGAGCAAGGCAGTTAATTTAAGAGTTTGCTTAATTTTCTAACTGCTTCTATTTTTTTGTCATCCATTTATGCTCTAATGTCCTCTAGACATATTAAAATGCGTTATCAGTCGGTGAGCAAACCTCCCTAAAGATGTTTGTATTCATGAGGCAAGTGTAAGCAGAAGAAACATAGCTTTATTTCACTTACTCCGCTGCTTTGTTCATTAAGCTAATTACTGTATTCTACATTCCTCTTTTTCATCTAGCTTGTTTCTGGAGCTTGATCCTTTCCCAACCCTGAATCGACTGTTACTGAACAGTTGAAGCTGAACAGGAAGGAATTGCAGGTGTCAACTCACAGTTTACAAATATGACATCTCCTCTGGCATAGCTGGAAATATGAAATATTGATTTATGTGCAGTAAAAGGTCTTATAAAAATGATCACATACACATGAGAGATTAATGCGCTGGAGATCAATAGAAATTTCATTCTTGACGCTAGACTGTCACCTATGGTGAAATGCTAAAATACAGAAATCAATATTATCTATGAAATGTCAAATTTATTATAATTATGAGGATGAAAGCTGGCCAAGTGGCTCCCAAGAGAGAAGGAAGGATAGGTTACTGCGCTGAAGCATCCTTCATGTCCCTTGTTCACTCGCTGCCAATTTGAGAGCAATATTGGTGCAGGGGGTTTTCAGGCATTATGTATCACTGTGCAGTAACAAATTCCTCCTGGAATATTTAACTCTTGAATCTGACAATAACACAAGCGTCTCCGCGCTCAAACGGTTGGCGGGTTTTAGGAGAATAGACGGAGCCTCGGGTGCAGAAGGCAGAGATGTTCCTCAGCGCCGGGCACGATCCGATCTCAGCCCGCCTGGCAGAGCTGAGTTTGGGCAGGGGGGTCGCGCCACGTTGGGACGATCTGCCCGAAATTTAATGTTCGCTCACTTCTGCTCTTTCTGCTCCTGAGAAGGAACTTCTCTGTGCATTTTCTATAGTCTTAGCTGTCAGCTTGGCTCTTAAAATGTTGCCCTTCCGCCCCTTCTGCCACGCGGGGATTTGCTGGAGGGATTCTTAGGAGTTTGTGGCAGCCGACCCACCCCATCTATTGAGTTCAGAGTCTCCCCAAAACTAACGCACAACTAAGACATTAGCAGCTCGTAAGGAAGGAATACGAGATTACAGATTCTTCACTGTTTTGGGGTTTTTTTCCTTTCTTTTAGAGATCTGATTAGGAGGGAAAATAGAGAATATTAGTGCAAAACCCTTGCCCATGAGGAGTCTATGCCAATCTGGGACCCCTTGCTGATTCTTCAGGAATGCTGTTAAATACAAGATGCCATTGCAGAGCTTCTGGGCTTAAGACTTCTTGCAGCTGAATCATCTCTTTTTTAGTAATCCTTATGTTGCCTTCTACTTCTGTTGCACAAGGCATTTGATTTCACTTATCCTGTGTTAGCCACGTGAAAAAAATCCCTTTTACGTCCCTTTTCTACCCTTTTGATGCTTTCGTTCTGCTTTTACACCTCACCAGCCAAAATATCCTCCTCTAAGTGTCTTTATTTCCCACTAGAGTTTTGTGCTCGGTGAGAAGACCTTCTGCCTCTCAAATGCCACAGGTACCATCCTCTGACCCTTTCTGAAGGGCTAATGTGTATAATGAGTTTCTCTTCATTTTTATGGCCTTTGCTCTACTTATTCTTACTTCCGTTTTATCCTCTGGGTGGGAAGGTGAGAATACCGCTCACCCACCAGAAAGTGACCTTGCCTACTGGTGCCTTTATCTTTGACAGAAAAAAAATTCTTTTGGCTTATCAATATTTCCTTTTCCTAATTTGTCACACGCACAGTCCTGATCTTGTCTCCTTTGCTTGTGGCTTTTTGGAGGAGCGGCAAACTGGTGTCCCTCTCTATCAGCAAAGGGAGATACCTGCTGCTGCTGCACAAGTGCAGAATAAACTCGGGTTAGAACGAGATCTGAATCTTCCTGTGCTCTTTCAATAGGCAAACAGCCTTTGAAATTTTGGTGTGTATATATATACTTTTTTTAATACCCAGGGAAACAAAACTGGTACCTAGAGAAAACATTGCATATAGCCACACGGCTGGCCTGCAAGTGGCACCTATCACCTATGGCCATGAGGGCAGAGCTCCTTCAGAGCTAATGGACTCCTGGGAGGGACAAGTGCTGCTTTTCTACTACTTTTATGTGCTGCAAATTAATTGGCAAAAAAAAAAAAAAAAAAGTAATATTGCTTGGTCCTCTTTAGAAATGGGATTAGGACAAGGAAAAAAGTAGTTAATGCTTTGTTTTGTTTTAAAACAGAAAGCCATCATTCCGTGTGGGTTGCAAAATTGGCTGAAAAGCTTTGCAGGAGCTGCTGATCCTCAGGCAGGACTGGGAAGCCCCATTTTAACAGCCAGTGGCTCCTCCACTTATCTCTTTAGAAAGTAGTGGAGACATCCAAATGACTTCTAAACTTCTAAGAGACTTGAGAAAAAAATCCAGTTGAAAAAAACCCACAACAATCTGCAAAGAGCTTGCAAAATTTTGTGCCCCCCATGCTTGCATTGTTAGCAGGTCAGTTTGAATTTCTTGGTCGGTTTTTCTATAATCTGAAGTCGCGGTATTGCACGAAAAACATTTACTGCATGTTTGTCAAAATGGCCTGTAAGGTGAAGGTGTTCTTCAGATGTGCTGCTGAAGAACGCAAGTGAGATGATCCCTGAAATAGTTGGCAGTAGAGTGAAGCAGGCAGACTCTATTAGCAAGGAACTGTTCCTATTTTTCTATTTGTATATTTCTGTTTAAAATATTTATATAATGATTTACGTCTTAAAGGACATATGTCTGCAACTCAAAATAGACACATATATGGAGTTGGACTCAATCTTTGTGGGTCCCTTCCAACTCAAATATTCTATGATTCGTCAAGAATAAGACAGTGGATGAGAGTTGCTTGCCTGGGCAGCATCGTTTACCAGTGTTAGTCCAAAGATTTTAAGTTGGCATTCGAATCTTTCTACAGAGGATAAAATTGATTCACAAGGAGATTTGTGCCAATTTTTTCAAAATCATTCTGAATTTAGATGTCCAACTCCAGATGGTTTGAGTCCAGCTTTCAGGGATATTGTTTCCCAGGGAAGGTGTGAAAACCGTGAGCTGAAACGAAGTTCTGTTTTTTTAATATCGAGGCATATCTACAGAGACTGGAATACCTCACGATTGTTCTGGGAAAGGATGGATCAAAACCCAAAAGAGACTGCTCTTCAAAGGGTGTCTGTGGCAATTACGTACTCTCTCAATTTCTCCATCAGGAGGATTCAGCTACTGCTGTTTGCACCTGAATGGACTAAATGGATCATTGCAGTGAGAAAAGAAGATGGTCTTTATCACCTTTAATTGCTAAACAATTCTTTATTCCTACATTACTCATTTCTCAATATTCCCCTTTTCCAGAATCTTTGCATTTTGATGCATTTCTAGTTAAAGATATGTGTAGATGAAGTTCACGCCTGGTCGTAACGCATACTTTTCTTTTTTTACTTTTTTGTTGTTGTTGGGTTGTGGCAGAGGAGGAAGAAAAGATTTATTTTATTTTTTTTTATTACACTGTAGCATTTACACAGTTCTTCTAAATAGAGATTTGGGGAGATTTTTCACCTTTTTCCCAGCTTCTTAAGGTTTTCTGTACCTCAAGTAGCCAAAGCAGTTCAAGTTAATACTTAATGCAACACACTTTAAGAGATAGGCATTTCTTGCAGTCGGGTCTCAATTAAGAGATAAAAGACAAAAAGTGCAAAGCACTTGATAAAGCTCAGAATACAAGGAGCGGCATGGAAGTGCTTGAAGCTGTCCATAGCGATAACTGGATAGCCAGCTGGAATCTTCTTGAAATGAAGTGGGTGCTCTAACTTATCAAATTCCACATATGGGGAAATTATTGGTGCCCACAGGGGTGATTAACACTAACTCAGTGGGTCAGAAACAAGCTGGGATAAAGGTGAAAACTGTATCTGACTATCAACACCAAATACATCCATTTAGAGGAAGATAGCGGGGTTGGTGTGGGGGTTGGTTGGTTGGTTTTTTTTTTGCCTCTCTATATATCTTCAGTTGTGCAGGTTGTCAGGGTAGTGGCACCGGAGAAGCTGCATATATAGAGTGCGCTGTATAATGTGCAAATTGCAGTGCACATTAAAATGTAATCTATTTTAATAAGTCATATTAAGATTACATTTTAGATAATTGTGTGTTTATCTTATACAACAAATATTTGCCCTCGCTGTATATATTCTCTGTCTCTGTCACTCTCTCTCCCTTTAAATTGCAAGTACCAGCACCAAAAGAGAAAACAACATAACATTTAACTGACGCAATGAAACAATCAGCTGAAGCTCAGGTAATCAAACCTAGGAGGTGACGTGGGGCTTGAAAGCCACCCCATCACCACCCACGATCTCTGATATGGCACAGGGAGGCGGTTCCTGGTCATCCCTGCGGCAGGTCCAGGACCAACAGATGGACCTTGGCGTTGGGTTGAGCTCATGAAGGTCAGTCAAGAATGTGGGGTCCCAAATTGCCGCTGGTGTGAACGATCATAGCCACGGAGTGGATTCCTCACCCTGGGTGCTAGGGCCGTTGGTGACCCATTCAGGTCTGTCTCTTGTTGTCCCCGTAATGAGGAAGCTCCCAAGTCCACAGCCCTAACATGAGCAACCCCTGGGTGCATTCCTGCTCCTCCCTGTGCAAAATCTGTGGAGCAACTGTACCACCTGCCTTCAAATCCCTCCTTAAAGGTCACCTCTGCTACAACTCCTCCAAAAAATGGGCAGTGTGGAGGCAGCCAATGTGCCGAGACCACCACGGCTACACCGACCACCACCCTCGCCTGACTTCTCCCCACTCCTCCCCTCCCGTGCCCCAGCACCAGGGGCTCGGCTGCCAATTTTTAGGGAGTTGGTGGTCCCAGTGTAAGTTATACAGTACCCACAAGAGGAGGGCTCAGCCCTCTCGCTGTCATTGCTGAAATAAAGATCTATGAAGGTGAGGTCCTGTGGACACCATTCAGAGGCCTGGATTAAGATATTTGATGCTTGTTTGTTGAATTATTTGAGTACTGGTTCAGGAATAATATTATTTGGGTGCCTGTTCCAGGCTTTTCTGGTTTACTCATTTCATTCGTAGTTGTTTGGGATTTTTTTTGCGGTTACTTTTGCTCACTGCCTTTTTTTTTTTTTTTTTTTTTTTCTGGGAGCTGCAAAACTGTTCGAGGTTTTTATTAGCCGTGTTAGTAAGACAGGAGTTGATTAGGAGTTGATACCTGCAGGAGTCAATCAGGAGTTGACATGTGCAGCATGTTTCAAAGGTGATTAGGACAATGACTGCGCTACCGCAGAGCCACGATCCAGAGAGTCTTTCAAGATGGTATTGCTCCCACGGCTTCAATCATTAATGTATAATAAACTGACAATGTTTGCTTTTATTTTTGGTCAGCAGAAGCTGAGAATTCGAACAAAAAGATTCCTGGCCATCGGTTGCTGGAACGTTCAATCGTCTACTTCTTCTGACCAGACCGTCGCAAATCCTGGACGCCCATTGCAGCCGGGGCAGGGGCAAGTATCTTTGGTTTGTGCACACACTACACAAGTTGTTTGTTCAGTCTCAGAGACCATCACCCTTATCTGCTTATTTCATGAGCAATTTTATATTTTTTTTCATTTCTGTTAGATTTTTTTCCTACTTCCTGAAGTACGCAATAATTTCAAACCCAGTATTTGCTCAGCTGACAGAAATTTAATTGATGATGGACAATAAGACGCTAAATGTAAGGATTTCTTTTATGAGAAAGTATTCAGGAACAATCAGATGAACAATGGTGTCAGCAAGAAAACTTGGAGTAAAATTGGCCTGGCATTGGCTGACCCTGCCTGTAATCTTTGTTCTTGCCTATTGGACTTAATGTCAATAGGTTAGTCACAGTGACATCCTTCAGCTTGGAGAATTGAGGGCATCAAGCTGCTTCTTCCCTGGCCACAAACAAACTAACAACTTCAAATGCCTCTTAACCTTCATCTCCATGAGCTTCAAAGGATCAGCATGAGATGCATCTTCATCCCTCATAGCAGCAGAAATCCAAGGACAATATGATCAGTGGGCTCGGGGGCTGGGCCCCCTCTTCTGCAAATGTCTGCTTTGATTCCCCTTCCCTTAAAAAGTAAGGAGATGGGAAGGCAGTCAGTGTTTTGGTGTAGACCCTTATTCCCTGCAGGTCTTTGTACCGACGATAAAGTGGATCCAAATTACTGATGTGAAAATTGTCCAGGGAGACTATGATCTTACCTGGAGTCTTTTTTACATTTGTTTTCCATTTATTTCTTATAAGCAATAAGGGAATGTTTTGGTACCAAAATACCTTTTCTCTTTGTTTGGTGTGTTGTTATTTATATTCCTTTGGTGCTTTCTCTCTTTTTCTACTGTGAAACTGCACCTAAACCCCAATGCTAAAGCAGTGCTGGGTTTGAATAATTTAACGTTTCTGAGTCAGGATGTTCAGGTGACCACCTAACACTCGTGCACTTTATTTCTCTTCATTAACCCTGCGTCATTAACTCTGTTCCCCCATTACAAGGAGATGCTGTAATTCACCAGAGGTAGAGAGAAAGCAGAAGAGCAGCCACGCTCTGTCCAACCGCGGTGTTAACGTGGAGCAATAAAGAGGACTGATAGTAACTACTCCCTGGGATGGCGGGGGTGAGGCTGTCAGGAGATAGAGTTACACTGAGGGTACTTTCTGCTAGTTGCTTAATATTCCACGGAGGTGTTTCGTGTTGCTTGGGCTGGTGCCTGGGGAAATATTATTCACTCCCTTGAGGGAAAAAAAAAAAAACGAAAACAAAAAAAAAAGAGGAAATGTCTCCAGCAGCGTGTTATACTCAGAGTAAACTCTGAGTAAAGTAAAGGTTCATCAAAGCTGTGTCTTGCTGAAAGGAACTTGCCTAAATCCAAGAACAATCAGTAACAGTGCAATATGCAAGTGACCGTGGTCCTTGCCTGCTGCTGGTTGTTGTTACCCGTGGATTCTGTTTCCAGCTGCTTACTGATACTTCCAGTTACTCTATGGACAACCCTTGTAGCTCAGGTGTGTCTGCAGCTCCTTGCTTGCCCGTAGTGACCAGCCTGTTGGAAATGCCTTTGTCTCGCTCCTGGCCTCAGAACACAAGTATTTCTTGGAAGATTTTATCCAGAACACAGCGCCTGAGAAACCTGCACGTTCCCTGACCGCTCCCTCTCTTGCAAAAAACCTTTTGCTAACTCACTTGTACAACACTCGAGCTGCAAGTCCAGATGCATCTCAGTTCAAGTGCTGATGGTCAAGAACATGAGAAATATGGTGGGAATTGACTTCAGGGGTAATAGTGTGGCATGGAAGAGTGTGAGGGTGAAAACTCAAGCACTGCTAGAGATCATCTTCACTGAACTACTACGGAGTGTAGCTTTTATCTAAGGTGTTTCAGGTTGAAGGGAATGGCATAAATCTCTGACTGAGCCATCAGGATTTAGTTCTCTGCTCGGACAGGAGATAGAGACTTTGAGGGTCAAGCTCTTGTTCACTGTTTGATGGATGGATACAAGTCCTTCACCTTCCCCTTGCTGCCACTAATTACCACCTTGTAAGTATGCAACATTCCTTTAAGCAGTGGACTTTCTGCATCATCAGGGTCTTCTGAGGCCACGCTGGGACATGTGGTGTGAGATCTGAAGCCCGTGCTGGACCTTCTCGCTCGACCACCATGTGCCAACCACTTCTCCGGGTGGCTGTTTTCCCCGGTAACGCACAGACGAGGCTTCTTTCCTCAGCACTTCTGTGAAGTATTTGAGACGTTTGAATTTATTTTGGAAACGCTCTGTGTCATTTCTCACCTGCACTAGTGAGGTTGAGGAAGGACTAAAGAGGTAACAAGCGTCTCCTGGAACACGGTGGCTTTGCCATTCATTGCCCTGAGACAAGTTGCCGCTTGTGATGGAGATTTGAGAGCTGCCTGCTCACTACAGAGCCTTCCTCCAGGCTGTGTGCAGAGAGAGAACCTCATCTCAGGCTGGGCAAGATTCTCTGTCCAGCTTTTATTCCTCAGGTTGACGAGTATCACAGAAATCACTGAAAATAAGCATGAGGAATATCCCTGGAAAGAGGGAGAAACGTCGTTTATTAAACACTGGCTTTTCCCAGTCGAAGAAAAGCTATACCCTGTTACGTTATTTTAATTATATTGATTATTTTTAGCAGTATGGCCTGGCATGCCTAACACCACCGCTCACAGAGCAGCCTGCACAGGCTTTTCTTTCTCTTTTTACGGCACAGGGCAGACAGACAACCCACATTCCGGGGCCCGTTTGATGGCGTGCCACAACTGGAGTTAAGCAGGTGGCAGGGTGAAATACAAAAGACCTGCTAAACAAAGAAATTTTATTTCCTGGTTTGTGCCTGCAGGGGAGGAATTATGAAAGCAAAGCAGAAACCTGACAGCCAAAGAGCATCCAGAATTTTTAAATGAACGGTTTTATTGTTCTTTTATAAAGCTATGCAGATGAACGACAATTTACAAATAAAAGAGGTCGGGGTTTTTTCACGACGATGGGCCGTTAAGAAAAACTAACAAACGGCACAATGGTTCATTATACCTTAAAAAATCGGTTTCTAAAGCTGCCTGAAGAAAGTGTCCCGGTCCACTTGACTCCAGTGGCAGACCCTGCGAGCGGCACAGCTCACTCAGAGCACAAGCGTTTCCGTCTAAGGCAGCGAGAAGTAATACACAAAATGGCAACAGCTTCATTTTCCTGAGAGAGAAGGTGGTAACGGACAGCTGGGGGGGGACCCCACTACCACCCTCCCGAACCTCTACTTCTCCTCCTTGGACGACAACGGCACCCGCAAACCAGCCGCTCGCACCGCGCTCTCCGGTGCCGGAACCGTTCTGCTGAAGCAGTAAGCACCCCTTGCATTTCTGAAATTAATAAAGTTAGTTTTGAACCTCAAATGTCACTTATTTGCTTTCCCATTTTCATAGGCGATTTCACTAAGCAGAAGCACTTGCTAATCCCACGTTCACATAGATAGAAGGTCAAAGTTGGTCAGTGAGCCAAGAAATACCATATCAGGGTTTCTTTCCTCTCCAATTGAAAGAGGTATAAATTGTGGAATTAGTGTATTGATTGAAGGCTACAACTTCAAGCAATCAGTTTTTCTGGCTTGACAAGATTATTTTATCCTACTTTTCTTTTATTATTATGTGTTGTATTTGAGTCATCCTTCAGGCAGATGAAGTGACAGCTTGATTTAACTCAATAAAATCCACCAGTTAGGAAACCTACTGAGCCGAACAAAAGATGAAAACGACTGCGAGGGGAAGGTGCACAGTTAGTGTAAGCAAGCATAGCGCGCTGAAAGGAGACAATATTAACCAAAATTATGCTCTAATCAATGGATTTCTATGGAAACTTCGGAGAAATTTGCAAGACCTTCGTGCCGGGCCGGTGAGCAGATAATGCTGGCTTTCTCCTAAAAAAAAACAACCAAAAAAACGAGAGTAAAAATAACATTTCTGCCACCGAGGACTGAAAACAAGGCTTCTGTCGTAGCTGTGCTTTTTGTCTCGGTGCAAAAAGTTGGATGCTGTTGGTTTTTTGTCAGATCTGAAAGGAAATGCTTAACCAGGGGCTTATAATTGTCCAATAATTAAACCAATATCGAGTCTTTGGACAATAGGTCTTTGCAACAACCGCAGGGGCTCTGGAGCACGTGCGCTGCACAGCGAGGGCCTGACGCCACCCGTGACCTCCCCGCTAACTAGTTGTCGGCTGTTTAACCAGCAGGGTTAGAGACGCACACTAAAATGAGGAATTTTTATCTGCACATGAGAGTTTTTCCTCTTGATCCTGTCTGAGTTGATCTGCGGAGTAAGTAGCACTGAAAAATGGATGATGCTACGCAGAGGAGGATGCTACGCAGAGGGCAGCCTCTTCCTCTTGCTGTTTGCCAAAGGTCCTGGTGCTTGTTCAACCTGGTTCTGATGCTTCAACTCAGACCCATTTAAGCGACCCCTCTTGCAGTTTTCCTGCCTGGGAAATAGATAAGTTGCTGTAAGATGATGGAGGCTGTAATACTTTACAGGAAAGTGGAAAGTTCCTGAAGTGGGTCACTAAAGTGAACCGTGTTGGCTGTGGGTGTGAAGATGGAGGTGGCCAAGGTGTAGCAGACAATGTTATCAGTAAAAATATGGTACAGGCGCTGCCTCTGGATTTCAGCGATGCAGCCATAGCTACTCACTGGCTTATTAGGAGATGTGAGCGGGGAAAAATGCTGTATTGATGTGTGAAAAATAATCTCAGTGCGTTATTTAGGAAGACAAAGTAAAGGGTAGCTTGAGACATGTCATTTTTGCAATCGTTTACTCCTATTTCTAACCAGGCTACTTTCTCCTTCTTCCATCAGAAGCCCCCAGGTCTCCTCTGGCTAACGCTCTGCTAGCTGCCCTGCTCTCCCGGGGGTTTTCTCCTTCCTTGGTGCAGATCTGCCCCTGTGGTGTTATCAGCAAGGTGAGTCCTTTCAAATTGGACAGCGAGAACCGTGTCATCCGGTTTTCCGTTGTTTCTGTGGAAATAAGGGGTTAGTTACCATGTTCATCGCCTGTGTGCCGGCACCAAACAGCATCCGGAGAAATCCTGAGTGTAAATATAGCGGTGTTATGGTCCTCTGTGCTGGCGGTTAGGTGACTGTATATGGCACAATAAATCTGAGTTGTAGTACCTTGTCCTGTTCTGGAGGCTCTTGATACTGCCCCTCAGTAATTGGCCTTGATTTCCTTTGGGACCATGCTGCTGTTTGATTTTTTTTTTTTCTTTAAAGAACTTCACCCAGAAGCAGGAAAACACAATTCTGACCATGAAGAGGTCACCGGTGTTTTACTCCTTCCCGGCCAGAGGGAAAGTGCAGTCCAGGGTGCAAGGATGTGACAGTTTGAGGAGGGCTTTAGAGTTTGCTCAGAGACCTAATGACAGTCTTTTTAAAAGGCTTTGAGTATCACATTAAACGTGGTCTAAAAGCAATTAGAAGAGGCAAAGCCGTGGAGATGTGATGCTGAGGGACAAGGGTTAGTGGTGCCCTGGCAGGGCTGGGGGAACAGTTGGACTCCATGATCTGACAGGTCTTTTCCAGCCAAAACAATTCCATGATTCTATTTTATTTGGGTGATGAGCTCAAGATGAAAATTATTAATGCTAATTCACAAATAATCTGTTGCTAATTTATCTTACAGAGCCATTCGATTTACTGGTAAGTTTTGTTTTGTTGGGTTTTTTTCCCACTTAGACAAATATTTTTGTACCTGTGCAGTCTGCAGTGTTCACATGTTAGAGCTGCTTTTGAAGTCACATCTCATAGGATATAAATATATATACAATCCTCTGTTTTAAATAACATTCCCATGACTAATAATAACAATCGCAGCCTAATTGTGTAATATTAACGTCGTTTGCCTGACCGTTGCGGGTGCTCTCTGGATTCACGCTTCTCCTGCTTGTTCCACTTAAATTCCTGTCATTAAGGTGATGTAAAAGCAGGAAAAGGACAACTCCCTTTTAAGGTTTCGTATGAAAGACGAGGTGATTGTCGTAACGGCCGCGCTCTGTAACTTCCAGGGGAGCACAGACTGTGCATTACCGTTCGATAACTTGTGTGTAATTTCTCCCACCCAACATTTCTCTACCATTTAAAGTTGTTTTCCTCTTTCTGAGGAAGAGCGCTCCTTGTCATGATCCCCATAAACTGCAGTTTGGTAAATGACTTGTTTAAATTTAAGGAAAAGAGGTTGTTGATAAGTATAGTTTTCTAATACTCTTCCTCAGCTGTCATTTACTTTGACTAAATTTATTTAAACCACCTTAACCTTTCAGAGAAAGGCCAGGAGATGTTTAAAAGAATAATATGTGTCTGACATTTTGGTTTACCAAAAGGACACCATCATAATTCTGTAGTGCCTCTGTTAAAAATAAGCTAAGAAAAGGAAACTAAAATCTCTTTTTCTTGCTGCTTAATTTTGAAGGAATGGAAGGACGTGTGATTGATAGTTGCATTAGAAAGTGACCTGCAAAGGTAATCACCAAACGCATTGATTTGTCACCGCACCAAGATATGTTGAGCATCTTCCACATTCAGGTCACCTTTCCCTCTCTAATAAGAACCTGGGTGTTTCATTATCAAAATTTTTGTTTTGTTTTGTTTTGTTTTTTGGTGTTCTTTCTGGTACTGACCATCGACCTCTCCCACAGCTCCTGCCTTGGTGTGGCTCTGCCAGGATTCACCTCCCACCGGGTTGCAGCATCAAGCAAAGCCTTGCTGAGGTACGGGGCTGAGCGCGGTTCTGGTCACGTAAGGTGGTCTTGACAACACTGGATGGGTTTTTGATATTATTTCATGATGAATGCTCTGTGCTTTCTCTTTTCCTGTGTGCTGATTTCTTCCCCTCCAGGGTTGTCAAGGACTGGCCCAGGCTGCCCAGGGCAGAGGTGGAGTGCCCATCGCTGAGGGTGTTTAAAAGTCATGTAGATGTGGTGCAACTCCAGCAGGATGGGGATAAGCAGAGGCGAGCAGGAATAAGGAATTATTTTCTGTTTTGAGGCCTGTAACTATATAGATTTGATAAAGGATCAAAGGTCTTGCTTTCCAGTTCAGCAGGAGAAACTTCTTTGGTGGGAGGGTGTTGGAGCCTGGCCCAGGCTGCCCAGAGAGCTTGGGGAGTCTCCTTCTCTGGAGAGATTCCAAAGGCGCCTGGACCCTGCGCTGCTGGGCCCCCTGCTCTGGGTGACCCTGCTGGGGCAGGGGGGTGGCACCAGGTGAGCTCCAGAGGGACCCTGCAACCCCAGCCATTCTGTGACTCTGTGATTGTTTTTATTTTAAAGAAGGGATTAGGTGGTGGTAGGTACTAAATTGCAAAAAATCAGCGAACATTCCTTTTCTCTGGATTGATGGTTTGGTGTTGTCTTCTTGGCGCGAAGAACTTCTTAACCCCTGCTGCTCCAAGGGCTCAGCTTGCACCTTGTATTTTGATTGTACTGTGTTTCTTGGTGAGGGATTTGTATATTATTCAGTATTATAATATTCAGAAAGCATAGTGATGTCGAAGTCGTATATCCTGTCCCACTCCAGCAATCACGTTATTAGCATTATTTAATTTCTACAATAAAGCTGCAATAATAGATTCGTTTGCGGGGTGAATGCTTCGTGACATCCAAGTCTTCCCCTCTCTCCCTGGATGGAACAACACTCCTGCTCTGCAGCAGATGTTTCTTTAATGGAACATCATTTTGCAGTCAAGTAAGACCATCAGGTGTTCTACCTTTCCACTGATAAGATGGAAAAGATGACAAAATTCCTAACTGGCACTGTAAGGTCTGCCCGCAACCTGCTCTTCTCTAGGCTGAACAACCCCAGGTCGAGAGGATGGAGTCAGGCTTTTCACATCGGCGCGTGGAGGGGAGATGAGAGGCGAGTGGAAGCTGAAATAGGAAAGGATCAGACTGGACATAAAGAAAACTTGGGCAATTAGAGCACAGCCAAGAAGTAGAGTAGGTTGCTCAGAGAGGTCTGCAGCTGTGGAAGTTTTCAAGCCTAGAATTGGCTGAAGCCCTGGCCTGACCTCACCCCTCGCCTGGCTTTCAGCAGGAGCTGGACTTGGTGACCTTCAGAGGTCTCTTGCAACCTGGATTATCCTTTGATGTTCATTTGTTGTTTAGAGCATATAAATGACAGCGTTGATAATATTTGAATCATAGAATTATTTTATTTGGAAGAGACCTTTGAGATAATCAAGTCAACCATTAACCCAGCACCGCCAGGGCACCACTAACCCCTGTCCCTTGGCACCACCAAAAAATGAGCAAGGAAGATTAATACTTTTTGGACTGATGATTTTGGAAAGAATTTTGGCTGCATTGGGTGTGTCTACACTTTACAACTGAGCTTAAGCCCAGCTTAAGCCACTGGAGCCTGGAGCTGTGAAGCAGCAATGGTGCAGGTCAGCTTCACACAAATGGGTTAGTTCTGGGTGGGCATAGTTCAGGGAGTTAGAAATAAGATTTTTCCATTGTTTCTAGAAGAAAATGGAGAGAGTTTGCAGAGATTGTATTAATTACCTCTTTCCTGGGGCTTGCAAACAGGACTGGACTTTCCGAGTTGATCTTGGCTGTCACTTGGATTGCCCCTTGTCATTTGTGGGTGGTAAAGGAGCTGGTCTGAGGTTTTGGATTTGCAGAGAGCGATAATTTACACGGTGATGTGCCATGCCCTTGTCCATCTGCTTGTTTTGTGAGATGTGGCCTGAGGGCATAAATAACGTTATCTCGACTGTGCTCCAACCCTGTGTTTGTAGAACTTGAGGTGTCTGTTTTCAAACGATTAAAAGCCTCTTTTTCTTAGCCCCCTCCCTTCCATCCAGATGAAAAGTAAACCCAAAACTTTTTCAATACTCACTGCTGACAGGAAAGCATAAAGAGCAGATTTCTTACCCATGGCGACCCTCTGCTGTTCTTACAAAGCCAAGGTTGCCCTCAATAACCTGGACAACCCTGCAGGGGAAAAAATTGTCCTTCAGCTCCAACCTAAACCTCCCCTGGGGCAACTTGAGGCCGGTTCCTCTTGTCCTGGTGCTTGTTCCTTGGGAAAAAGAGACCAACTCAACGGCTTTAACCACTATTGATAATTTCTGCAAAAAATGTTTTATTCTGTTAAATAAGAGGATTAAAAAAAAGAAAAATCTTTAAAATGTATTAAGATATGGATGCAAAATTACAGAAATCAAAGTCTTCAAGATTGAGACCATGACTGGAGTTACACTCTTGCCCTCCCCAAATCTGTGTGAATTCAGGACAGTCAGCTGTGACTGTGCATTTCCCTGCTTTTGTCAGTTTGTGTCACAACCTCAGCATTACTTCAATGAACATTCCCCCCCCCCAATTTAATATTCATATTCAGGTATTCAAGCCATAATTTCTGTTAGTAAAAGTGACATTTTGTAAAGTTCTTTTCTTTTCTTTTTTTTTTTTCTTCAACAGAGAAAATCTCAGGCACTTAAAAACCCAGACATTTCTTAAGGGCGGTGTCTCCAGGCTGCAGACATCTCTGCACCTTGTCATTTTAATACCTGAATGCCTGGGAGAAGGCAGTTTGATAATCCCTGGGTTATTTAGCCTGACCCGGCAGTCTGACCACCTGGGAACCACCTCCACCAGATCCAGCTGCATCCCTGCACCTCAGAAGGGTCCTCAGCATCCCATGGTCACCCGTTGACTGTGTTTCTTTGGATACTTTTGTGTGGCATTTTCAAGATGTGTCATGAAAACCTCTGTCAGGTTTATCTCCAGCTTCGGCGTCATGCACATGCAAGAAATAGTTCTAAAAGGTGTTAATTTTCTGAACAAATACGAATTTCTGACAAAAACAACAAACGTACTTGTTTTTTCCCTCTCTTCTCCAGCACTTTTTTTTTTCCAATTTTTTTTTTTCTTGAGGAGATCATTTAATCTGTTGTGTCCACTGTTCTAGACGAGCAGAAACTATCGCAGTGTCTTCTGATACGACTATTTCTATGCAAGAACATCATATTCACCTACAGCTCGGCCTCCAAAAATGTTGGCAAAAATTAAGAAAATGCTCGTGTAAAGCCATGTTGGTAGGAGTAACAGCTTCAGTTCATCCTTTCTGTAGCTCTTGGTAATTCCTAAGGAAGCCTCAAGTTAATGAATATACATTCTCCAACTTGTTCCAGTATCAAGGAGAGCCAAAGGCATGGCTTCGTGCGCTGGTGGTACTTTCTGTCCGAGTCCCCAAGCACCGGTTCTAAAAGTAACACATTAATTAATGCCCTGTAACATCGTTGTGACAATAAATATTCTGCTTTTTAAGGAGAGAAAAACCCCACAAAACCAACATGAAGAACGAATATGAATTAATTTTAAAATCTACATACTACAGAAAAAAAAGGTCATATGTTGTAGAGGTCAAATGCTTGATACAGGCAAGATGTTTTGTGAGAGCTGAGTAAAGTAACTTCAACTTAGATGAAATCTTAGGTTTTTAAAAATTTATTTAGCCTTCGAAACTACTTGGGGTTGTTTTTTTTTTGTTAGTTTTGTATTTTGTTTTTGTTTGGTTTTTTTTTACTTTAGGCAAATAATTTATTGAAATTTTTATATGCATCATATTTTAGACTACATATATTTTGTGAGGCCTCATTTCCTAGTACCACATGGAATACCCTCAAACACAGCTCCTGTAATGTTTTACAACCCACAAACATAATCATGATAAAAAAAAAAGACAAAAACCCTCCCAAACAATAACAAAGGCAATACAAACGTTTAAGTCTGGATGTGTTCCTAAGGGCTTGTTGTTTTATGGCTGCACTTGATGACCGTAGAAGTCTTTTCTGACCAAAACGATTCCATGATTATTCCCCAAATGGAGCCTCAAGGATGCTCCACCCAATTCACCTGGACACCACGGACGAGTAATGTGGCATTTCACAACTGTGTCAGGAGTTTTTAAAAATGGCTTTGTGTTGAGGTCAGAAATGGTCAGACTGTTCCTCAGAGAGGGAATCTAGCCCAGCCTATCTTGCTAAGACAGATTTTGCAATTCTGCTTTATCTAGAAACTTATCTCTACACAAAAAAAAACAACCCACAACATTTTGTGTTTCATAGGTGACTTCGCAGACCATGTGTGTGAAGATGGGCAGCTCTGCTCATGAGATATTTGGAAGCATCTAGAGACGACACCGGCCTTGAGAAGAGTAACAGTGAACTTCACAAACTGATGAGCACGAGGCAAACACCAATTTGAAGGCGACTTTGCATGACTGGGATGTGTTATTTGCTGAGAGAAACTTCTACCAAGAGGTAAGTAGAGCAGTCTCAGTCTTTGTGGCTAAACGCTAGCTCGGATGTTTGAGGTGTGACTTTGTCGAGTAGGTTTCTGAGAACATTTCTCATCTTTATTGAGTGTCCATAGTCCTGGACCGAGCCCTTGGAGGATTGGAGCGGGCAGTGAGGGTGGTGGCACCTCTTCAGACTTGCTTCAGCCACCCAAGGGATCACTGGCTGTTCCTGCACTTTAGGAGCCACTCACACCAGGAAACAGTATTCGTTCTCCATCTCCACGGAGCTCTGACCCCCATAAGGTGGCATTTTGCCATCTTTGGTGGCATTTAAGGAGACGTTTGGGTCGGTGCCTGTAATAACGTGTGTCTTTAATAAAATGACATGGCAACTGAGAATATAGGATCCTGCAAGTAAGGAAGAGAGGAGGGCTCTGCTTGTCACACTCTGGCCAGCCACTGTCACCAGCTGGTTTTTGTAGTACCTGAGCTGAATATCAGAAGCTTTTTAAAGGGGCAGATCCCCCTCCAGTCGCGGCGATGCTCCATCAGGTGCCTGGTGTCACATACCTTGTATGACAAACATTTGATGTGACACTTATGCACGCAGGTTGCTCCAGAGATATTTTTATAGGTCAGACTAAATATCACACATCCAACTCTTCAGTCAGGTAGTGGAGTCGTCTGTGATTGCAGCTAATGGTCTTGGAGGTTGCTATGGTTCCTGGTAAACAGCATCCCGTGGCTTCTGCTCCCGTCTTCGTCGGAGTGAAGGGGCAGGCAGCAGCAGGGACAGCAAGGGAGCTGGTGCCAGCATTAGCTTCAGGTTTCTCCTCACAATCAGCTAATCCAACTGGCTGTGATTTCTATTTCATCCTCCTTGTTGGAAACCCACCCGATATCCAGCTATCCCAACAGCTCGGCTGTGTCCGGCTTCCCCGGCCGTGCAGCTATCGTATGAGGAGGTCCTTGTCCTCTACAAATCTCTCATGGGTCTGTGTTCTCTGAACTGCTTGTACCCAGTCAGATGTTTTGATGAATAATTGATAAAAGGAGTCTAGAGAGTCAGAGAATCAGAGAATGGTTTGGGTTGGAAGAGACCTTTAAGCTTCTGGAGTCCAACTGTTGCCCCATCCCTGCCAGGGCACGGCTGAGCCCTGTCCCTCAGCACCACATCTCCAAGCCTTGGAAACCCCTCCAGGGATGGTGGGGACTCCAGCCCTGCCCTGGACATATACGATAGTGAAGTCAAGGAGAACAGGAACAAGTAGGGCCCTGGAAACACCTATGGTCTCTGTGAGGGTCAGGCAGTTGGGAAGGATGCAGCAAGGTTGATTCTAACCTAGACATCTCGGGTTTGCATGTGTGAGACCTGGTGATGCTTCTGATGTGTTTGGTGTACAGTGGGGCAGTGAATGCAATGACATCAGGGTGCCTTACAGAGTTTTGCCACTTCTGCCCATGACAAGAGTGTCCCAGTATCCCTGCCTGTGACAGGGGGTTGGAACTAGATGATCTTTAAGGTCCTTTTTTACCCAAATCATTCTATGATTCTGTGATTCTCTTTCTAGTCCTCATCCTGAGACAAAGAAACGTAAAATAATTTGAAAACCGGGTTGAATAGAATTTTACTTGTATAAAAGTTGAGAATAGTTTTTGGTATCCTGTCATCTTACAAAAAGGAACTAAGGACAGGGATACTTGGTATTTGGAAACATAGTTGAGTAAAACAAATAGCTGACGGGTTTGAATTTTATTTTAATCCATTCACAGATCTATTTTGGCTGATAATCGACAATATATATTTTCTTGATGTTTCTCTATTGCCTTTTGGGAGGCTCTCAGAGGAGGAGAAGGGAAGATGGCAACGCCGAGAGCGAGCGATCAAGCAGCCCTCTCTGCTTTGTCTTCCCTTGTCCTCCCAGCCGTGCCTCTTGCTACGGAGGTAATTCAGCACAGAAATCTCCGATTAGCTCAATTTTCAATTACGCTTTCCCATCACCTTTAAACAGCCGCTGCTTAACCCACGTTACAGAGAATGAGTTGCAGATTCAGCTCTCTAGCCAATTATACTCTTTTATGTATCCCGGATAATGCCAAACGGGGTTTGTGTTTACTTACGTAGGTTATTCTCGCGCGACGTGCGCGCTGGGTGTTGCTTTAGCTACAGCTGACACCGCAGGGGATCTACCGCAACCTGTGCCTGAGAGCAACTCTGGCTAAATGTCGTTTCTAATAGAAATACAGAAAAACCTACCTGTGTAGCCATTATTAAACCAGGGTAAACGTTTTGCTGATTTTAAGGGCGTTCCGGCGGTAGGGTTTTTTTCATTCATTAAGATAAACAACGGAACTAATTGAAATGCCCCCCAAACCTCTAAGTAACAGGGGTATCAGGAAGGGAAGAGTGAAGGGGCCAGAGAAAGCTGTCTGGAGATGGGGCAAGGGGAACATGCCGCTGTGCTGGGGTCAGTGCTGCTGCACGTTTCAGTTTAGGAAACAAACGTAACATACTGAATTTTAGAAGCGTGAGACTTTCAAGAAGATGAGAATCCACAGAAAAAGAATATACTGAATTTACATCACCAAACAGCCTTTGCTATTTCCCTAAGCACGGTCTGTGTGGTTAACGTTGAGGGTATCAAGCCGCTCTTACTGAAATTTTTAAGGTTGGGTGATTTGATAGATTTTTTCCTCAATTTCTTTGATTTCTTAATAATCCTTTGTTTTTATATTCTAATGGCCTTCACGGGATGAATTTATCAGTAGACAAAATTGTGGCTGAATTTACATTTTGAGTTTAGTTTCTGTTTTGACGGACGCTGCCTTTTCATCAGGTACCGTCAGTTTAAAGTGAAGAACTCTTCTCCCCTCAGCGAGAGTTGAAGGCTTCTCTTGGGGTGGGAGGCAGGGACCGCGACTCAGGACCCGGTACCCTGATGCTCTTCCTCCTCGGGAGCCGTTCGTTTGCATCAGGCTTCCCAAATTAACAGCACCCAGATTTGCTGTCATCTGGAACCGGTGTTAGATTCACCCCAAGTTGTTTGAACAAAGCTCAGGAGAGGAGGCAGCTGTCTCCAGGCTCCCTGTCCATGCCTTTTATCCTGCTCCGACATCATTTATTGGAAATGAGAGGGATTGTTTCGGAACAAGCATCTCTGACAGCTTGGCAGATTGATAGAGAGGTTTCCTGATTTCAGTTCTTTTTTTTTTTTTCTTCTTTTAAATGATGCCTTCCTACCACTTGCCAATCTCTCAAGCATCATCGGTGTCATGATATCGGATGCCGAGAGAGCGAGTTCCTGAATTAGCATTGCAGGGAGGTTATTTAATTTACTGGGGTCTGTCTATTTACCCTCTTATAAAATTTCTAGGTTTCTTTTTAGTGACGTGTGGAACTGATGCAGTATGAAATGTGTTTAGCTTAGGAAGGACCCCACCAGGTCCCCTAACACACCGCAGGTGCTGAACTGAGACCTGGGTCAGCGGTACCGTTTGGGATCCAATCCTGAAAGAGGGAACGAGGTATAATTCTCAGTGTCTGTCTTGAGTAAAACCTATGCCAGGGCACCACTGAGCCCTGTCCCTCAGCACCACATCTCCATGCCTTGGAAACCCCTCCAGGGACCAGGGGGACTCCAGCCCTGCCCTGGGCAGCCTGGCACAGGCCTGGACAACCCTGCAGGGCAAGAAACTGTTCCTCAGCTCCAACCCAAACCTCCCCTGGGGCAACTTGAGGCCAGTTTTTCTTGTCCTGATGCTTGTTCCTTGGGAGCAGAGCCCAATCCCCCCCAGCTCCAAGCTGCTGAATTTCAGGGAGTTGTGGAGAGCCAGAAGGTCTCCCCTGAGCCTCCTTTTCTCCTTACTTTCTGGTGACATCACTTCAATAGTGCTTGGGACTTGGGCTCAATGAGGAAATATATCAATAAAGATACTTTAAAGAATTTTATTGACTTAGTTTTAAAACATTTTTTTCCTACATTCAGAGGAAAGAAAAAGAAATCTCAAAGAACCCCCATTAAATACTAGTATTTCTGTTTAGAAAACAAGCAGCTTGCCAGAGACTCTTCCTCTCCTACCTGTCATCTTATCTTCAGCTCTGATCCTCTGAAACCTGAGCTCAACCTCTGGTAACAGTTCTGTGCTATTTATTGAGTGTAAATATTAGGTACACAGGTGAAATTTAGCAGATTTTGTCCCTTGCTGTTCTTACGGCTTAGCTGATTAGGTGGCTGGTGCTGAAAGGAACTAGAGTCACAAATCGTTTGTACTCAGAAAAAAGAGACATTTAACTGGGTTATTTATGTTCTTCTTGCAGACCTCGCTCTTCCCCATAAGCGCCGTTTTTGTATAAAGACTTGATTTTTTTTGCAAAATGCCTGAATTTCGCTCCACAGCCATAGAATTACAGAATTATAGAGTGGTTTGGGTGGGGAGGGACCTTTCAAGCTCATCTAGTCCAACTCCCCTGCTCAGTGCAGCACCAAAAGCCTCGCTGAAGAGTCACGATGGTGACTCACACCGGCAGAAGACGTGGTGGTGAGAAGCATCCTTAGGGGTATTTTCCACAAGAGAGGTGCAGCCAGGAATAATTTACCAATATTGATGTTGAATGAGTGCAATTGTGACGCTGCATCTATCTCCACCCGAGCTGGTGGAACTTTTTGTTGATATTTTAACTGGCAGTTTCCAGGTTAAAAAAAAAAAAAATCCATCAGGAAAGTGTAAAATTCGAATCACTGCCCTGCTAATGGTGGGTCCAGAGGCAGTGCAGAGCCTGGCCAACACCTTCTCTCTTGGAGTGCAGTATATTCGTAGAATTATAGAATATTCCTCTTTCCAGGGGTGTCTGAGGGTTAAATCCTTGCTTCTCCCTCACTCCACTCGCACAAATCCCCCCCCACCTTTTTTTTTCCCCCCAGTAAAGTCACTTTCAGGTGCCTCCCTGGTAGAATTTTAGAAGTATTTATTATTCTCCTTCCTGGGTTTCTCCAGATGTTTAGCTACAGGCTGAAGAGCCGAGTGCAGCTGGGCAGGAGACGCTGCGCTCGGTAAGTGGAGCATCTGTGGTTTGTCTGGGGAGGTTGAATTTCAATTAATTAAATGTGCACCTAACTTACAAGGATCTTTTGCATTTCAGTTAAACCGACTTCAGAGCACACCTAAGATTTATTCTTGCCTTTCAAATTAACTGCCAGATCCTAAGCTGGTATAAATTGTTGAGCCTCTCTTGACATCAGTAGAGCTCAGTTTACACCAAAAGGGATGTGGCTCGTGGCAGAGAAAGAAGCCCAAGCACTGTTTGGCTGCTGTAGTGGTTCAACTAAACATTTATTTAATATAAAACAGCAAAATGAAATATTTATTTAATTGAAAAGCAGAATGTCATTTATTATTTATATTTTGTGTTATATTTTTTTCCCTAGGATTATCATAAAAATCTCTTTGTGAATTTAAGAGATTAACAAGTTCTTAGCATTTTAATTAAACCTGTGTTATTTAGGATTGTAGTTGTGGGTTTTTTTGGTTTTTTTTGTTTTTTTTTTTAACATGATTATTCTTTTCTTTAGTAGAGCAAAAGAGGAAGTCAGCAATTTTTCCCTGGTAAAATGATGTTGGCACAATTATTTCTCAGGCAGTCTACACTGCTTATGGTTAGACCTGCAATGTTTAGATGAATTCCTGCCTTAATACACTGTCAAAAGATCTTCTATCACTAGTCAAATATTTGGAAAATGGGATTGTACGAAAAGGCAGTATAAGACTGAATTCTGTCAAAACCTTTCCTAGAATATCTCCAATAAATTAAAAGCCCTGATATATAAACATTAGGTATTAAGTAAGATCATTTGGGAAGTATAGGACTAGGCAAATGTGGTTTTTTTTTTCTGATGGACATTAAGTGCTTTGAATACGTGTCACCTTGTGGTACCAGGTTGCTGGCCCTGCCTCGAAACACACGTGGCCCCTTTCCCCCTGGTTGTGACTTCACACAAACTGTTGGCCCTGGATGGAGCAGGGGCCGAGCACCTCTAAGTGAAAACACCTAAAATCACTGAAAATCTCTCTTCCTCTGGCCGTTTCCATGCCCATCCATGGGGCAATGTTCTGGTCCACAGGGTACGCTGGGCTCCTGGTGCTCAAGGGACTTCCCAGAGCTCCCTTGGCTGACCAAGACAATTCATGTGTCTTGTAAGTCATGGGAGAAACTTGCTGGTGGATTCCTACGAGAAAGCTGGGGAGGGACTTTTAACAAGGACTTGTAGTGACAGGATGAAGGGTGATGGCTTCAGACTGGAAGAAGGTGGATTTAGATTAGAAATGAGGAGGAAGTTCTTTACTCTGAGGATGGTGAGACACTGGAACAGATTGCCCAGGGAAACTGTGGATGCTTCATTCCCGGATGAGTTCAAGGCCAGGTTGCACGGGGCTCTGAGCAACCTGCTCTAGTGGGAGGTGTCCTTGCCCATGGCAGGAGGGGTGGAACTGCGTGATCTTTAAGGTCCCCTCCAACTCAAGCGATTCTATGGTTCTAAAAGGCTGCACCACTTCTCAAAATCGTTGCTCAGCGGTCATCTGCTCCCTGATCTTTTCTCTTCCATCAGGCATCACCCGCCCCTGAGCTGATCCATCCCAGGAACACAGCATCTCCTCCCTCCCCCTACCCTGCTGACGCCTCAGCGGGAATGTGAAAACGCTTTTCCCCCTCGAAAGGCTAACCAGCCCTTTTCAGCTTCTTTTAAATAGGTATCAATACCTGGCTTTCGCAAACAAGAGAAATTAGACTTTGTAGCATTTTGCTATTTGAATGACCTACTCAGTGGAATTACAGCGGCAAACTAATCCTTTAGGAGAGATGGCTCTATCAATCTTTGGATTTTTCTAATGTGGAAGCTACTCAATTGCATCTCAGAAATCAGGGAGGTAATTACTCATGCAGACAGCACAAAATGAAAAAAAAAAAAAATGCAAGTTCTGCTGAGTATCCCTTTTAGAACAAGCAGCGGAACAAGGAAAACAGCCTCTATAATCAGTCAAATTCTTCCACTAATTTTTCAGGTGTTGAAGGCTATAGTGAGGATACATGCTATGAAAGTTAACAAAGCAAAGTGGCTTTAATAGAGGGTTTTACGAGAGAAAAATGCCTCTTATTAGGCAAACATACTATTTTAGATGTAGTTCCCCTATGTTACAACTTCATTGTTTAAAATAAACGTGTTCTGAGATAAATACTTTTGCAGATCTCTTCTGAGGCGTTTTGCCACAGTGACGACATCCCGGAGCACCAGGGTGGGGGCTGATCCTGCCCGGCAAGTGTCACCGACCTGCAGATGAAGCCAGGGAGGTGCTCATGAAGTAAGAAGTCTTACTTTTTGTTTAGATTTTGACACTCCTGAGGAAAGAGGGAGGTAGCAGGGCTGCTATCAAACACGCCGTCGGTTGGATTAAAAAAATCAAAGGGATGTTTTTGAAGGAATGTGAGGGCCCAGAGGGTCTGCTCAAACACTTCATGCCAGATGCCAGAGCAGGGGTGAAAGTAAGTTCTGTGCCCAACCTGAGAATTCGTGCCGCACTTCGCTTGTGTTCCAGGCAGCCCTGCTTGTTCAAGTCACATGTGGTTCCGAATTTGAAATAATGATATTTGGAGAACACTGATTGAGCATAAACGAAGAATGTTAAATCCCTTAGTTCTTAAAGCTTTCTTGATTTCAGTAGAGTTACGGTAATTTACAACCCTCCAAATCCTGCTGGGAGGGACGGAACTACACACAAATCCCTGCACCTGCTTTATGTCCCTCCAGCTTACACGTCAGGCCACCAAAACACAATTCTACAACGGCAGCTATTTTAGAAGCTGTCAGATAACAGTTCACTTGCCCTTTTTCCTTTCAAAGCAAACCCAGAAACAATGTGGTGGTACCATATTCTCTGCTTCGCCTGCTGCCTGGGACATGGGTGTTGATCTGCTGTGTCACCAAACCTCCAAACCGTCCAATACGAGTTTCAAAAAATTAACCCTGCTGCCAGGAATGAGATATGTGTCCTGCAGCTTCCCTTGTGATGCTCCCCAGAGCACCTGGGAGCAGCCAGTCCTTGGGGTGAGATGCTGCTCTGCATCACCTGCCGTGTGAGAGCACCTGGTTTCCCTGCAGATCACACCCACTCTGAATTGGAGCTTGGGCAGCACAGAGACCATCCTGGCTGAAGAAATACTGAAAGGACCAAGTGCTCGAGTCAAGGAGCTCTCTCAGTTCCTGAAAACTGCCAGGTGGATGCTGGAGGCTGTAGAGCTCTTCATGTACAGAACGCTAGAATGGTTTAGGCTGGAAGGGACCTTAAAGATCATCCGGTTCCAACCCTCCTGCCACAGGCAGGGACACCTCCCACTAGAGCAGGTTGCTCAAAACCCCATCCAACTCGGTCTGGAGACTTCCAGGGATGGAGCATCCACAGCCTCTCTGAGCCTGTACTAGAGACATTTATTTTCCTAACCTGCTGCTTCTCCTGTTAAATTCTTACCACATTTAGCTGTGTTTGTGCCAGAGCACCCCCAGGGAAAACCAGGTTTTGGGCTTGGTTTGTTGGGTGTTTTTGATAAAGGCGCTTGACTCCACCCGAAGTACCCGGATGCGGTAGGAGGCAAACGTATGCTCAGGACTAATGCCTTCTCTCCAGGCTTTCAGAAAAACTACTCCTGGTTTAAGCAACAGATGAAAGAAGTCTCGACTTCTGTCCGGAACTGGTCGTGCTGCTGCATGTGGTGCTTTATCCATTTTCATCGCCCAACTCAAGGAATGGTTCAGGGCTTAATTATTCCGTATCTGTAAAGCACCTGGAGATCTGCAGATGAAAGGCTCCATAGAAGTGCAAAGTATTATTTTCATTAGAGGTTTCAGGGACAGAAGTGGGGGCATGCTTGACCTGATAACGTGAAAAGCCTGGTGGGCTTGCCAGGCTTTAATAGGATGCGTTAAACGCGGTGTTAGTGGGGTGTCCAGTCTGAGAAACCGCAGCTCTGACAACACGTAATTCACATTCCCTCTCTGCTGTAGGCAAAACTCCTTGTGCCATTACCACCGGGACTCGTGAAAGAGGAGATATTTTCACTGATGGTTCTCTTTCTCCTCATTTTCATCCATTCAGAGAATCGTAGAATCGTTTCGGTTGGAAAAGACCTTTAAGATCATTGAGTCGCATTCGTAGCATCCTAAATATTCAGACTGAGTAGACTTTTGATAACACTTGATATGAGTAAAGGGGTTTTATTTTTAAAACGTTTTAAGGAAATAATCCTTTTTTTTTTTTTTTGTCAGGCTTTGTCAAACATTTTCCAAACTCGATGGAAATATTTCTCCTTCAGCATTTACAGGCGAAATATTTGTGCATAATTGATACAACTCTTGTCTCTATGTCAGCAAAATAATAGTAGTGTTTTATCTCATGATACCTTTATCTAGCAATTTTAAAGATTAACAAAGAAGACAGATCACCTCTCACCACGTGTACATTCATATGTACGCAGGCGCAGCCGATATGCATATGTAAGTATAGACGTGTGTGTGCTGGGATGTATCTGTTTGGGATATTAATAAGAGCTTGTAATTGGTACCAACTTAACTGCCATGAAATCACAGACCCTCCTCCAGAGCCAGTTCAGTGATTGCTAGAACAAGAAGAGGAGAACATAAATAACCTTTCAAGGGAATAATTTTCTAAAAGTCATGATCTGCAAAGTGCCTTATTTTCGACACTCCAAGTATAATGGAAATATTCAGAATATCCCTGTTTCAGGATCGACATTTTCATTGCTCTTTTTTGCAGGAGTGGGAGATTCGTGTCTTCGTTCTAACGACCTGCAGTATATTTAAGGGACTGGTCGTGTTTAAAAATGTCTCTTATTTTAATGCTCACCTGACACTTCAGAATTATTTCAGATCGCAAAATAAAGCAAACGCGTTTAACGCGGCGCATTCCACAGAAACGCCTTTTTGGGGGAAGAAACCCCCAAAACCAAATTCCATGCACACAATCCACTGCATCATGCAAGCATTTAAAGATCCTCATCAGATTTAATGCGCTGAGTAGAGTTAAATTCACCTGCAATCATGTAGCTGTAGTTACAATTTCAGCACCCTATCACCAGAAATGGTGCAACATAAATAAATAAAGCACCCCCAGAGAAGTTCGAACTTGTGTGTTACTTCCCTACGTAAATTTTTACTTGCACAGCTGGTCACTACCTTGTCCTCATCTTCATACTGGGATAAACTTTATTCTGTACTTTTTAAGCTCACAAAACTTAAAATATTTATTTTTAACCTTATTGAGGCAGGGGTGTGTGTGTGTGAAATCTGCCAGCATCGCTTCCCTCTTTCACCAATTAGATCACCAGCACCCATGTGTTTGTAGCTGGCCAGCAACCTTCAGCCTTTAATGGGACATTGGCTCCACCCCATCAGAAGAATGGGTTTGAAAAATCAGCCAGAAGGCCCAGAAATACAAATATCTCCTTCAATTTTCTGTGAAGCATAAAGGAAAGAGTACATGCAGGAAAGGTGACAGCAACATCAACGTTCCAGTTTCCAGGAAGGCTGGGCTACTTTTCTTCTGCCTTCCTGAGAAGTGAGGGGCTTTTTCTGGGGGAAAGCCTGTGGCTAAAGCATCATTATCACAGGATCCTCCTACATGGGACAGGTAATTAATGAAATTCATCTCATCTGACCTTAAATACTCCTAACAGGAGTCTAAAACTTGTCAAGTTTGCTGATGTCTTCTTCCATGGATGATGATGACCATGCTGTACCCCACAAATATCTTGAGATAAACATAAGGTGGTCTTTCTTTTTCCATAGGAGGAAGATAAATGGTTGTTTACACCTGCTACCCAGCTAGAGCTCGGTAGGACGAAGCCCAGCAGTAATGCTGGGCAGGTGAGGCTCCACCAGCACGTTTCTGGAGCTGAGCTGTTGGAGGTGGATCCATCAGGGACTTCTGCTGGCTCCTGCCTTTCTCCTGTAGTTTGGAACTTTGGTGAGTTTCACGTCTTCAAAGGCTTATGCGCCAGAGTTCTGCGGGACCAGGTATGTTTCACCGCTTGTTTTGTGTCACCATTCAAACCGGTCTAAGAACCTTCTATGAGCAGCTTCATTTTTATTTTTATTTTTTTTATGTAACAAATTGCATTGATTATTATTTCCTATTTAGTTAATCTGTGGAAAAGAAGGTCCAACCGACCTTCCATCAGCCTCACAGTGATTTAACAACTGTAGATGTCGATCGAGTTGCTATCAATTTATATTTACTTTTCATATCTTTTTCTGCTTATGTGACACATGGTGAGACTCTTCATGCCGATCCAATAACATCTTTCTGGTTACTTCTCCCCTAAAGAAAAGTTTTTATTTATGGTTTTGCCTCCCTTCCCCATCTGCCCTTTAGCCGATGTCAATCCATTTTATGTTACATTTATGTCTATTCCGCTTCCTTTCTTTCTTTAGACCTCAATCTCTGTACAAAGACCTTAATCTCTGATGTGGAACTTTGTCAAATGCTGTCTGGGAGCCTGAACGCCGGCTGCCCGCCGCAGAGAGCCTCCCGTGACAGCGGAGGTGCCGCTGCGCTGGGGACGTCGGGTGGCTTTGCTGTTGCAAAAGTTTCCAGGCAAAATGATGCCCGGGAGCGTTGTCCATCCAGCTGCAGATGCACACGCTCTCTGGGGATGATTTCCCTTTGACACTGAGTACCAAGTGCTTGACGTGGTTTGGTTTGTGCTGGGAGTGTGATGTTTGCTAACAAAATAGCTCAGCCAGAGTGGATTTTTAGAAGGAATGCTTTGGTCCTTATATTTGACCACTTATAGAAGAGTTGATTGTGATCTCGCCTGAAACACAGAACAAAAATGAGGAACGGTTGAGAGCCCTGGGGCTGTTCAGCTGGAGAAGAGCAGCCCCAGAGGGGAGCTGAGCAAGGCTCAAGGCTGAGCAAGAGCTCAAGGGCCCCCAGGGGGCAAGAGGCCGGGGGCCCAGCGCCAGGACAAGGGGCACCGGGCACCAACTGCAACCCAGGAGGTTCCCTGGGAGTGGGAGGAGAAACTTGTTTGGTGGGAGGGTGTTGGAGCCTGGCCCAGGCTGCCCAGAGAGCTTGGGGAGTCTCCTTCTCTGGAGAGATTCCAAAGGCGCCTGGACCCTGCGCTGCTGGGCCCCCTGCTCTGGGTGACCCTGCTGGTGGCACCAGATGAACCCCAGAGGACCCTTCCAATCCTCACCGTGCTGGGATTCTGTGAACATCAACAAAGACTTGTTCTTGTGCCAGTTCACAAGGTCAGATTTTTTCCAACTGTGTTATTAGATACCCAAATCTATTAAAAATACGTTGGTTGTAGCATTGCCACATTCTTTGGGGCAACTCTTTTGTTTCATACTTGCTGTTTCCCTTCGTCCACCTGGTTTTCTTCCTTCTCTGTGGTTTTCTAAGAAAAAACAATGATACAAATTTTACCCAGCATGAAACTGTTGGGAGGTCTTCTAGCTCATCAGCTGATGAGAACTTGCAGGTGGATTTGGTTTGTGATTTACTGTGCTGTTCAGTATGTACCAAGTGTTATTTTATTTGAAGTGTGTTTGTAGGGAAAAGTTTAAATTGAGGGCAGGAAATGTTGTGGGTTTGTTGCATTTTGTTTTAGTATTTTTATTTTTTTTTTAAATATCAGATGTAATTTGTTTGGGAAGTAAATGTTATCACGTTTGCGTAGAGAAGCACTGGATGTCTGTGGCCTGCTGTTAGTTTTGTCACTGCCAAACGTTTGGGAAGCCTCTTAATCTTTATGTGCATCAGTATTTACAAAATTGGTGATGTTTATCAGGCGCTGTGAGGGGGAGGTTTTGCTGCCTTTGCAGGGGAGACATCTTGGAAGTGCCAACAATTTTGGTGCCTGTAGTTTCTCACTAACAATTCCTTCTTTCTGACTCGTCTGTGATTTTTAAAAAAAAAAAAAAAAAAAGGCCCAAAACTTTTCCTAAACAAGCAGCAAAACACCATCACCAAAAAAATGCGATAAACAAACCCTTTTACCGGCCTCCACCTCATCACACCCTGCTCCTTCCCACGTGCCTGGCCAAACAACGATAAAAAAACCCTGAGAAGCCGCTTTTCCCAGAGCTGGACGACAACAACTGAGCAGCAGCTGGTAGTGAGGCGCTGGGGTGCATTTCTGGTTACTCATCAGCTAATTGTTCCTCGCTCTTCCAAGGGGTTTCTCCTCCACACCTACATGAGCTGGCTCCTTCAGCGCTCAAATGCCCCTCTCTGAGCTGGAGCCTTTGCTGTTGGTCTGGGTATTGATTCAGCCCACGAAAATATGTTGCATGTTGCAAGTGGAATTTACCCTCTGACCTTCAGCTCCCCCTCTCCTGTGACCAACAAGTATTGTTTTCTCCTTTGTTTTTTTTTTTGTTGTTGTTTTTTTCCCTTGTCCTGGCGAAAGCTGCTTTTTGGCCGCTGCAGACGCTCAGGGCCGTGCCAGCGGCGGGTTTCCTTCACGCCTCTTCCTTTTACAAAATCGAAGAGAAGGCGAAATGGAGCATTTCCCTCTGAGGACAGAAAATCCCCACTCCTCTCTAAACTCACTCCAAACTCCACTCCAGATGTTGTTTGTGGGGCAGGCAGGAGCGGGTAGATCCAGTGAGGTGCCTAAGCTGGGACTTGCACGTGTAGTTTCTGAGCAGTAAACTAATTCTTTTTCTTCTTTCTCCGGTGGTGAAAGGTACGGATGAAGCAGTCACAAAGAGTTGTAGTTTAACTTCTTTTGTAAGAAGGAAACACTTTAATGCCAAGTACAGTTCATTTAGAAAAAATTAAAGTTTGCCGAGGGCAAGTGTCAGGTCCTGCCCCTGGAGAGGAATAACCCCTGCACCAGTGCAGGGAAGGGGTTGACTGCTGAGAAGCAGCCCCACGGAGAAGGACCTGGAAGTGCTGGGGGACAAGTTCACCATAAGCCAGCAGTGTGCCCTCGTGGCCAGGAAGGCCAACGATCTCCTGGGGCACATTCAGCAGAGTGTGACCAGCAGGATGAGGGAGATTCTCCTCCCCCTCTACTCTGCCCTAGGGAGGCCACCTCTGTGGTATTGGGTCCACTTCTGGGCTCTCCAGTTCAAGAGAGACAACAATCCTGGGCCCCCTGCTCTGGGTGACCCTGCTGGAGCAAGGGGGTTGGACGAGATGATCCTCAGAGGTCCCTTCCAAGCCCCACGGTGCTGGGATTCTGTGAAGGCAATGCCTCCCTCCTTGCCTGCCACAGAGGATTATCAAGTCAGATAGGGTGGAGGGGTTTAGGAAAGGGCTCAGAGAATTTTATGGCCTCTAATAAATTTTGTAGCTACACAAAGTAAAGTAATAATAAAGCTAATTAAGTCTCATGCATCAAAATACAAGCTGATTGACGGGGAAAATGGAGGAAGGAGCAGGATGCTGTGGATACGGCAGAGCATGAGAGGCGACACTGTTTGTGTCGCATTCATTTACCAGTCCGCATCGGAAGCGGTATTCTGAGCTAATGGGATGTGTGTAGAGCTTCCCTCGCTGGAGGAGCTGATGATCTCATTGAATTGCTGATTGCTGCCAGGAAGGGATGTACAGGACACGCACTATCTCCTGGCCTGGCTCCTAGTTCTGCTCTTTCACCTTCCTCACTTCCTACATCCCTCCGCTCCCTGTCTTTTCCCAGCATTTGGATGTTGCTGCAGCGGAATTCCACGTGGCGCTCCTGTGGGTGCTGCACGGGAGCACGTCACGATTCCTCTGTAAAATGAGGCAGCGATTTCTGCAAAATTTCACATCCATGTTGAAAAGAGAAACCTCCTAAAAGGTTCTTCTCTTGTGATAAGGAAGAAGTTCTTTTCACATGGCCGCTCTTTTATCAGCGTTGTGCAGCCACCTAAAGAGGAGGCTTGGGAGGAAGAGTAGATAAAATGAGAAAGGGCTCCAGACAACAATAAAAACCCAACCACCTTGTTGGATACTAGTGAGGAACTGAGGAAGACCACTCTGGCTTTGGAAGCTGGTGCTTGGGGAGAAGGGACCCTTCCCCTTCCAGCTCTGCTTTTTGGTATCCAGGAATCTGCCAGCTCTGGCGTGGGAGCTGGGTGCTGGAAGGGGCTCCGTTGGTCCCTCTCCAGCTGCTCTTTGGGTGACAGGTGGAATTAAAGAAATATTTTTATTTTTCACCTCTCTTTTTTTTGTGGAGTTGGAGAGTGAAGGTGTAAAATTTGGTTTTGAAGCAAGATGAAAGCGCAGGATTTAATCAGCTCTTTTGTCTCTTCATTATTAGCCAGTAAACAGCCTTTTGCTCACAGGTTTTTTTTCTACTTTACTAGTACAGCCAAGTTAACCCTAATTTTTGCATTACTTGATCTGCACTTCGCCTGTCATTTCTATATTTTACCCTCCTTAATAAGAAAAAAAGTTAGCAAATAGTTTATTAACTCTCTGCAGAGAGGAATTCTCTGAAGCTGTTGTTTGCATCACTAATTCACGTAGCAGAAGGCTGCTATTTCACTGTACTTGCAGAACCCATTCATTTGTAGAGAGAGAGAGAGTTCTGTTTAGCAGAAAATAGAGAATTTTGAGAGAAACTGGCTATCGGGAAAGGAAAATGAGCTGCATCTCAAAGAACTTTAAATTTGCATCCTGCTAAAAACCATTCTTAACTCCTTGTGGGAATAGCGCATTAAAATGAAATATAATTTCAGAAATCAGCAACAGGTGGAAAAAAACAACAAATCCGATGCATTTTTCTGTGCTATTTTTCCACGTGCCGCTCTTGCTCCACCCATGTTTAATTCAAATAGAGCCTCAGCCTGTTTCTTCCCTCTGTTGTATTGTTTTAGTCGAGAAGATGCCAGCCTGTATGAGCCACTTATTAGATAAATACAGGAAAACTGCTTGTCATTTATGGGTTTATCCATTATCTTCTCGACCATCGGATAGAGTAGCCTGATTTCAAAGTGACAGCTGGTGGAACCTCTTCTTGATACATGCTAATCCAGTTTTTATTATGGAAAAATTGCCTGCGCTTTCAGAGAGTGAAAGGCAGTTACGAGACGTAGCTGCCGAGGGTGGAACCTTATGATCTCTGCTCTAACAGCCTCAAAATGAACCATTATCTTCCAGGGTAATAGCATCCTGGTAAAATATGGACATAGGATCATTTATGGCCTGAACATGTCAAAATGTACGGTTTCTCTGACCGCCTTTTTCATGTGATAAATAAAACAGAGCGACTTCCCCAGCGACGCTGACTCCCGTGATAGATGGTGCTGTGGGAGTGCACAGAGGTGCACCTTTGGCTGCCTCTGAAGAGAGCGTGGGGCTGGGGAGATGCCTCCGAGCTCTCTGCCCTGGGTGGGAGAGGGGGCTTTGAGAACAGCGCGGTGTGAACCCCGATGCCGTGGGGAGGACGTGGGTCACGGCTGGTGCTCGGGGGTCGTGCGGGCAGAGCCTCGATTAGGTCTGACGTGATGGAGATGGCTCCCAAAGGCAGATAGAGCGGGAGTGGATCAGGTAAAACTCCCAGTGAAGTCAGTACGAGCCTCAGAACCTGCTTGGGAAGGATGATGAGGGGCTAAGCTTCCAAAATCGGAGATAATCCTGTAAAATACCCCTAGTGTTGCGCCTCTTCTTTTCAAAATCCAAACCGAGCTATTGCAAGCGCTGCTCGTGGAGCACGGAGGAGCAGCTCGCAGGAGCTTCAACTCCTGCCTGACAGATGGAAAGATCAGCCGGCTGCTCCGCCGCTCCCCAATTACTAATGTATCGCTAAATTTATAAAGAGTCACTAGATAAGAGAATATTGTCTAATTGGGAGAGTAATAGATGTTCTAAGCCTTGCTTTTTCTCTTCCCTTTGAATTTATCAGATCTTGCTCGCTCCAACGTGCCTGCTCAATCTCTGATTTAAGTCAAACACGCCCGTTTAAAATTTGAATTAGAAAAGAATTAGCGTTGTGTCATCCGTACTTGACTCGCTTTCTGAAGCTTAAATAAAAGTTTTATCAAAGCAGAGGCGAGTCTGCGAAGGTTAAGTGCCCCTGAATGTACGGATCCTTAAAGACGCTTTCCTTACAGACACTGAAATGAAAGAATTACTCTCAAAAGGAGCCGTGTTTAAAAGAAAAAAAAAAAAAATAAAAAATTAAAAGAGGGGGAAGACAAAAAAAAAAAAAAGGCTCTTATTTCTGCCTCTGCTTTTTAAAAAAGTAATTTAGGACTGTAAAGAAATTATTCCCTGCTCCTACGCTAGTTAAAAGAGAGTCTGTGAACATTTCTCTCCAAAATTATTTATTTACCAGCTCCCAGCTTCTCAGAATTTTGACCAACTGGTGCTGGACACTCGCCCTGCCTCCCATTCTCTAACGTACTTTGATCTCACCGATTCATCAGCATTTACAGTTTTCTCGGGGACTGTTGTAAAAGCCCGGCTCTGCTGCAGGGGAGAACACTTGTAGCTAATCCGAGCTGGATTTCTGCTCTGGTGGTACCTGGAACAGTTTGGAAAGAGAAAGGTGTGTCCCCAGCACCTCTTCCATTCCTGCCTAGACACTCAGTGGTTTGTGTCGCTCTAGAATATCTCAAGTTGGCCAACTCTACATAGTCACAGGAGCAAAGCAAAGGTCTCTGAGGTGTAATTCAGCGAGTGTGAATAGGATGGGTTAGGGGAGGTGGGCACTGCCCCAAGTAGAGGTTGAGGAAAGACCGGTTTATTGGTCCAGTTTGAAAAGCTCAAAATGCAAACACGAGACGTGATTTCAGTAGGACTTCAAACACGTGGTGAGCAGTTGTGCTTTGGTGAGTCTTCATGATTTGAAAAAGAAATCAAGTGCAGAGCCACAGAAGTGGATTTAGGTGCTTGGGAAGGAGCTGGCTGATGTTTCCAAGGAAGAACGGGGACTGTCTGTGGACCATATAAAGGACCAAAACTGACTGCTGTGTGCTGTGTCTCTTTGACTACAAACCCACGGTCATTTAGGGTGGAAACATCCTGAGGGCTCCTCTTCCATCCTGGTGCAGTGGATGGATAAACTTTTTAGTGGAAAACTTGCAAGAAATAATTTTTGGGAACTTTAGAGCTTTATCGTGTTGGGAAACTGCTTCCAGACTGATGTGATGATGTTTATTAATAGCCCCCCTTCATAAAATAGTCTCATTCATGGCGGTGAGTACGTGTCCGGCAGGTTTTGTTCTGGGTTTTCAAGTTAAAGTGTGCGGGTTTTTAAGACTTTCCCATATGTACGGCAAGTGTTATTTTTGGCCTTTCCTCTAAAACACAGAAATCCTAAACCTTCAGAAAAATGCACGGAAAGGACGCTGCGGGTCCAGCCGTGACCCATCACAGCGCGGAGATGGGGACGTGGCTCAGCCGGCACCATTGTTCCCAGGGCTCCCAGTTGGACCAGTCTCAAGTATCGCAGGCTGATATACGTGTATATATAGGCACACGGGTGAGCTAGGGATGGCGGCTCATCCGCGATTCTGAATTTCCTGGGTTTTGTGGATTTAACTTATTTGAACACACTTTTCTGTGATTTAATATAGAATTATTCTAGCTCAAAAACTGGTAGGAAAATAGCTGACACTCTTTTCGCTGCTGCTTTCCCCCCCTCCCCTCCTCTTTAAAGGAAAGAGCTTTATCTTAATTAAAGTTTAATTAAGGATCACGTTTGGCAGTACTTTTCACACCGATCTACACCAGCAGATTTTCTAAGGCTTAACTTTATCGTGCAGAAAATCCTCTTTTATTACTCCCAACCTGTTGTAAAAGCTGTTGGCACAGAGCGATGGCTGCTTCATTCAGTGGCCTTGTTTGCCGCTGGAAAATTCCCAAGTCTCTAGAGATAGCACCACTGTGGTTCAATTTAATATCTGTCCTATCACTACAAGACTCTAGCTCATTATTAATGATACTATTCATTAATTTCTTGTTGGGCTGATGTTGTTATTTATTAAAATATTAAAGAAAGCTCCTGAGACACATACATAATGAGGGACACCTCCATTTCGTGAGCCGCACGCCGGCGGAGGGAACGAACCGCGCGTGGCTTTACCCCCACCGCCATACTCCATCCCTCCCTCATTAGTCCTGCTACATCGCTGAGTGACACTGTAAATTCATTTTCTGCACCGTCCAATCGGAGCCTCGTATAAATGTGGGGCTCCTTTTTTTTTTTTTTTTTTTAATGAGCCATTCCTATGCAAAATGAATTGACTACTGTCTAACTCATCTAATCTGCTCGGATTTGGGGGAAGGACTAAATTGCCTATATTTATAAAGGAAATAAATAAAAGTCGATGTGTTTTTCCCTGCCCCCCCCCCTTTCAGCCTTTACATTTGGAAAATTTTCACTGTAATAAATTCCACATTTTAAGAACCTGCCGCCTTAGTTAACTAAAGCCCGGAATGACATTTCAGAGCGTGATAGTTGTATTTAAAAAAAAAAAAAAGCCTCGACAAGCAGTTTGTGCGCTGCCTTGGTCATCGGGTGCCCTTCCCCTCGCTCTCAGGTGTAGCCTCCAGAAACTCCAAGTCCGCTTGATGTATGGCTCACCCTTTTCAGCGAGGGGATTTCTGGCCCTGGAGCACGCATCTGCTTTCAGCACGTGAGGCCGGTCAGAGGTGCGCGAAGAAACTGCCGGTCGCAAAATAAATCAAATAAACTTGCGATTAATTTAGCGGTGACGTCACGCTTTCGGTTATTGGAAGAGGTTTTTGGTTTTGTGGTTGTTTGGGGTTGTGGTGGTGGTGTTGGTTTTTTTTTTCCAAATGGAAATTATGAAATCTGCATAACAATTGAGGTAGCATCTGAAGGTGAAGTTTTAATTTGTTCTATAGGGTTGTTATTTTCACCCCATGCGAATAATTACGGCGGTGAAGAAATACCTCACTGTTTTAAGAGGATTAACTGGGCATAATTGCAGCCTGTTTTGATCCCTCTTTTAATAATGGCCCCTCTCAATCTACGCCCTGTACAGCAGCTTTGTGCGGATCGAAGGCTGCTTCCAAAGTATTTATATGCACCTACAAGGTCTTTGTACTGTAAATTTATAGTCATTTGTTTCTGAGGAGGAAGATAAACCCAACGCCACCGTGTTACCTTGGCACTCCAAAGCAGAAGATCTATGGCACAGCACCCTCAGTCCCAGGGAAAGACCAAATAACCAGGGATGCCTGGCACAACAAATGGTAATGACATAGTAACGGGCCGCTGAATGCAGCGGTTATATGGCGGTGAGCATTTGCTCTAGAAAAACGAACTTCTGAAAGTCCTTCCCTTCCTTCTTGCCATGAAAAATGAATTTCCTGAAGTGACCACTATGTTGCTTTAGTGATATGTCTGTAAATTCAGACACACACACACACACACACACCTGTCGTTTAAACAGAGTGAGTCCTTTATTACACATTTTTTGCTAATGATCTGGTCTCATGAATTAGTTCTTTGATTTCTTTTCTCAGAGCTGACCCTGATTCAATATATTTACAAACCTTGCATTTGTGCATCTCATTCGTGGTTTTAGTTGGCAGCAGGTCCCGCATTTGCAGGTGAGATTATGGAGTCCCTGGCATCAGGAATTCTGCCTCAGGCCCGAGGAAACGCTCCTCAGGAAGGTCTCTGGTGGTAGCGTTGTCTTTAATAGGATTTTATAATCCCACGCAAGGTGTTAATGCACAGATCCCTTGTGTTGCGTGATGAATTACGGATCCCAACCTGCTCCCTGGCTTGTTGGGTGGCTGCTGGTGGTCTGCACCAACCAGATATGAAATGGTTGCCCATGTGGCAGCGGTAGGGGCTCCTGTGCAGGCCACGGTCATAGAAGCATAGAATCATTTGGGTTCGAAGAGACTTTTAAGATCCTGGAGTCCCAGCGTTGCCCCATCCCTGCCAGGGCCCCACTGAGCCCTGTCCCTCAGCACCACAGCTCCACGCCTTGGAAACCCCTCCAGGGATCAGGGGGACTCCAGCCCTGCCCTGGGCAGCCTGGCACAGGCCTGGACAACCCTGCAGGGCAAGAAATTGTTCCTCAGCTCCAACCTAAACCTCCCCTGGGGCAACTTGAGTCTGGTTCCTCTTGTCCTGTCGCTTGTTGCTTCCCCAATTCCAAGGTTGGTATCCCTACCCCTAGTAATCAGTGTGAACCCCCTGCAAGGAAGTAAGTACCCCTGCAAGGGGTAATTAAAGCTCATTTGTGGAGCAGGGTTTGGCTGAAACAGTTAAAATAGAGCATTTTTCTTTAAACCTTTTACTGGTGCGGTGGAAAACATGTTGACATTGTGTCAGGCTAAAGTGGAAAGCTCCGTGGATTTGTGGTTTCCCCCATAATTTCATCATGTTAAACATAAAGTATTTTACTAGACAGTTGTGAATTTGATTTTTTGAATAAACCTTGTGAGAAGGTGTTCCCTGAAGACACCCCGAGTGAGTCACAGGCTGTCCAGAGAGGTTGTGGAGTCTCCTTTTCTGGAGAAATCTTAACTTCCAGTCTCTCTAATGTGTGCACAGAGACTGTATGTGGCTTTGGGTCACCAAAGGAGATTGTGATGGACCAGGAGGAGCAGTGGGCAAAATTTTAATTTTGCCCGGACTGAGAAATGAGTCTGTTCTGAACCTAAAAACACAGGCATGTCGCTTGGCTTCACAAAGGGTATTGCTGGTGCTCCTGCAGGAACTGTAACCTGTGCTTTGTGCTCAAAGTCAAAGCTGAATATTATTAACGATAATTAAAAAAAAATTGGAGAGTCTGGGGTTCCCCAATAGCAAAGGATGGAGCAGGTGTTGACTGAAACCAGTGAAAGGAAACAGGTTCACAGTGCTGTGTCCCTGGGGTCTGAGAAAATTTGGGGAAAAAACAAATGTTTGCCCCACCAGCTCCAAGTGTTGACACCTCTGACCGGCAGGAGTGTTCAGACATGTTTCCTCATGTATGTTCAAGATATTCAGACTCTGACCGTCTCGACTAGTAAGGGGTTTTTGGACTAACGATCAAAGGTCAGTTGCACAATCAGATGTTTTGGTCTTTTCTGGTGTTACCTTTTCAATGCATTTCCCTCATAGGTTGTTTGTTTTCACACTGTTTGCACAGTATGGCCAAGTCAGTTCTAAAAAAACCCACCAATGTTATGAGATCACACTCACGAATTTGCTAAATAATAATAAATCTTTGCATCCTTTTGTTTGAAGGATATATTTAATTCTTTATATTTTTTTTGTTTTATGTTTATAATCCCTTTCCGAGACATTGCAGGTGTCTTCCAACTTCACTTGCAAAAAATGAGCCCCAGAACACGCTTGGAATTTCTCATATCCATGTAGCTCTAGAAGCATCCATAGCCAGGCGATGTTCCTGGTTAAAAGTCAGTAGCTCTGGAACCGTTAAGCACCAGTAAATCCCCAGCTCGCCCGGGAGCTGCCTGCGCTGGGAAGCTGCCAGCGCTGCGCCCGGAGTCCAGCTGCAGCGGCCACGGCAAATCCCTGTCAGCAAATGCATCTGGAGGGAGCCCCGGCTGTGAAATTAAAGGACTCCTGTCGCTGCTTTCCGAGGGACCGGGGTGTTGAGTGCAGCCCTGTCTCCGCACAGGCCCGTCCGTTCGATCGGGAAAAATTCATCTCTGAATTGTTCCGTGAGAAACCATCGCAGCCATAGAACGTTTTTATTTCTAAGGCTGTGATTTTTTTTCTTTTTTTGTAATTTTTTTTTTTGTTCTCCTTCTTTCAATTAACTGTTGAAGGTATTAATCTGCCTCTGCGATGTAAGCTTTTGCTGAAAAGACATTGCCAAAGCCAGCGGAGCCCTCGGCGCTGCTATTGCGTGTGATTTGTGGGAAGGGACAATTTGCTGGAGGTCTCTCAGGCTCTGCGGGGAGGGTTAATAACTCCTGGAGAGGTGGGAGAAAAGAAAGAATTTTATGTCTCCTGCAACCTGTGAGACTATGAAACGTTTCCGAGTGTAATTTTCTTGAAGTTAAAGTTGAGGTTATTAAGGTTCACTTAGCAGATAAAGTTTGCCACAATTTTCTTGGTCTCTATGATAAGATGACAAGATTTCTAATTTATAAAACCAGAACCGTATGTTGGGGGCTATGAACCATGCTGAAGGGAGACACTGAGGCACTTGGAGCTCTTCTCTTTCACATGTATTTTTATTTACAAGGAAATTTGAAAGCAATGTGCTTGAACTTCACTCGGTAACCCCTCGGAGTTGGTTTCAATTTGTTTGCCTTTGTAAATAGCCCGTGGTATCTGTGTGACCGCCGCGAAGGGCGGGAGCTGGGCTCTTGCTGGCAAGAGGGCTCGTTGCAGGCAACCTCGGAGGAGGTTCTGCGCCTGTTCTGTGTTATTAATGGTCACTCTGCTGAAACTGCTGGGAGAACAGGTTGTCTTTGAAAGAGGAACAGGCTAATGTCATTGTGGGGAAGGAAAAGTCTTTTTTAGATGGAATTTGGAATATTACTGTATCTCTGGCTTCGTGAATTTCCCTGCAGTTTGTGTTGATTTTTTTCTTTTGGTGCTTTATGAAAGATGAAGGGATGCCCTGGACAAAGGTACATTCATTTGGGTACAAACACGTAGGAAAAGCACATCCAGGGTTTCTGGGCTGCGTTTGCAGGTGATGGAGATCTCTTGAGTTTGTAACGGCATCATTATAAAAAACAACTCAAATAGAAATGTAAAGATCAGCCAAAACCTTCCTCATTTTATGCTCTCCCTCAGGGGTTGCCACAGGGTGCTAGTGAGAAAACCAGGCTGCTCCTGTGTGGAAAGCGTCGAGCCCCAGGCAGAAGTGAGAGTCACTGAGCTGCTTCCAACTGCTGCTCCTCTGGGGTTAAAACACTACAAAAAGGTTTCGGCTTATCAAGAGAATCATAGAATGTTCTGGGTGGGAAGGGACATTTCAAGGTCATCTGGTCCAACCCCCCTGCAGGGAGCAGGGACATCTGCAACTAGAGCAGGTTGCTCAGAGCCCCATCCAACCTCCCCTGGGGTGGTGCCAGGGATGGAGCATCTAACAGATCCCAAGATCTGCTCAAGTACAAGTCTTGGAGACCACACAAGCAGGTGGAGTCCATGACCTGTGCCGTTACCAGATTCCTGAGACACAGTTATTTCAGGGCACAGTTTTAATATGAAGTTTCATAAAGGTTCCAGCTCCAACCTCTGCTTCTTGCCGCCTGAATCAGGGAATCCGTCCTTTTGCAGCCTCCTGCTCCAAAACCTCTGCATCAAAATTGCAGTTCCCTTTGGATCTGAAGGACCTCCCTCATGAGCAGGGACATTCCTGCTCCAGAATCTCATGAGCTGGGGAGTTAGCCGTGCCACCTGGACACTCTTCCTAATAGCTCATCACTGCTACTTAAAAAGGTGCAGTTACCTCTGGTCCAAACGTACCTACCTTAAAACTGCCGGCTGTTGGTAGATCTCTTTAGTTTTGCCAAGCAAATTAAGAAATGTTTTGCTCTCAGGAGTTCACACAAGTAATTTAAGATGATCAAGTCAATTTTTAACCTTCTTTATAACAAGCTACTCAGGTAGAACTCCATGTGTCTGTCCCTTCATCGCTGCTCTGCAGACTCTGGTCATTCTTGTAGCACTTCTCAGGACTTTTTCTTAATTTTTCAACATCTTTGTTTTGAGATGTGGGCACTAGAAGAGGAAGGATTGTCCCATTAATGGTCTCGCTAATCCATATACGTTGATAAAACCACCTGCCTATTTCTACTCAAAATTCAGTTTCCTGTCACTGACATATCGGATTAAGAACTAGAGAAAGTTATTTCTGTCGTCTTGCAGTTTTATTAGTGCCAGAGAACAGCTACCTTTCATATCAGCTATGTTTGTTGTATTAATGAGGGAAAAATAACCATTAACTGGCCTTAAGCATGTACTTGAATTTCAATAAGTGATTTCTTTGCATAACCAAGAACAGATTACGGATCAGACTTTAGCAGCTACTGGATGTGGCCAGTTTTTAAAACGCGGGCGCTTCGTTTGCAAGGTTTTTCAAATGCTGAGGTGGATATCTCAAATTAAACACCCCAAAACTCGTCCAGGGTTTGAATTTTTATTTTCTTTTTTAGGTCTTACTGCTTTGTCCAAGCTGAAGATGAAAAGCTGGGCGTTAAAAATGTATAAATATGCTCAGTTACTCAGCCATCTCTAATTGCCTCACATCCCTCCACACGTTACTTAAAAGTGGATCATGACTTAAGAGGACTTATGTATATTCCGCAGATAAAATGTATTGATTTCTTGAACAGGTCTCGTGGCAGCAGGAAGCACAAAGGCAGCCGTATGCCTAAGACAGCTATTTAAATTCCCAGAGCCACCTTCGTTTCAGATACAACGCCACCTTCTTGATCACGGCGATGCACTTAAACCTTGAAAAACACGCCTTGCCTCTCCCGTTCCGCAGAAATCAGTTACAAGAGCTTCAGGATGGGAAAATAGCGGCGGAGGCTCCCTGGGGCAGGCAGTGCCTACCTTGTTTTGAATCACACGCATTAGAAGCTTCGCCGGCTGCTGCAAATTGATTCTGAGCGCACCTCCGCGCCCAGATCCTGCCTCGCCCCTTCCCCGGTGCCGCTGGTCTCCGCCGGAACGTGGTCATCCCTCAGCATGCCCGCATCCGCTTTCATCAGCCCGGGCAAGCTGTTCACCTAACAAACTCCTACAGATTCAGATCTCTTTCAGTTTTTTGGGGGGCAGTTTTGCACCCTTAGCAGTGCTGCCTCTCTGGCTTTCTCCTTTTTTTAATTTTTTTCTCTGCTTGCAGGCTGGGATGGGAGCAGTTCATGTATTTCCCAGCTCCAGCATCTCTGCTCCGGTTTAAAGTCGCCTTGAGAGCGCCAATAAAATAAGCTTATGGCCTCGGTTTGTAATGAGTGATTGAGTTGCAATCAGTACAGATAGAACCTGCTCAGCTGAGAGAGAGAGAGGGACGTGACTCTCTTAATGTGTCCCAGTTATTTATTTTTTTTTTCCCCCCTTCTTCTGTAACTGTAATATGTTATCCATACTTAAATTGGTAGGTGGAAATAAATGGAGCCTCTTACCGAACTCTAATCTTCCTCCGTTGCACATGCCCTAGAGAACGCGGCGCTGCTTTTCAGGAGATAATAATTACAGCCAAAATGATGTTCTGCGAGCTTCCCTTATCTTGAATTAGGGTAAGATTAAGGTCTGAGGACTCTGTTTGTGCTGGGTTTTTGGAAATAATGAATGTCTAGCTCAGGTTTCTTCAGCATTCCAGAATATTTATTTATTGTGGAGGTTTTCCTTCATGCTGTGCACTCAGTCTCTTATCTTTCATAGCTGAAAAAAAAGTATAAATCTATATTTCTCAAGTTAAAAATGTGGTTGATAGGCGTTTCAAAGCGTGGATTTATAAGTATCTAGAGCAGTCCTTCTTCTAGGCATATTTGCTTTTGAAAGACATTTTTACGAAGGAAATACATATAGATGGTAGCTTCTCTGTTTAAAGTCACTATATTAATTCTTGAGTTATGCAAAAATATGTAGCTTCATATTCAGGAAGCAAATCTTTTATAGGTAGACGCTTCACGCCATCGAGCTCTAACGCTCTCCTAAATTTTAAATTAAACAAAACCAAAAAAAAAATGGCGTAAAACTTTTTCTGAAAGTTGCAGGAAAAAAAACCAAACCCACGTGACTTTGCCTATTTACCAAAAGCCATCTGCATGAAAATCATTTTTATTCCCTTCTTTTCAAACTCAATGTACATATGTTATGTGACTGTAATTACGCTCCTCGGGGTGTGCAAGGCAAAAGGTGGTAGTCAGGTGAAAAACAACACCGGGAGATTGATGATGTTGTGTTTTGCTAATACAATGCCAAAGATGCTAAAAGATTATGACGCTCACATTTGCCTGTTCTATTACTGTGGTCTAAATGTTGTTTCCTCAGTGACTTCTGAACTGATACTTCACTTATCTCAACTGTCTTTATTAAAAAAATGATTAAAGCCCCCCCAAGAAAAATGAAAAACAGAAGAACAAAATAATCTCACCCTCATTTTCCATGAAACCATTTTAAAGGCTCTCAGGACGTTGTTTTTCATCTTCAGATTAGAGATGTGTGTTTATTCAGATAATCTCTTCTGCATCCTCGACAGGCTAACACCACCTTGCGAGGTGCAGGAGGGAGGTGGAAGCTCTGAAGACAACTAATGTGAGAAGGATTCCGATGGACTTTTAATCGGGCAATAATGTGATACTGTCCATGAGATTCCTGAGGACAAGGTCAGGAGAAAAAAACATTTTAAAATAAGAGATTTGAAACGTAAGCGAGTGGTTTTGATTAGCAGTTGTGGATTGTAGTAAGGTTCACACGGCATTTACACGGAATCCCAGACTGGTTTGGGTGGGAAGGGACCTTTCAAGGTCGTCTGGTCCAACCCCCCTGCAGGGAGCAGGGACATCTGCAACTAGAGCAGGTTGCTCAGAGCCCCAGCCAAGGGGCACCAGGCACCAACTGGAACCCAGGAGTTTCCCTGGGAGCAGCAGGAGAAACTTCTTTGGTGGGAGGGTGTTGGAGCCTGGCCCAGGCTGCCCAGAGAGCTTGAGGAGTCTCCTTCTCTGGAGAGATTCCAAAGGCACCTGGACCCTGTGCTGCTGGGCCCCCTGCTCTGGGTGACCCTGCTGGAGCAGGGGGGTGGCACCAGAGGAGCTCCAGAGGGACCTTCCAACCCCCACCAGGTTGGGATTCTGTTTGTACCTTCTAGTTTGCACATTCACTGGGAAGTCTCTGCTTTCTTGAGTCCTTGCTTTGTTTAATGTTACTCTATGTTAAACATTTAATCAGAATTTATGATTTTCCTGATGGAATTGCAAAGATATTCCATTTCCTGATGGTATAAAATGTTCCATTACTAATTTTTTTTAAACTACATCTTTCTGAGTAAGTAAACACCCTGCCCTGGCCTTTGTGCCAAATACTAACCCAGGCACATCTTAACACACAGGTAATGTTCATTTTAGACGCCTGCTCCTTACTTGCCATGAAGCTCAGTCACAGAAGGAATTGCTGCAGCTCTGTGCCCTGAACAGCTCCATTTCATCAGTGTGTTTAGAGCAGGTGTCCCTAAAAATCAAACACAAGTAGCCCACGCTGTATATGATGCAAAAATATGAAATCAGGATGGACTTGCATCAGGAAGCTCATCGTTTCTTACAGGTAATGGTCCAATGTGACTTCTGGCGTACACAGAAATCATTTGGAATTTTTTGACAGGTTGTGGTTGTGAATTTGACTGATTTGCTCTCTGGCTAATGGGTATTTCTCTGCGCCTGGTCACAAATGTTACCTGTGTTTTCATTGGGTTTCTTTTTTTTTTTAAGAGGCATCCTTTAAATCTGCTTTATAACAAATAGATTATTTTTAAAAAAATATGTGATGTCTGCGGAGTTTCTCATTTTGCAGCACGCACCATCTTTTTCTCATCTTTTAGTTCTGGGGAAATTCCTAGAGCTGAAAAGTGGGCAATCTTTCCTGTTTTCTCAGAATCTGAAGAGCTAATATGCTTTAAAAACCATCTCCCAATGGGTATTCAATTCCATCTGCAGGCAGGCAGTTTGGTGTTTTTCCTCTGTGTCTGATGTTGGACTAAGAGAAACACTTTCAGAATTTCTCAGCAGCATTGCACCCCAAATAGCAGTGCCCTTATTTTGACTTGGGTTTGATTAGGGCTGCTCTCACTTATTACAGATTAAAATCACATTCAAAGTCTCTGCCTTCTGAGCTTTGCACTAATCCAGGCAAAATCGCCATCGCTCATCTCATTCTGCACCCTCTTTTTTTTTTTCTAAAGCTTTTTGCCACCTGTGTGGAACTCCTGCTATCTGATTTTTTCTTTCTTTTTTTTTTTTTTTATATGTGACTGCCATTAGACTGAAATGATTTTTCTTCAGTTTGCTCAAAGACAGATTTAAAGTCAGGTCCCAGAGGTAGCAGGAAAGTCGATCCTCTAAGCTACTCAGTCATTGTTTGCTTTTTTACATGTAATATCCTATTTCTAAGCCAGAGTGTAATTTAAAATACAACACACACTACATAAATAGGTCCTTTGGAAATTTTGTGATAGGACATTGAATAGAAATTAACTGCTTTTATTGTCATGTTTTGTTGCACCCCCAAGCTGAAAAAAAAAAATGTATAAATCTGCTTTATCTTATTTAGAAACACGTCTCAGTCTTTCCTTTTTGTCAGAGTTCCTTGACTTTAAATCAGTGCAGCTGTAATAATGCTGTTGAGCTCATTTAAAACCTATCCAAAGGTATATAATTTTAGAGTAGCCCACCTAAGAATGAAATTTCTCCCTTTTAACCATTAGTTACTTTTTAATACCACTTGAAAACACACCGATCTGTAGGGAAATACCACTTAAAGCTTCATATTTATTGCAGAGCTGAGAACAGCAAAGGGTTACTCCAGCCCAGGCATTGTAAGTACAAGCAACAGGACTCCATTGGCTTTAATTTGTCCATGTCTTTCATTTGATACTACCAGTATTAATAGCTTTGCAAGGAAATTCTGCAGTCATTAATCATAATAATTAATCAGATCCAATTATATTGCATATAAATGCGAACAAATTGCTGAAAAAATAATGATCTATCACCAACATGTCACAAGGAAAAAAAGACTAAAATAGTAATTAGAAGCAGGGATTTAGTTGTGTACGAGTACTCTGCAACTGATTTTAGCAGTATGATGATCTGATGATGTAATTAGTGGAAAGAAAGTCTAGCAGGCTTTTGCAGCAGACCCCTTAATGACTGTGCAACTCAAAAAAAAAAAAGAAAAATCCTTGTGTTAGTGTTTTCACATAGACCACTAATTCCTTGGTTTTTACTGAGATGAATAGAAAAATATGGCTTCAGGAATTTTGACCGAGTTTGCCTTGATATACTTCAAAAAATTTCAAAATCAGGGTGGGGCAGCAGCATTTCTCCCCTGGGGAAAAAAAAAAAAAAAAAAGGGGGGTCATCTAGTACAGGTTTGTACAGTTCAGTGGAAATATTCAAGCAGAAAATATTCTATAAAAGGGACCCATATTTTCATTTCCCTGCCAGGCACCATACCACCAATTTCTGTTCCAAGCAGCAAGTTGTGCTGTGGTTTTCTTTTTTTTCCCCTTCAACTCATACTTTGGTGCAGCACCAGATGCTCCACTGCAGTTTTCCAGCTCCTGACCCCTCTTTTCCCCAAATCCATCCTTCCCTTTCCTCTCCTGGGCTGGTTTCCAGTGGGGCTTTACAGCGGGCCCCACTCCTGTGCGCGCTGCTGATTAGCACACGGCTGATGAGTATTAAACCATTCTTCTTTTTTTTTTTTCCTGTTTTTTTTTAAGGAAAAGCACCCCCCAAGTCTTTAAAACGTTCTACACTGGTCCAGTGGATTACACTTGAAACAGTTAACTGAAGATTGATGAGCAGTTTTATGACAGATTTTCTACTTGAAAATAAATGTTAAGTTCATCATAGTTTTCAATACTAAGCACTGCACTTTACTGCCTTTGATCTCAGTGTTGCGACTACTACAAAGAAATAAAACCTTATCTTACCTTTTCCAGAATCTACTGCAGAAGACCTCAATAATGCATAAGAACATCTGGAAGTGCGGTAATTTCAGCTATCAGAGATAAGAATTGACACAAAACAGGTAAACCCTACAAAGTCATCATGTTGAAATGAGCTGATTAAGGTCTGGTAACATAAAACATCGTGTAGAGTGTTTTCGTGCTTGCTACATCTTCCCATTTTAGATATATATAAATATATAGGTTAAAAAAAAAAAAAAGGAATGCCAATTATTTAATCTTTTTTTTTTTTTCCAGTCTAATAGTTTGATTAGCTGGAAGGTATATAATATTTTTACATAAAGAGACAGAAGTGAGCGCCAATCTATTGTCATATGTATCTATTTGGAGTTAACTGTGAGTTCATAGAAAATACATGGGCATAGTAAACAGGGTTTTGAAATGACAATTTTTTACCGGTTGCAAGTGCTAATTGCTAGTTTCTCAAGGGTATAGAATTAATCACCTGCTAGATTTACAGTCTCTAGGTTGAGACCTGAGGATGGAGGCAATAAGAAAAGCTCTTGAGGGACATATCATATGGTGAGTCTAAATATCAGTCTCTATGCATATGTAAATTGGCAACAAAGTTTTTTCAAAGCTCAAGTATGCTAATTTCAAACAGGCAAGACTAAAGCTCCCTTTTAGCAGCTGTTTAACGTCTGCCTGTGGGTGGTAGAGAGAGCTTAAAATACAAGCAAACAGTGGTGCATAAGTAATTAAGCAACATTTTGCTGGGCATAAATAATTCTGTTTATATTGCTCTTTGAAGAGTATAGAATACAAAATAACGGTTCGAGCGCACCTTTGGTCACCAGAGGTGAACTCTTCCTCCTCTTTACCTTTCCTCTGGCTTCACGTTTTTTAGGGAAGAATTAAATGAGGGTCAGCACTACTCCCCAGCACCCGTGCGTCAAAGCACCTCGTTTAACGTCGCGGGAAAAACCAACGCTTACAAGTTTTCGACGCCTCCTGTTAACGGTTCAACAGCTACCCTCAAATAATTTTGCTTCCTAGAATGAGCTTCCCTTACGCTGCGAGGTGGGTCTGAGGCGGACATTTATCTATTTTTAGAGTGCTGCACTTTCACCAGATTAGACAAAGTTGATAAAATTATGCTATATGTGCTCTTTTGTTAAATTGTAAAAAATCAGTGAGTCAACTCGACTATTTTCAAGGTCATAAGGCTGTTGATAATCCATAAAACAAAATAGCCTGACTTTTTGCGGCTGCTATAATTTAAATTATTGCATGCATTAAAATAATAAGAGAGTTGCCATTACGGTATTCTCCTAAAACCGAGAGTTACTGAAGTGATTGAACACAAAATGCTCGTGTAATTTTGATAGCTGCTCTGAACTAGCAGAATTGACTAAAAGCCCGAGAAACTAAAACAGAGAGATTTAAAAAAAAAAAAATAAAAAAAATCTCATTTGATTCAGTAAAGACCTTGAAATTAATCACACAAGGAAGATGAAAGATGTAACATGATTTGGAAGCATCTAGTCTGGAAAAAAGGATTATAAGTACTGGCTGTGATAAGAGTCAGGATTTTCAAACTTGGTTTTGATGAAATGTTGATGGTTTAAAGAATTAGTAGTTAAAAGAACTGGCGGTTAGTGGTGGAAATCCTCCGTGCCTCGGCGCTGGGTTGCTATAGCAAAAGCCAATGCAGGTGTTGCTCCTGCTCTGGCAGAGCTGCTGGTACCAGTTTGGTTGTGGGGAAGGCAGACAGCTCCCAGCCCCTCCTCGCTGCACACCTTGACTTTGCTTTTCTCAACACCTGCCAGACAACTCAGCTCCCAGTTGCTTGTAATTCAGGCTTTTTTTTTTTTTTTTTCCCCATCAGAATCTCCTCACCGATTTCTTTTAGTTTAATTATTCATTTCCTAATTCGCTCGCCTCTCCCTGAAGAACTCGTCGGGCAATTTGTCATTGTGGCTGAACAACGCGGCGTGGGTCAGAGCTGAGGTGTTAACGCCGGCGTCGAGACTGATGGGGAAAATGTTCTTTGAGCCCAGCCACCAACACAGCTCATTAAAGACCCCAGATTGGCCATACTTGCATTTAGTGTTGCAGGAAAATCACTTTACGGGCTCCAAATCGTGAGCAAGAAGGGCCATGTAGAATGTGGAGATTCTGCAGCCGTACCCACATCTGCATCTGTAGCCGTTTCTGCCTCGTTCAGAATGGGGACTCTTACCTGTCCTCATGGGGCCATCCCCTAAAATGAGCATCAGGAAGAGGGTTTGGTCTAATCACAAGGACCAGCGGTGCTGAAAGAGTGGATGAACTGGAAATACTGTCACACAAAGTATTCTTGGTGACCGTATAGGGAGGTGGTGGCCGTGGCGCTCTGGGTAGGGACAGAAAAAAAGCCTTTGAGAATGGGCAACATACTCCATAAACATAATGAAACAGCCCAGGAAAATACAGATGTGAATGGTCTTCTTGACATTGAAGAGAAGACATCAAACAGATTTTGGTTATGCCAGTTTCATGGTAGTATATATTAAAACCCTGAGAGAGTTGACGGTTTTGCTTTTCGCTAGGTTGCTGTCACAAGGCTTGCTGTGTCAGAACAGAGCTATGGGAAGCTGTTCACACTCTGAAAGAACATTATGTTGCTCAGGATGTACTTGGATTAGAAGTTCATTCAACCGAAAGAGTCTCGTCTCTTCTCTACTCTACTCTACTCTACTCTACTCTACTCTACTCTACTCTACTCTACTCTACTCTACTCCATTTAAATGCCTGGATATTGAATTCCTGAATGAGCAGCCTATATTTGTTGCTTTTATTTCAGTTGTCATTTTCTACCCTTTTTGCTAAAGTTTCTCCTTTCTTACCGGTTAATGTTGGGTGTATGAAGAAGAGTGTGACCAGTGGGTCGAGGGAGGTAGGATGTAGTTCCTCAAGCCCTCTCGTTTCTGTGCTCTCGATGGTCAAACCTGCACCACCTCGTGTAGCAGAGGCTGCTTCTCACCTGGCTTTGTGAAAAATCACCCTGGGTTCCCCTGGGCAAGAGGCTTTTATTGATCTCCTTAAAGATTTTCCTTGTTAATCCATGAAATTTATACTGAGTGTAATTCCTGCTTTCAGTTAGCAACAAGAACCGCACTAAGAAAAAAACTTAGGAAGAAGACAAAATTATATTTGTGTATTTTTTTGCCTACATAATTTCTAGCCAAACTACTGGTTACTGGAATAAGAGAAATCTTGCAGAAACACTTCATATAATCCAATTTCTGGCCAGATCTACATGCCAGGCTTTTGCTTTCCCAGTAGTTAGGAGATCTGGGAAAACTTTTGGGTGCTTTTTGTTGATGCTGTAAAATCCAGCGCTACAGGGAAGCTTTCCCTGAGAAATTCCAGCTTTGATTCCTGAGCATTCAGGCACCTTTCTTTGCAAAGCACAGCAGCAGATCCAGGCTGTGCTCTCCTGTGTGTCTGTGCGGGCGGCTTCCTATGTATTTTATACATAGGAGAGGGGAGGATTCGTCCCTCAGCTTATCTTGGAGTAAAAAGATCATCTGTTCCTGAGGACAATAGTGCAGCTCTGGAATACTACATTTTAAATAGTATATCTGGAGAACAGCATCCTGTATTGATTTTTCATTTTATTTTGTTTTTCCTCAGGGCTTTTTTATTGGTATGATTATGGGAGTTTGCTTCCACCTGCTACCAGGCACTTTCTTTCATCTTATGGGCACTCATTTACATAAAACCTAAAAGCAAGAGATAATAACAAATGTTTGGCTATTTTATGAATTTTAAAATTGTTTTCATTATCAGAGAGCACTATTTCTGCAGAGCCTTTATTTCCTACTGGTTTTGTTGGTTTTTTTTACTATCCTTAAAGCAAAACCAAAAAAAAAGGGAAATTTCCTACTTGTCTTCTTTTAAGGAGTATTTTACATTTGCTTGCACACAAATGTTTTACAATGAGAGCATTCTGATTAACAAAAGTCACTGGCTGCCAGTGCTGTTAATTTCCCCATAATATTATGGTGTAAACAAATGATAAATGTATATATCCAGTGAGGTAATAGTCCAGGTAGTTCCACCAATCCTAGAAAGATTTCTTTCAGCTCTGAGAAACTTGCATATTATATTAAAAAAAAAAAGGGGGGGGGGAAAAAGGAGGAAAGAAAAAAAAAGCCTTCTTCAGCTGTCACGCTGCTGTGGTAGAATTTAGTTCTGTTCTCAAGAGCTTCCTTGTCCCATGAGTGCAAAGACAATAGTACACTATATAGAGAGCCAATAAATCAATTAGTTTAACAGCCAGCGTTCGGGAAATGCATTTATTCTCTTCAATGAAAACACAGTTTTTACTTGTAGCCATACTTCATACTGTTAAGGTCAATTTTTCATGTGGAAATTAAATCCAGCGGATGAAAAACTGCTTGTATATTCCATAACGCGGGAAAGAACGGTTCTCGCTGATGTGAGATCACAAGTTTGTTTTATTTGTAATTATCCTGCTTTAGAGTAATTGAGATTCTAAACAGTGGCTAATAGCTTGGCTGTCTCAAATTACCACTGCCTGTAACTTACCTCTCCAAAAATAAGCGAGCTTCTCAATTGCAACACAACTGCTAAAGCCTGGGTCATTTTGGAACAATTAATTGAGAAAGGTGATTAATAGCTTCATAATGGCTTGCTCTGTAAGCACAGGGAACGTGTAGAGAAGGAATATGCAATTTTTGTATCCCTTAAACCATCACCTGATTGAAAACTCCAGGATTTGCTCTCCAGTCATGCCCCAAATGTTTCTTTTGAGACTCTGGTTTGATGCCACCTGAGGCAACTCTGAAATCTTAGCCTCCACTTAACCTCTTGGGCGCTGTGAGCTGAGGGACACAGAGTAGCATAAGGCTTTGGACGGTGACCTGCACCTGAAGGGGCAACACGGCTGAGAAACGGGTAGATACCATCAGTCCCATTTTACAGATGGAAGTATGAGGAAGACAGGCCAGAAGAATGACCCAAAGCAACACTCCTGGAGAAGGGAATCAGGATTTCCACCTCTGCGCTCCTTCCTCTGCTTCAGAAGTCTTTGATGTCTGCGTTTGGGGCTCTGAGGAAAGTCCCATCGGCTGCTCTCAGGGGGGAGAGAAAAAGCTGGAGAAGTAAAAATATAAAGGAACAAGTCTATTATCAAGTCTTAAGTTCCTTACATGGGAACCATCAGCTCCAGGTTACAAATAATGAAAAAAAAAAACCAAAACACAAAACTTCCCAAACCCTAGGAAAAAAAATTACCCTTGCTTGGGGCTACCCATGGTGTTTACAGGCAGAGCACCACAAATCCTTCCAGCACTTGTTCCTTGGGTCTTTATCATGATGCAAAAGCCAATGCAAGTGAGAAATGAAACCCAGTCCCTTCTTTGTGTCCCCAGGGAGAAGTGGAGAAGGGCCTGGTCCTGCTTCACCTGCAGAGGAGCAAGGCCTGGGTCCACGCTGCACGCCTCAAAAGGATGAGCTGTGGTAAAAATATTCTTTATGCTTGGTAGAAGTTTAAATAAACTTCATTTTAAAACCAGCTAATGCATTCATTTATATTAATTAATGCATCTTAAGCTATAGTAATTAGTTGTAATTACCATTTGGCTGGAGTACAGGTAGAACTTGGAGTGTGACTGAGTCTGATATTTTTGCATTTTCCATAGACAAAGCAATTTCTGCTCCACGTGAAGACATTCTTGAATAGCAAATATTTCTGTAGAGATCTGCATATCGGACATCAACGAAAAAATTCTCAAAAATCTCACAAAAATCCATTTTAACTCTCTTGCAGCATTACTAGGACAAGATTCTTCAAATGGTCACGTGGCCTTGGGCAGCAGCTCCAGTATAGCAGCAGGCGGCCTGTGTTTTGCACCAGTTTTACTGGTTTGGGAGAGCTTGTGTGGCAGAGAACGGTAAGAAACAGTAAGTTTGGGAGTCCCAGTGAGAATGGCGAAGGAAGCCGAGCAGGCCCTGAATGCCGGGACATTGGAAGCCACTGTGGCACGGCAGCGGGGAAAGTGGGCAGACAGGGATTCGGTAAATCTCTGCTGCAGTGGTTGACCTCACGCTGGGTTCCCTCAGACTTGGGTCAATAATGAACATATTTATTCTCTCCTTTTTGTCTGGGGAGTCCATCAGAGAGAGTGAATGGAAGTAAATAGAATAGGGCTCTGAAAAGCAAGCAGAAAATAAGACTTTCAAAATTTTTTTTTTAAGACCTCATTTGCGTAATAGTCCCCTTGCACAATTGCTTAGCAATAATAGGAAGAGGAGATGGGGACGAATAGGTTCAGTAGGACAGTCAATTTTTAGCCGTGTTAGAAGCAGTCATGTTTACAAGGAGTGCTCCTCACATAAAGAGCAGAATTCATGGCAAGGTTATGAGAGAGATACCAACTGAACAAAGTGCCAAAAGCTAGAGGGGCGATGTCCTGTGATTCCAGCCCAGGAGATAACAGTCAGGTCATTATTCACTCTTGACAAAAAGCATTTCTTTAAAACCCCTCTGGTGCTCAGGGCTTTAAGATGTTGGAGATCCTCCCAGAAGTTTTACTTTGTCCGGATGTCGGCGCATCCTTAGCGTTTCTGTTGCCAAATGAGGTGACCTATTGGTTTCTGGGCTGGACCTGCCTGCAGCCGGCGCTGCGGGATGGAGATGGTGACAGGTCTCACCCTGAGCAATGTCCATCCCAGGGTGACAACCCCAACACCCAGAGCCAGGTGTATTTTTTCCAAATTGTCAGAATATACCCCAAAGCAAAGTGTTTGTGTTGAGCGGCCACGTGCTGGTATCTGCCGGTGGTTTGCGTGGGAGGCGTGAGGAGGATCTACGTGAGCCAAGAGCGGTGCGTCGATAACCGATACACGGACAGCTCATGCTGCTTGTGCATAGAAATCTAACTTTTTACTGTGTGTAAAAGGTGAAGGACCAGGTCCAAAGAACTTATTGCCCTCAACACATTTTAGCATGTTGAGTATTTTCCTGATTAAATGCCAACTGACCTCCAGGTAGAACAACTCACTGTTGGGTTCAGAACAACTTCATCTTATTTATCCTGGGGTTTTTTTGCATTTAATCTGTGCCCACACACGCTGAATGTCTTAGCACACCCTACGCCATCGGAAGTGCTTAATTTTTGCAAAAGTTTCAATATGAAGTACAACGATAATGAGTTAAGCACAGCTAAAGTGATAGAAACAGGCTTGTTTATTTTATGCCCATTTTTGGAGGACATTGTAAGGTTTGGAAAGGATTTAAATTTGCGCTTGAAACGCATTGATTAGCGAGACTTAATTTTTCTTTAGCTCCCTCTTGATAGCGTTGTAAATATTTTCATTTGTTGCGCATAACAAAATATACATGAATCTGTCAGGCTACAAATGGTTTTCTGCTGGCCACTATGGCTTGAGGGATTTATTCCAAGTCAGTTGTGCTGCTGTTTGCCCTCAGGATGTATAATGTATATTTAAAGGGAGTGTGGATTACTGTAAGACACTTATATTATTTGTGTGATTAATATTAGTGTTGCAATGAATGAGGTCCTGTGCTCTTACGTTGCTCTTATAGGGACTTAATCATTTCTCACAACAGTGAAGTCATCTTAATAAAACATTCCATACAGTGGTTTTTGTTTTTCTTTTTTTTTTCCCCTCAGATATGACAAATGCAGCTGCAGCAAGATGTGAATTTGCTGTTATTAAATATATGGTATCATGAATTTAATTTACAGTAAGACAAGTACATGATATCATTATGCAGCAAAGGGAAATTTGAATTCCAGCCCATTCCTCTTCGCCTGGGTGGAACGGGAAGGAAGGCTGTGGCAAAACAATATCCTTTTAACTTCTCCTAAGTTTTGGATGTGGAATTTCACACGCTGAAAAAGGGCAGCCCTGGAGAGGAGGAGCATTTAAAGCTTCGTGGGTGTAATTTGCCACAATAGGAGCCCAATGGTCCTTTGCATCCCCCAGTACCATGTCCTCCAGCACCGAATCTTCTCATTCTTCACTCCAAATGTGTGGTCTGTCTGCGCTGGAGTACCCATCCTCCTGCTGCCACACTGGAGCCCAGTTTAAGCAGCAAAACCCATGGTGGCGAGGAGATGAAGATGCCCCTCTATGCTGTGCTCTTTTCTGTACCACATGAAGATCCCTGCTACACCAGCCACAGGGTGAGGAGTAGTCCTGGCTCAGAGTGGATGCTCTTGAGGAATGAAACATCCCAAGTGAAATTTGGGTCCTCAGCATTGGCTGAGAGGTGGCCAAGGGGTGGGCTTTGCCCATCACCTTTCCTGAGCAAGCTGGGGGATAGCTGCTGCAGCGGCATCACGAAGCCCAGCGGCATCACGAAGCCCAGCGGCATCACGAAGCCCAGCTGCTGCTTCACGCCTCTGACTGCTGTTCTCTGGTTAAATTCTTTAATCGTATTACTTTCTAACCGCCAGCAAAGCCTTAATGGCTAAATCTTAAATGAGTGAGTTCTGGGATTACATTTCTGTGTGGAGCTTGCAGAAATGCCCCCAAACTGGTGGTGGGGTGTTGAGACCGCTGGGCTCCTGTGCAGGGGAAGGATGTGGGAATTACCAATTTGTGTTAAGTAGTGAGTGTAGAATCAGAGAATTGTTCTGGTTGGAAGAGACCTTTAGGATCATCAATTCCAACCGTTGCCCCATCCCTGCCAGGGCCCCACTGAGCCCTGTCCCTCAGCACCACATCTCCACACCTTGGAAACCCCTCCAGGGATCAGGGGGACTCCAGCCCTGCCCTGGGCAGCCTGGACCAGGCCTGGACAACCCTGCAGGGGAAGAAATTCTTCCTCAGCTCCAACCTGAACCTTCCCTGGGGCAACTTGAGGCCGCTTCCTCTTGTCCTGTTGTTAACACTTGTCCTACAGGATTTGTGTATCGGTTTAATTACCCTCTTGACAGGTTTGCTGTGACTGCAGCGGCAGGATGAGAGGTTGGCCTGGTGCTCTTGCACTTCTTTTAAAGTCATTCTATTATCAAGGTGCATCACATGCCGCAGCACACTGCCCAGCTCAGTATGTCCTACCTGCTGTGATGGAGAGCAGCATGCAGAAAAAAACCCAAGAGAAACAGATCTCCTGTGTGTGGTAAGCACTCAATGAAAGAAACACCCACCAGACCAGGGTGTCTGTAGCCTTTCTGTGGCCTGGTCACAGAACATCCTGAAAAGAGAAATCATCTTTCCATCACTTCCAGGTTCCAACTCTTCACCCTGGTGGCCCTGCTCCTCTCCAAAACAACCTCGTCCCCAGCAAGAGATGCAGTAGAGCCCTAGAAAGGGCTTGGAGGAGAAAACAATGATGTCTGTGGCAGAAGTGGTCAGACATCGTGTCTCAGGCACGTGGATTTGACCTAAAATCGAAGCCCCGTACTGCTGCGGCCCCCCCGGCGCCGCTGGCCGCACGTCACTGGCGTGACTTTACGGTAACGGCAAATGATGGATGTTCAGAAACCAAAATCCTTTCTTCAAATCTTTGAAAACAGCTTATGTGGTGTAAACTGGGTGTTTTATGAAAGAACCTCAGTGAAACGTTGGTCTTCTCACAGAGCAAATCTGGATCATGTGTTTTACGGTTTAAAAGTACTTAAAATTATCACGCTCCTAGTGAAAGTTGTCCACGGTGCAAAAGAATGATGCTGGTAATTACAATAAATTCAGCTAGGATACGGTGGACAAGAGCTTTAAAAACTTCAGAAACATCAATTAAAGCCCAAGTTCTGTGCAATAAGCATCAAAAATTGATAAAAACTCAAATTTAGGTTTTTAGATTTAGTGTTTAAATCAATCAACTGCAAACAAGATTTAATTAAAGAATATTATTTCAAAGTGTAATTACCTACTGGGATTAGAATGAACCTCTATTGCCCATAATGTTCTCCTACTGTGATCCCACACTGAAAAATGTTGAGTTTTAGATTAATATGCATCTTGTAAGTACAAGTCCTAATCTCAATCTTAAAGGACATTTAAAACACACTTGGAACCTTCTATGCAATCAAGCACAGTGTGACTACAATGTCCACCATGCTAAATTTGTGATTACATTTTTTATGTGCATGATTTAAATCGCTTTAGCAGCCGTCCAGGGAGCATTTTACCCTGCATATTAATTACACAAAGGCTTTGTCATGTGAGGGTCTCAGTGGTCATGGTCTGTAATCCAGCTCATTTGAACTGCGAGTACAGTTTTTGCGCACGCTGTGCACATCAAGCTCGGCTTTAAAGCCCGAGTGCGCCGGGATGGTTAACAGGTATGGGTCCTGCTTAAGGAATGAATGCCATTTAGTTAGTGACATCTGCAAACTAATTGCTGCAAAATCTGAAACCGGAAAAGCGAGCTCACAAAGCTTTTGCAAGGACACGGGAGAGAGCAAGGGCTGCTGTTCCAGCAGCCTGTTAGCTCCAGAAAGCAAAATCCCAGTAAATACAGCAGAAACCAACCACCATTCTTACTCAAAGGGATACTTACAGTGTTCCTTTGATTCGAACCACTGCTACTTAAAACTACTTAGTACTTAATATTTTCCAATCCCTAGTTTTCCTCCCTTTTGTCTGAGTACCCTTCCCTCTTTAAAAAAAAAAAATATATCTCTTGTCTAGTCTAGGGCTTTTCTTTTTTTTTAATTTGTCCATCTCATTTGGATCATAAATTCTTAGTTTGCGAGGAATTGACGGGGTAACTAGTTTGCGAGGAATTGACAGGATAACTGTAGTTTGCGAGGAATGACAGGATAACTGCAGTGAAGCTGTAGCACACATTTTGATACACATACTTTGATTGTCTGTATTCATTTTGGAGCTTGCCTTAATAGTTTTAAAAATCTGTCATTATAGTACGTACGAATGAAAATAAATCTTATGGTTAAATTTAGGAATACAAGAGATGGAAGAGCCGATGGGATCCCAGTGTAGCCTGTTCCGGTGCAGGAGACCAGGCTGGACCCCCTTTGCCAGGTGCGCTTTGCTCAGTCTTCTTCTCATCAATAGTCTTCTGGTGTCAACAGAGAGACCTGGGTTTGCTTTTTTAGTTTAGTCATAGACCAGATTCTGCAATCCTTAATTATTTCTCACTTAGGAAACATTTAACTGAAGCCTTCAGTAGGCCGTATTTCTATTGTTCTAATGAGATTCCTGGGACTACTCATGTAGCAGAGACAGACTTGGAACGTCCCTTCCCTTTCCTTTTGCACAAGAGCAAAATGAGAATGGCACCTAAAGGTGGTGCTCAGACTTGCTTCAGAAAAAGCATCTTCGGACAAACCTGTTTGTGGGAGCTGGTGTGATTCCAGCTGGTGGAAGAAGTAGGAAAGTGATGCCTGTGACTGGTTTCTGACGTCACTGACCAAACCTAAAAAAAGAGAAACGAAGCAATTTTAGTTGTGTCATTTGAATGGAAAACCTTTTTCCATTTTCGTAAGATTTTAAAGAGGAAAGGAGATCATTGTTTCAAGTAAAACATCTCCATCGTCTGCCTTTGAAATACTCATGTAAAATAGTAATTTTTTTTTTTCACAGTAGAAAATCTTGAGATTTAGTCAATTCTGTGAATTCTGTGTTTTCCTGTTTGTTTGTTTGTTTTCCCCACAATATGTTTAGATCAATCATAATACACAATTTTAATATTTTTTTTGAATATTTATTCTTTGTGTTTCCTACTTTTCGGGAATTTCCTCATGGGAACGTGAATGAACTTCAGAGCAGCTGGTCATTCCCTCGTCCTCTGGCGTATCCTCAGCTTGGCGCCGCTTCCCAGCCTTCCGATACAACTTTCTTTTTCTTGAAACTTATCCACAAAGCCCCACGCGGATTTTTGAAGCAAAAAATGCCATTTCCGTGCTCAGGCTGTGCCTCTAATGTCTTTTATAGTGCCTTCTAATAGAGATGCAGGTTCATGAAATCTGTACTTTTGAGTGGAGAAGCTATTTTTCTTGAAAACCCACCCCAAATCAGTGGCCTTTTACATTAAATTTTAATCAGTCTCGAATTTTGAAATCTCAGCATAAAGCTGTTGATATCGGCCCCCTTTGATAAATTATAAAGGTAAACTTTAATGAACAGTGAATAGAATCACCTTTGCTACTTGGGGGTAATAGAATAAAAAAGCAAACACACACATTTTTCTTACTGCCACATGCCTCTCCTTAATAATAAGTTTTGTGTCTTCTGCAGAAATAGATGCTGTATAAAGTCTCATTAAATTAGCTGACTGATGGAATAAATCCACAGCCCGTGGCTCTCCAGTCCACAGCAAACCAAGCAAGGGTCTTGATATCTTAGAGTTCTGCTTATTTACACATGCCTCGGACTCTTCTCACAGATATGTAAATTATTCTGGTTAAAACTAAATGCTAAAGTCTACACCATTAGTCTTCCACTTCATGATCTCCACATGGGGCTGTTAGAGGGATAATGTACCATACAATACACGGTTTACTTTTAATTAATAGAAAAAAAATGTGAAATGAATATTAAATGTAGCTTAATGTGAAAGAAACCTCAAAGCAGTATGGTTGTTATTTTATTTATTTATTTGTTTTTAAATATTCAGCCCTGCTTCGGTGTTGGAAAATGAGAAATGTAGAAGCTGCCCTGGAAACATCAGCAAAGCCTGGGAAAAGCAAGAGGAGCAGGTAAAGAGACGGGCAAAAAGGGGGTCAGTCCCAGCTCTGGAAAGGGGAGATGTGTTTGGGGAGACACGGGAGGGTCACAACTCCCCTGGACTCGTATCCCACCACGTAATGCGGGTATTAAATCTGGTACTAAATCTTAATATTAAAAAAACCCACAACACCCAACCTCATCAAATAGAAGCATTTAGTTAAAAGACAAGATGTTTGTCCACGTTCTAATTTAATGCCCCTGTTTTTAATAAATAGAATTACCCACTCACAAACAGTTTATCACCCCCTTTTTAATGATGTACCGTTATTTCCCACGCCAAAACAAGAGCCTTCCGTAATATCTGCCAAGAGCAGGAGCTCGGATTGAAGCTGCAGAGCTCCACTAAGTCGTGGTTTTCTCGGGTGGCATCACCTTTGTCTTGCCGGGCTCAGCTCGGATGAGGTGCGGAGCTTGGAACGAGACAAAGCCCGTGCACGGCCCTGCGGAGGCTCGAGGAGAGATAACAAGGCACTCACTGAAGGCACTTATTTGTAAGATTAAAGGGTTTGGGCTAAAGCCTGAAATTAGCAACTTTTCATCCCTTTTCCCCAGGCCGAGCTGGTGTTTTCCAATAAAATAAACACCCTGCGTTTTAAAGCCTCTTCAGCAGGCAGAGTGTGGAAGGAAAGGCTGCTTGCTCATTTCTAAATTATTCATATGTTCTTAATTGTGATGTTATCCCTATAAATGATAGTAATGGTACCATTTAAAGCCTAAAAAACCGGCACGCACCTGGCAGTGAAATAGGCTGGTGTAACGCACGGCAGCTGAATCGTTAATATCAGGGATAAATGTGAAGGCTCTGGCAGCAGTGAGGCACTTGATTTCCACCATCGGGCATCAGCTAACCTGAGCTGAACACTGGGTGTTTTCCTGAGGAAAACCCACGGACAGGGTGGATTAACCATCCTGGGCTCCAGCTGGAAAAGCAGGGGTAAAATGTCAGTGAACTTCCCCTGCAAGGAGCTCACCTTCGGAGGAATGTTTCTGTCTTTACTGGCAAAACGATGTAGTTTTCTCAGTTACATGGAGTGAGGGAAAAGAGAAACCTCAGCTGGGGAGTGATGGATTCACCCAGAGGTTCATTTGGCCTGAGATGGTGGCTTGGGGACATTTCCTTGCCATCAACCTTCCTGTACCAACCTGCTCTAGTGGGAGGAGGGTTGGAAGGAGTTGATCTTTAAGGTTCCTTCCAACCCAAACCATTTTGTGATTTGTGGCGTTTCTCCTGGGAAGCAAAAAGAATTATAGAATATGGCCCCTAAAGAAGAAGTAGGAGCTGGAGTGGGTGGTGCCAGGTCCTCTCTCATGCACCTGGAGTTAAGTGTAGGGCTGACCCTGACAATGCAGCAATCAATGGTCCCATTTCAGAGAGGGTAAGAGGTACATTTAAGGAGGCAGGATCTCTTCTGTTTGATTGAAATGAGAAAATTGTTCCAAAACTTTGGACATTTTAAGAATTGGCCACTGAAAACAAAACCGGAAAATTAGAATTTCAGTCTTTTAAACTATTAAAAGTGTCCAAAATCATGGTGGTTCAAAAACTTTAAGGAGGTGCAAGTTAATTATTTTTTTTTTTTAAATCCACCGATCAACAACTGAGCATTAACATTCCATGTGCAGAGCTGTATTGATTTCCTTGCGATTCCTGAAGTGGGTCACAGTTTGGGGAGCTTTTAAGGACTTTCTTTTTTTTTCCCAGAGACTCATTCCTAGCAGGCTTGTTTGCAAGCCACCTTACTCTTGCACACACTGCTAGTGCTCCAGCTGAAGCCCACCCCGGCTAACTACTGCTCTCCACAGGTGGTGATCACGGCAACAACCTGGTGTGGCCACCAGTGGGAGGAGGAGGAAGACGACGACGAGGAGGAGGAGGGTGCCTGCGGGGAGAAGGATTTTGGCCGGTTTCTTTCGTGAGCTGGTGGGGCTGGAGCAAAAGAGCTTCTTAGGCAGCTAAAACAACGTGCTCCGGTGGAGGCCTGAGGACAAGAGCCTTCAGGTAAGCTCTGTGGAAGTGGAAAAAGGCTGTTATTTTGCTGTGGAATGCTTGTAAATTCTTTGTTGTTTCTTTAAAAGCAACAGTAGGGAAACATATTGAAGTATTTTTGTGTTAAGAGGTGGTTTTGAGAATTGCGTTGTACCGATGGTAAAGGAAATCAGAGTGGCTTTTGTGTCTGTTGGGTTCCACTTTCTGGTTCCTGGGGTGGCGGCCGAAGGCCACCCAGGCACCGCCGGAGCTGGAGGCTGGGAGCTGGGCCTGGGGACTCTGCCCGGTGGGAAATGCTGCCCTGTGCTTGTGGTCACGGATATTTTCACAAGTGTTTATTGATTACTTTTCACAAGTGTTTATTGATTACTTTTCACAAGTGTTTATTGATTACTTTTCACAAGTGTTTATTGATTACTTTTCACAAGTGTTTACTGTTGGTCACTGAATTATTAAACAGGGGACATAGGTGAGGGTCTCTGGAACTGCTTTGATAGAGCCTGGGAAGTCTCTGAGACTCTCTTAGTGGCAAAATGGGCTTTAGGAAACCTCCTGTGTTTTGTTTTCCACGCTTATCTTAGGCCCAAACTGGGCCTAACGGTTTCTGGAAACTCTTTATAGTTATGTTTATTGGGTGCTCCTTTGGGACCTCTTAGGGTGAAGTCCCAGAGTCTGGTGTTGGCTGGAACTTTCTTAGTCTGTTGGATGCCATTGAAGTTCAAGGAAAGTTCGGCCTCTCCAGGGAAATTCTGGAAAGATGATTGTTTATTAGGGCAGAATAAAATACCCACTTTCAGAGCAAGTCACAGGCTCACTCTGTATTTGCAGACTGCAGGGAGAAGCATCCCTGGAATTGGGATGTGTATTTTTTAGCTAAAAATGTAGTAAGAATTTCTCTTCAGAGTTGGTATTTGGAATTGCACCACGACCCTGACAATGCTGGGAGCTTTGAGGTCTGAATTTTACCACTAAGGACTATTGAGAGCTGCACAGACTAAGCGGAAAGAGGGCTCAGGGAAAAAAAAAACAGCTAATTCCTTTTTGGCATCTATGTTAACACACTGGGTTTACACTTAGACAACTTGAATTTCTGGGAGTCGTGGTGCAGCCAGTGGGTGGGTGTTTTACCAGGCTCTACCGGTCTCGGTGCTGGGCACCCTTTGCCATCACAGCATCCAGTGGTCCAAGGACACCCTGTGGCGGGTGCTGCCAAGGGACTGGTGCGTGTTGTGGCCCCTCTGTGGTCATTTCCTGTGCTAGAGTGAAATTAGGGCTGCCAGGGGTGAGTTTTCCTTGGAATTCAAAGTTTTCCTTGGAATTTAGGTGTGCTCCCTAAGAGGTCATCGAACTATAAACTGAGGATAATAAATGCTTTCTTATATTTAACAGCAAAGTTATATATATAAAAAAATAGAGGAAATTGACTCACGCTTCCAGTCGCTGTGTTACAGGAATACACTTGGCCCAGGCTTATTACGAGCGTCACATTTAAGATCACTCAAGATCCCCAAAGCCAGAATAAATATATTTACAGATGAGTATGTCCCAGCGCTGTAACAAATGCAGCAAATTCCCGGTGGAATTCCTTTTCTGTGCTGCTTTCAAAGCCTGAGTCAGAGACTGTTTTCTGCCTGGGTTATGCCTCAGGGCACTGTGGTTGGGGAGGGGTGGGGGGGGAAGTAGAGTAATTTAGTTAACCAGCCTTTTATACCTTTTCTTCATAGTCTGCTTTAGGTGGAGTTTTTATGGTTTTTAAATAACAGGGCCCAAAGCTCTGGTTTGGGAGTTTCTTCGATGCTACAGAGTTTAACTTTTGCACAGAATAAAAGAACATGCTCTGGTCTCTCTGAGTCAGGGGTTTGTGCTTTTGTTTGAGGTTTTTTGATTGGTTTGTTTGGGCTTTTTTTGTTTGTTTGTTTGTTCGTTTGGGCTGCTTTTTTTGTTTGTTTGGGCTTTTTGTTTGTTTGTTTAAAAAATTTTTCTTTTAGTCTCAGTAGAAGGCAGAAACGTAGTCCTGGCAAGGCACAGAAAGTGAATATGAGAGGGAATTGGTGTGAAAGCTCTGTTTTGAGGACAGTTGTGAACAGCTTGTTCAGGATATTGGTAGGATGAGCAGATGGGAGAAGCTTTCATTTCTCAGGTGGTTTAGAGGGGCCGTTGGGTGCTCTCTCCTGGGACCACGGAGAGGTGCTGAGCCCCCTGTCTTCACAGCCTCTTTGGTATTCTCCACTGGTGATGTTGTACAGAGTAAGTCAGTCTTACATAGGATGCTTTGATCCTTCAAAAAAAGAGGAAAAGAAATTTATTTAAACGTACCTCTAGTGAAATCCAAGCACAGTGATTTTCATAGACTGCAGGGGCAGGCTTAATTCTGTAGATGTGAGCGTTATTTGCGAATAAATGCCCTTTGTAGTCTCTAAAAATTATTATTCAGGATGTCTTCCCATCTCACAGATGAACTATGAACTAATGGTTCCTTTTTGCATAGTTCACTTGACAAAGAATTGGTAGATTTTCTGTGTAATTTGCTATTATCCTAAAACTCTCAGCAAACCAAAATGCCAACCTGGGTTTTAAAATGTGATGTGTTTGAAAATGGAAATTTGACCACTCCAAATAGCAAAATCTTCATTTCCATTAGGATTTTTATGAACTGTCTGATTATAGATCAGAAAAACTCACACTGTTCCACAGCCTCCCACGATGCACTAGACAAAATGATGAAAACAAAGGCAATTATTTGTACTGGGAATGGTGTGATTCATTTAATGCTTTATCGAAGAATATAGTCACTTTGGAGGCTATTACATTTTCGAGGATTTATTTACTTTCAAAGCCATAAGTCTTGCCCAGACCCTGCACTCTTCTTCTCGTAGAGACCAAGTGGGAGCTCCCTAGAGCGGAAAGCACCGTGGTGGGTCGTTATCATTAGGATGCATCTGCCTCTCCCTGACATGCTGACCACCCTGAGGATGCTGGGGATGTCCTCCCTGGCAGAGACAGGGACTGTGTCCTCATCTTGAACTGGGTTACTGCATCAAGGCCAACACCTTGGTAATTTCATCAATGCTGATCAATATCTAAAGGGCAGGGGGTGAGAGGCTGGGGCCAGACTCTGCTCAGTGGTGCCCAGCACCAGGACAAGGGGCACCAGGCACCAACTGCAACCCAGGAGGTTCCCTGGGAGCAGGAGGAGCAACTTCTTTGGTGGGAGGGGGTTGGAGCTTGGCCCAGGCTGCCCAGAGAGCTTGGGGAGTCTCCTTCTCTGGAGAGATTCCAAAGGCGCCTGGACCCTGCGCTGCTGGGCCCCCTGCTCTGGGTGACCCTGCTGGAGCAGGGGGGTGGCACCAGAGGAGCTCCAGAGGGACCTTCCAACCCCAGCCATGCTGGGATTCTGGGATCTTGCGAGGCGAGGTGAGAGGAGTGGGCGGGGGCAGCAGTCTAGTTGTGAGGACTGCCTGCTCCTTCCAGGGAAACCTGTGATGAGATTTCTGGGGGGTGGATTCCTTCAGTAACAAGATGATTTTTTTTTTTTTCCCTATTCTGTGTTTTTTTTCTTCCATATGTTGGCTACAGGTGGAATGCGTTGTCCGTACGCCAGCAATAATTGCTCCTTTGTGATTGGTTGCGTTTGCCATTCGGGATGCTCGTGTCCTTGGGTGGAGAAGGTGCAAGGGTGTGGTTTGGAGTCTGACCAGCTGCGTAGCCGATGTTACCTCTTCCCATCATTAAACCAGGCCGTGGGCAGAAGTTTTATGTTAATGACTCCGTGTTGGCCGTCTCCTCTCCGAGCGTGGCTCTGCCATCCCCGGGGCTCGGCAGCCGGCTGGAAGCGTTATCGCCTAAAGCAAGCCGGGCACAAAGGCAGCCGCCATCCGCAGCGCCGCGCGGTTCTGCCCCTGCCAGTGCGCGGCACAGCTGGAGGAGCTCTCCGGTGGCTCATTTGTGTCTCTCCTCTCCCCCGGGGGCTGAGCCCGTCTTTGGTGTCGAAGCAGCGTCTGGGCAGCCGTGCCAAGCCTCCGGGTTCCTGCGCTCGCTTGCTCGCTCTCCGCAGCGCGAATCCCCCGGGCTGGGTTCAGGTCCCCGAACGCTCCCCGACCGGATTCCGACATCCTGAGCTGACTGCAAAGCGGCGATGGATGTCAAAACTGCCAATGGGCAGAGACAGCAGTGGCAGGAGGAGAAAAGAAAAAGCGGTTCTGCGCTCCTCGGAAAGCTCGCTTTGCGTCAGGTGCTCGCGCCAGGTTGTGCCGCCGCGTCTGGGTCCGTTTCTAAGCGGGTCTGCGTAGGAGGCTTGGAAGGCGAAGTCGGGGGGTTATTTATGTTTAAAGGGTTTTTTGGACTATTAGTTATTTCACCCTTTCAATGGCCAGGTTAACAACTCTAGGGGAGGTTTCATCTCTTAGGAACTCTCAGGGTGTGATCTTTAGAGAAGAATTTCTCTCTGTGTCTTCAGGTGGGATGGAGCCGTTATGGGTTCTAGAGGAAGTTGAGGGATAATCAAAAAAGGGAAGTGTTTGGAAGTTTTAGGTGTTTGATTGAGGTGCAAATTAATTGTCAAAGACCTGACTTGTAGCCCTTCATCTCTTCTTGGGACCACCCTGCCAGGACCAGGTGCTGGTTAACCCCCAAAGGCAGCTCCACTATCTGGGATACAGATTTTTTTGTGTGTGTGTTACTTTTTAATAGGTACAATTGTTTGCGTGGGAAAATATGAGTTCTTAAGCCCAAAATTTATTCTGTCAGCTTTTTCTAATGATCTGGTAAAGAAAAAAAATCTTAAAAAATTTTGGTTTGGGCCCTGTACTTGGTGTTGGGTTTTTTTTTTTGACTCATTAATGATTTATGCAACAAATCTCTGCAGTAGGAAAGCTAAGTGCCACAGCTCAAGCTTGGAGAATAAAAGCACTGCTGCTTTCTTAGTGAAATTCTAGAAATAGAAAAATCTGAATATTTCATTGTAATTACTCTCATGTATTTTCATTTTGTTGTCAGAGTTATTTTATTTAAACATAATCCCAATAATCTCAACTATAAACACAGCAATCAGTCATAGAGTACTAGGTTAGAAGGGACCTCAACGACCATCTGGTCCAGCCTTTCTTGGCCAAAGAACGATCTTCCTGAGCAAAGAGATGTGTTACAGGATACAGTAATAATCAGGTTTACAATATTTTAACGGTGTCAGGAAGGATTTCCCAAAACATGTACGAGGGCTTGTGTCTCCTCTCTCTTGACTTTCACGGCACCGGCCAAGCACTGCCTGGATATATAAACCCCGTCATTTGGAAAGCTTAGACTGCATCACAGTTCAGAAATGGGATAGGCATAGGTTTGGATCTACTTCACCAAAGGATAAACAAATCTGAAAAGATAATTGCCATGGAAGTCCAAATTATATTCATTTTCTGTCTGATGTGCATTTAGCGCACACTTGCTAGTCCTCAGAAGCTGCTCTGCCAGAGAAAGTGCTAGATCTGACTGTTTCCCTATTGAGGTTGTTTGTAAAACTTAAAAAAAAAAAGGGATTTGGAGCAGAACTCCAAATGTGGAGCAGCAGTTTTTTCAAATAAAATCTCTTTCTCTGAATGGCTAAGGCAGCAGCTGGCACCAGATGCTGCTGTTTGCTCCTCGCAGACGGCGCCGCGTTGTGCAGGTCGAGCCCCTTCCTCCGGCCCCAGCAAACACTGACCCTTTGTCGCCGCCGAGCGAAGCGTTGGCGTTCCCGTCCCGGAGCCGCCGCGGCACCCAACAAGGGGCCGCTTGTGCCCACGCGAGGAGACGGGGGCTGCTGTGATTCACCGACACGCACGGGTGCCACCTCTGATCCCCAGTGGCCGCGCGCCTCTTCCCACCCCTTGGATCGTGCTCCTGGCGGGGTGAACAGACTCATCCAGGCGTCTCTCGGAAGCTTTGCTCTACAATGGACCTGTTGGAGCGGGGCCAGAGCAACCCCAGCGATGCTGGGAGGGCTGGAACCCTCTGCCGGGAGGCCAGGCTGGGAGAGCTGGGCTTCTTCAGCCTGGAGAAGAGAAGGCTCCAGGGAGACCTGGGGGTCTGTCAGGGCTTCCAGGGGCCTGTCAGAAAGATGGGGATGGACTTTGGAGCAGGGCCTGTTGGGACAGGACAAGGAGTGATGATTTGAAACTAAAAGAGGGAGATTTAGACTGGAGAGAAGGAAGGAATTTTTGATGCCGAGTGTGGTGAGAGCCTGGCCCAGGTTGCCCCGAGAGGTGGTCTCTGCCCCATCCCTGGCCCCATTGCAGGGGAGGTTGGATGGGGCTCTGAGCAACCTGCTCGAGTTGCAGATGTCCCTGCTCCCTGCAGGGGGATGGGGCTAGATGACCTTGGTCCTTTCTCACCCAAACCAGTCTCTGATTCTAAAAAGAATAAGTGATTTTGAAGGTCTGAGAAGATAATTCTTTTCTTCCGAAGTATAGGTTCTTCTGGTCTTGTTCAGCAGCAGAAACCTGATGTCTTGTGGCTTTTCTTTTCCTAATTAAATAAAATCGGGAAATAAAACTGGAAATGCACTTGTCTCCTGCAGAACTGGCTGGTGGGGGGAGGAAGAGGTGTGACTGGTGTCTTTAGGTGCCAGCCAGGACCTCTCGGCTTTGGGCGCTGGCCCCTGCACCCCTTGCATCAAGCTACATCCCCATCCCACCGCCCGCCCAAGCGCTCCCTCGCAGGCAGCGGCACTCGCCGCGACGGCGGAGCGATCCCTCTCCCACCGAAGGGATTGCAAGATAGAAATCCCAAAGGTTAATCTATCCATTATTATAAATATTTATAAATGGGTTGGATAAATCATACTGTGTAATTATCTACCTAACTAGTCAAGCCATTAGGACATTAAATAGCACAAATCAGAACTCATTTGGTTCATCATGAGCCTGATATTGTTATGAAACAGCTGAGCAGTGCTGTGAACCTTCACGGGCTTTCAGGGCAGGGAGTCGGGCGGGAAGTTCCATCGGCGAGGTGGGGTGGGCCTTGGAAAAGTGGCAGACCTGAGGTGTTGGGTGAACACTGGTTGTCTGCAATGGGAAGGTCCTCAAGCACCCCAGTGTTTTACCAACTTGAAGTCAAACGCAAGCGAAACCCCAGCAAAACTGAAATACCGCATTGAAACACCAAAACCCTCTGCTTTGCAGCGTTTCCATGAGACTGCTTATACAGAGTATGGCCCAGCTTTCTGTAATTTACCTTATTTGTGGCCGTGTTTTGGTACCGGGAGGGACAGCACTGGTTTTTGCCTCAAAGACTTTCAGGAATATTGCATCAATTGCAGAGAAATTGCCTTTAAGGTGTGTTTATGTGTTTTCAGCAGGTGCTTTCCATGTAGATAAAAACTAAACTTTTATACAATTCTCCAGCGATTCCTTTAAAGTTCATCAGGCCCAGGCTGCCCAGAGAGCTTGTGGAGTCTCCTTCTCTGGAGAGATTCCAAAGGCGCCTGGACCCTGCGCTGCTGGGCCCCCTGCTCTGGGTGACCCTGCTGGAGCAGGGGGGTGGCACCAGAGGAGCTCCAGAGGGACCTTTCCACCCCCACTAGTCTGTGAGAAGTCAGGTTGCTGTGGGGCCCAGCCCAGCAGTGGCTTCGTGGATGTGACAGAGAAAAGCCTGTGACAGGGATTGTGTAGAAACGGCGTTGGAGCGGATTAGCAGGATTCCCTGGTAATAATGAACGACAAAATTTATCTTTTCTATTGGTAAAAAAAAAACCACAAACCCTTCACGTTATTCCCACTTGAAGTTGATTTTTTTGTAAACAAACAAATAAAATTTTTGTCTTTCATACCAAGCCCAAGTTTCAGTCCCTTCCGCCTCACTGAGATGACAAGAGCCACTAAGTAATTAGCAGTCGCTCTCGAGCCCCTGAATTCAGCGTGTGGCCAAAAGGTTGTGTGGTAGCTCCTGGGTTCTCGTGCGCTTTGTGGCTGCACCCAGGGCGGGGTTCCCTCTGCCCTGCTCGGAGGAAAGGTCCTGTGCCATCTCTGGTGGGCACCAAGCCTGCCCCAGCCCCGCCTGGGGGGGAGGTCTCACTCCCGACATAGCACAAGGAGCTCATAAACCCCAGGATGCGGATGCTGTCGTCTGGCCGCTCTCTTTGCAGAGTTCTCTTCCCTCACCCGCCCGTGTCCTTTAAACTTCATTTTCCCGTCAGATTGTGGGAGAAGCGTGGAGATTGACAGCGGAGGCACCCAGCTCCACGCTCGGCAGCCTGGGGGTACCGGCAGCTGACACCCCCCAGGCAATCTGCAGCGCTACCCTGTGATCTGAGGCAGCCGCTCCGCGGGTAGAGCGCCGAGCAGATTTACTGGGGGGGTTTATTTGCCTTTTTTTTTTTTTTTTGGTCTGTGTGTGTGTACAAATTGGAGAAATTATTTTGCTATGACATTTAAGTAACAACGATAAAAAGTAGGATGCAACTCCTCAGGAGCGTGTTCTTCTCCTGGTGTCTGCGTGTAGCTCCCACCGGTATTGACGAGAATTTTGCAGATGTATCTGAAGAAGGAAAAACCTTTAGCATTGCATAACCAACCGGAATTTCTCTTGGGACTGTCGAATACCGAAGCAGTTGGTCGAGATTGCTGCATTTGGGAAAGTTATTTGTTTCACCTGCATATCAAACTCCAACTTATTTATTTATTTATTTCTTTATTTCGACAGCGTATTGCACATCCTGCTTCTGGGAAAATCCTGCTCAAGCATTCAAGTTAAATTATATTTCACACTGTGCCTAAATACATTTAGTGAAATGAGATTCAAACAATTAAGTATGTCTTCTATGATTTTCTCTCTGTTAGTCCGGTAGCCTAATAATTATCTCAACTGTTTTAATGTGACTTGCGCAGCGTCGTCAATTTATTTAGTTGGAATTAGTTTCCTATTTCTTTTTGTAAGTGTTGCCTGTTTACTTAACAATATTTGGCTTTGCCTAATGATATGTACAGAAGACCGGGCTAAGTGGAACATCAGCTGTTTACATCAGCTCCCAACAATTAATGCATGTTAATTTTTAATTACAGTGATTGTACTAGAGGCGGAATGTATGTTTTTTCACAGAACAGATGTACTAGTCAGCTTTGCTGGTGAACACGCATATCGATTAGATGTTGATGCTGCCAGCGTTCCGGAGGCTGGCAGCTCCTTGCGTACTTGCAGATGTATGGATTGCGGTCTCCAGACAGACGGATAACCACGGACATCCTTTTCTGCAGGGCCGGTCACGGTCCCGCAGCACCTGGCTTGCTGTGCTGGGCCCTGGGATCTTGGAGAACTCCAGGGCTGATCGTCTGCAGGGTCTGAATCCTCCTCTTTAAGCTGTTCTAGTAGTTACTGGGTTTGTTTTCCAAGCGGACTGAAAGCGGTACCGATCCCAGCGGCTTTTGTCAGCGCCAGTGACTCTTAGATCTGCACCGGCAAGGGCGGTGAAATGTCGTAGTCATGGAATGGTAGAGGTTGGAAGGGGCCTCTAGAGATTGTTGAGTCCAACCCCCCTGCCAAAGCAGGATCACCCAGGGTGGGCCACCCAGGAACAGATCCAGGGGGGATTGGAAAGCCTTTGGAGAAGGAGACTCCACAACGTGCAGCCGCTGTCCTGGCAGGCACGAGATGGGTGTTTTCATGGTGGTTTAGTGAAAACCTTCAGCGAGCAGCAGTGGACTGTGGGGAGTCAGTGGTGTTCCTGGCTGGGAAAGATTTGCACATAAAAACAGCAAAGCAGGGGTTGTGTTTTGATGCAAAACACGGAATCGTTCTGGTTGGAAGAGACCTTTAGGATCATCAATTCCAACTGTTGCCTCATCCCTGCCAGGGCCCCACTGAGCCCTGTCCCTCAGCACCACATCTCCACGCCTTGGAAACCCCTCCAGGGATCAGGGGGACTCCAGCCCTGCCCTGGGCAGCCTGGGGACAGGCCTGGACAGCCCTGCAGGGGAACAAATTGTTCCTCAGCTCCAACCTAAACCTCCCTGGTGTAGTTCAGCACTTCTGAAGTTCTCACCAGGCAAACCCTTATAAAATATAGATACCAAATGATCAGGAGTAAACTTTTAAACAGAAAACTGATGTAATTCCAGGGACCTGCAGAGAAATAAGTAACCACAGTAAAACCTGCCTCTCCTAATTGGCAACAAACTCATTAAGATCCGAAGTATGAGACCAGAGTTGCCAGTTTGAAAGTAATAATGGTCCTGTTCCACAACAGACTCGCCCTGATGTGCACTCTTGCATCTGTTGGATATCTCAGTAGTTATTAAGGAGTTTAAGAATTACAAATATTGCAGGTAGCAGACTTTTCCTGCATAAACTACAATATTCATAGCGTACCAGTAAAGCCACCTAATGAGTAGTAAAAATGAATCATGGTCCTCTCACAAGACGTATTATGTGCAAGTATTATAACGGCTGCGAAGAGAACCTTGCTGGATCTGTTACATCTCATGGGCCTCACATACAGCAACAGTGATAGCAGTTATTGGGGGGGGGGGGAACAAAAAGGAGAAAACCAGAAATGTATTGAATATTTCCTCTTTTCTGATGTTGGAAATTACTAGTCTTGGTCCTGTGGAGCTCTGCTGTTTACTTCAGTGGGACTAAAATTTCCAGACATCACGATGGTTGTAGAAGTTTGAAGTCTGCATGGAATTAAACAGGCGATATGTGAACCTAAAAGGCTCCCATAGGTAGTTTGGTGGCCTCGGTGCACAGGATGAGAAATGCCAGACAACGGGGAGAACGTTACCGGGGATGTGCTAATGACGCTCAAGTCGTCACAACTCTTAGGGTATAAATAACTTGGAATTAAGCATTATGGCAATAAATGGCCGTTGAATGTGAAATATGATCTGGAAAACTGGATTTGAGTAGTTGAATAAATAGTCGTTCTGAAATAATACGGAGCTTGTATGTGGCAAATTTGATAAACAGACCTTTATGTTCGTAAATCTTCAGAATATTTTTCTGTGGCAACTTCTGCAGGCGGAAGAGGGCGGTGAAGATTTAAGGCAAACTTTCCCTTGTAGCATCAAGCTAGGACCCCTCGCATTTGGAGTGCTCAAAATTCAATAATTACCACTTATATGCTGTTGTGAATTTCCTTTCGAAGCAAGGCAGACATATCCCAGTTGGGATCTGACAGAGAAGCTCGTGTCTGCGTGGTTAACGCCGGTTTGGACTGAAATCCACCTTGAGCCCAGGCTGCCTGCCCCGGATACGGCGTGGTGGTGGGCATGTTCAAGTGCCACCTCGTTTTAGCTATAGAATAGTCAGCCAGAGCATGAGGGGCAAGATAAATTCCCTCCAAAGCTCTGCAGATGTGGAGAATGGGTGGGTGGTGGTGCCTGAGCCCGGCCTGGCTTCTGTCAGGTTGAGGCTCTGGACCTGTCCTTCAGGAGGTCGAGTTCTCCCGGGTGCAGGATCATCTGGCTTTGGGCTTTCTGTTATCGATGGTGTGAAAGGCTTTGTCTGTTTGGTGCGTGCCGGTGGTAGTTCCTGCTCTTATTTCTCTCATTCTTTACTTCTCTATTGGTACTGAAATGCCACAGCGCAGGTTCTTGCCTCTTTTGGAGTTTTCAGGCTGCTCTTGGAGAAGCTGAGCTCTGTATGGGCATGGGCAGATCACCCCTGGAAGTGTTGAAGCCCAGGCTGGATGAGGCTCTGAACAGCCTGCTCTAGTGGAGGTGTCCCTGCCCATGGCAGGGGGCTTGGAACTGGATGGTCTTGAAGGTCCATTCCAACTCGAGCTATTTGACGATTCTCCCTGAGCTAGTCTGGAGAAGGTCTCTAGGTCAAGCGAGCCGGGCCACGGCACAGTCGGTTTTTGTTGGGTGCAGTTTCTGCCAGGAGCTCGGGTCCCGTGTTCCACCGTGCTCTTGGCGAGCCTCGGCGCGCTCTGTAAAGGCACTTGCGTAACCTCTGTAGCCGGAACCTACAACAAGAGTTTGCTTCACCTCGAACAGAACTACAACCACCTCTGGAGGGAAACATGACAGCTCAACAGCAAAACAGCTCGGGAGACGGGGCCGGGAGCCGCGTGCGGGTTTGTGTATGTGTACGTACGTGAGCAGTGTAAGCGTCGGCGGGAGCTGATGGCTGCGAGGTCGTCGGGATGCGAGGTTGCGGCGGGATGCAATTACCCAGAAGAAATTTCCCCTTTCTTGGCAATAATCTCGTCGAGCGTTTTGCTCCCAGGAACAGGTTTGTGTCAGCAAGTCCCAGCAGCGAGGGGTTAATGAGAACAACGGGCTCTAGATGTTGTCTCTGTTAGCAAAGAAGTGCCAAGAAATAGACAACCGGTATTTTTTTTATTATTTTGTAATTTACCTTTGTAAATACAGCCGGTATGAAACGGCTCTCAGTGCTCGATTGGTTTTGTGGGTCCCCCCTTTCTCCTCCATTTGCCCCCCACTGCGCAGGGGCAGCAGCGGCTGCCGGTCACCCCCGCCCCGCGTTGGCCGAGGGCGCAGAGGTGGTGCCGGGCTCATATATTTCCCTGGAAGAAAAATGCTGAAGCTCACAGAGCCCCTGACCGGCATTATTCACGGGAGACAATTCCCTCCCCTCCGCTCCGTCCCTGGGTGCCTGCGGAGAGACCGACGTTCCCGGGGAAGGGTGCTCCGGGCACTAATTGCACTAATTGGCTTGGACTGGGGAGTGGAGAGAGGTATGGCAGCCCCGGTGCCTCCAACTGGGGCAGCACTGGTGCCGCAAACCCGGCTGCTCATCTGCTGCGGAGCTCCACAGAGGAAAAAATTAAGAATGGGAATGCCCGCTAATTAGCGTTTTTGAAGTCCTGAATTGTTTAGAGAGTTTGTGATTTGTGTCCCTGTTAAGGACCCCTCGCTGCCTCTTCCAGATGCTCCAACAAGGTCTGTCCCCTGCTGGGGTGGCTATGGTACTTCTGGGCAGGGCTGACCCCTTTTTGTGCTTGCCCCACCTCTTTGGACATACCTTCCTAATGGAAAATTGCCATGGGAATAAAAGTAATCATTTTTAAAAAAGAAGCCTATGCTGCCTTTTCCTTTCTGTGGTGTAGAAGTTCCATGCAGAGCCATGAATCAGTAGTTATTAAAATTGGATTTTTTCTATTGGGCATTCTTTTTCCGGTTTTTATCTTGACCTTGGTACAAGCTTCGCTTCCCAGAACACGTGTTCCACCAGCTCCTGTGCAAGCCCGTGTCCAACAGTCACCCCCCTGCAGAGCTCGCCCCGCAAGGTGAGCGGCTTTTTCCTCCTCTACCGACCGGTGAAACGTTGGATGCGCGTCGCACGTGAGCTGGATTAACAGCACCCCTCAGACCCGCTGGGGTCGAGGAGGGAGAGAGGCACGTTGCTTGAAAATAAGCATCTTAAAAGTAGCGGTACCACAGTTAGTTGGGTAGTAGAACAGAGTGTCGTGGGCAGTTTGTCAGCTGCCCGGCCAGCTGCCAGCAGCCACCTGCTCCGTCATTCCCACCTTTCCGTCGTGCTCAGCGTGAGAAATCCGGTTCCCTGCCCGCGCGTGTTGTGGAAATAACGCCTAAAGGGAATGATTTTGAGCAGAAACTGGGGGTCATTTCTCATTCTTGGAAAATTTTCGTCATGAGGATGCCTGTGTGAGGCCCAGGGGCTGGTGGCCACCAGGGATGGGGGGTGGTGGCCCTGGGGCTGGGGGAGCAGGAGGCCGGTGGGCAGAGCTCCCAGGAGCGGGCAGCCTCCGTGCTTTCCAGGCTTCCTCCTCACAAAGGCACCGTTATTTATCCTGCTTTTTGAATGTAAGCAAAGTGGTGTATTTACAAGGGAGATGGTGTCTCTTTGCTCCTTGTGGGAAAAACAGATTGCTCTAAACCCATTTGGTTTGTTGGCTTGTTTTTTTTTTGTGTGAACTTTCTTTAAAAGTTACAATTTTGAAGAGACCATTTTCTTTCTTGACTTATATGAGCACAGGCACATATATGAGAGATTGAAATTATTAATTTTTTTTTCTCTTGTGTGAGAACAGTTTGCATATATGTATTATTTATATATATGCATAGATGTGGTTTTTTTAAATGGTTGTTACAGACCAGATACCCATAAAATCACTTTGGTTTTTTTCTGGTGTTTTTTGTTTTTTTTTTTTCTTTTGACACACGCAAGCAACAGTATCTAAACCCAGCCTATTGCAATCTATATTTCGGGAAGACAGTGAATATATTAGTCCGGAGGGAATGCATCATTTTAAGTGAAAAATCCATAAATAACAGCATTTGGTGGTTTTTTAATGTTAAAATATGTTCCTTTTTAATTAGTCATTATAGGTATTGATTGATGCTTACTGTACTTGTGATGCCTTTCCTTCAGGGCTTTGTGTATTTCATAGATCGGAAGATGTAAAAATACTTTAAATCAAAGCAGTAAAATAAGCGGAGTTAGAGGGAGAACACGAGGGTTTTTTTCTTCATTTACATTCATTACATATTATGAGTTTAATTACCTCCCTCAAATAATCCGGGTCTGAAGGAATGCTGCTGAAGAAGGCGTACTTCTGTGATGATTTTATTGATTGTGACTGATGGATGGCATCAACATTTCATAGTGAAGAATCATGGTTTTGTTACATCAGGAAAATTAAATTGGGAGAGTTATTTTCTTTCCCAGCGATAGTGGCAGTTAGAATATTTCACCTGTAATGAGATGTGTGCGTTATGTGCCATAGTGAACCACTGCTGAGCCATTAAATATATGTAAATGAAGAGAAACACAAGAGAGCCTGGGCATAATAACGTGCAGAACAGAGAAATGGATCCTGGAAAGTGATTAATTTATTTGATGATGCCTCAAGTGAGGAATTTTAGGTCACAAATGAAGTGACAGAATGACAAATTACCATTTTAAAGAATTTACTGGGCATCATTACTGAACAATTGTCAGGTAGTTTATGGTGGCTGAGAAGATGGTATAAATATAGATCTTTTCCTTATCTGAGATGAATTATTAATCACCTTTTTAAAAATCTTTGTGAGTGATGGTTGGCTGTCTGATTGGAAATAATGTGTTCTACAATTTTAACTAAATTCTAATATGATATGTAACAGGAATCTTTACAATTAAAGTCTCAGCGGAGAGTGGTAGGAGGTTTACAGTCAATTGCAGTTTTAATGTGATAAAAGAGGATGAATTCACTAGCATATTTCAATAGGTTTCCTTAGGTATATTATCCCTGCTGTGATGTTATTCAAATGTTTACCGTTTATTTTCATTTGAAAAATGACATTCAGATACTTAAATTGTTTTCCTTGGTTTATTAGTTAATGAAAATGAAATTCTTGTAATTACTATATTTTTGCTGCCTGCCACATTATTTAAAGTGAAGTGACTGGCTTTGTCAGCTGGGTTGTAAATGCCGTCGTCTTGTGTTTTGTTCAGCTTCTGTTTGCTTTATGTATGTCATGTCCCTTCCCTGTCTGTGTGTCACTGCCTGTGGTACCGGGAACAGGCAGAGTATATACAAGGGAGAGGGGGAAAAAAAAAAAAGAAGATACAGGGAATTAAAGGAAAAATAGTAATGCCTTTTTTTTTCTTTTTTTTTTTCTTTTTTCTGAGCGCGTTTCCTCTATTTGATGAGGAAACCCACTGCAGGTAGAGCAGAAGTTGTGCTTCAGCCCCCACTGGCAAATTTGTTGAAGCTTCTGACTTGAAATATTACCGAGGAATTCCGAGTATCCGTGTGCACGCTTTATTGCTTTTTTTATGGTTTGGGTTTGGTTTTTTCCTCTACTTATGTACGTCTGTAACTACTTGTGTGCTCACATGGAAAAGAAAAGGTGCTTGAGTGTAGGGTGGATGATCATGACAGTGTGTTTGTTAAAAAAAAAAAAAAAAAAGAAGGTATTTACTCCGTATTTCTCATCAGAGATTTGCTAGTCAAACTGCAACTCTTCCTGTTCAAATTCTGTGGGGTTTGGTAATTCCCCTTCTTATCCAAAAGCATTGAAAGAATCAGGATGAATACAACTGCACCATAATTAATAGTATTTAAGAGGTTGTTTTTTATATTTTTTGTTTGTTTGTTTGTTCATTTACTGGTTGCTTTGCAAAAATCCGCCTCTCTGGTGGGGCTCTGCCGTCAGGCGGCTGCAGGGCTTTGGTTGCCACCTCCCACTTTGGGGTCTGTGTGTTCAGGAGAGGGGCGAGTGTAGAAAAGGCGGATGTGGGACTGGGAGCAATCCTGGGATCTGCCTGGAAAAGCTCCTGGTTGAGCTCTGCCCTCCTGGAGGAGGGTGTTGGAGCAGCCCCAGCTACTGCCAGAGATCTTCAGGGTCATGATGTGCCTCAGATCTTGTGTCCAGTTCCCCCTCGCGCCATAACCAACCTGCTGTCCGGATGTTATAAAATTTCTGAACTCCTGGTGGTGATTTATTTATTCATTTTATAATGTAATAATGCCTGATTCACTTAAAATATATTTTTATTTATGAATTTCATTCTCTGTTTGTTGCCCATTGCAAAACTCTAGAATTTAAAAAAAAGTTAGCCATCGTTGATTCTTGCCATCTCCATTTTGCAGGATTAAAGGCAAAGTAAATCTGAGTGAATTTATTTTTATTCACTTCTGGAAAATTTTCTCCCTTTAGGTGTTTTTTTTGTTTCGGTTTCCCCCCCCCGCCCCGAACAGAGTATTGAAAATCAGCTGCTTTGCTTATTGCACTTTCCTTTTGTAGCTGATTACCTGCTCAGCATCTCCCGCTGCCGCAGCGCTGGGGCTCTGCCCGCCTGTGTTTGGAATGAAAAGGGCTACTTCGAAGACCTTAAAAATGAAAAAAAAATAAAATTGTGAGGTTGCTTGATTTAGGTTTGTTTGAAAAATAAGCCTTGAGTGTATCATTCAGCTCTTACTGGTGGTTTCTGGGTGTTGAGCCTGAACTCACCCGTCTTGTTCTGCAGAATAGACACAGCAATAAGTGACCCCGACCCAGTCTGGTCTGTGTTCGGTGCCGAGGAGCCGCATTATCTGCCGGGCGGGTGCTTGTCACTGAGCGTGCCCACGGCCCTGTGCTCTGCCGCAGCCGGCGCCGTGCCGGTGGCAAACGGGAGCGGTTTGGACGCTGTCGTACGCGACCCTTCTCACCGGCGTCACGAAACGTCCGAGGACAGAAAGCGCGAATTACCCGTCCCGCCGGTGAGATGAGGTACCCGCCGTCCTCAAAGGACGCGCCTAGAGTCATGGTCGGGAGTTCTTTCCCTCTTGTGGGTTTTTGGATTGCTCCCTCTGGCTGCTCAGGTTTGTGGGGAAGAGAAAGACCTTTTTGTAGTCACACCTCATAATAGCAGTAAATAAAGAACTAACTCGGCTGCTTTGGGTTTCCAGGCTGGCTAGGGCATAAAATGGATGTGAGTGATCTTGATTTTCTCTTTTGCAACAACAATTCCTAAAAGAATTGACATTTTGCAGGTAACCCAGCAAGGCGTTAGGTAAGAGGGTTCATTTCTAAGGACATGAAAAGCTTTTTCTTTTTTTCTTCTTTTTTTTTTTTTACTTCCCTTCTTGCTCTCAAATTGCAGTTTAAAGGAGAGTGCAGAACAGGAACCGGAGAATTTCAGGCGTGCTTGAAAGTCTCCTTCGGGAACAAAACTTCTTGGGTGGATTAAGTTGGCGTTTAGATCGGCAGAGGGCTGTCTTTGTCCCACTGGCTCTTCAGCAGCACGAGCGGGGATGTTTGTGTCTCAAGGATTGACCCCGGTGGCAGCAAAGGCAGCTCCTGAATTCTGACGTGTATCAGACAACAAGGGCCCTTTGCCACCTCTGGTTTCTGGAAGCCCTGGGGTAGACCCGCAGGCAGGTGGCTGTGGGTTGGTGGTGGGGCGTTTGTAAACTTCTGTGTCTATTTGTTGTACGGATTGTTGTGATAAATTCACCTTCCTTGTTACTTTCCGATGGGGTAAAAGGAAGTGCATGATGGATGCAGCCCAGTGGAGAGCCAATAAAATACATCATCTATTCCAGTCGACAAATTTTGAGCTTGTAACTTACCGAGACTCAGATCTGACAAACTCCAAATTACATATACTGGAGAAAATTTAATATTTAATAAAACCCATTCTCTGCTCTATAATCCGTAATAGACACACTGTGTTTTAAGAGAGGGTAAGAAAATAAGGAAGTAGTAGGGAAAGCAAAATACACAGCACGTTCTCTGAACGGTTCAGGAATCCCGTACCAGGGGCAGGATTTGCACACGTTAGTTATTTCAGAACTTAGAGACGTCTGAGGTGTTTTTACACTGCCCAGGGCAATGGGTCCTGCGATTTGGAAAGCTGCTGGATTAGGACGATGATTCTGTGGAGAATTAAGAGTTTGGTGGAGCAGACAGAGAACGGACTGAAAGTAAACGCTGCACTGAGGTGCTCTACGTGGTTTGTGGTCTCTCGAACTTGTCCTCGCTGAGTGGAGGCTGCTGCCGAGCTGGTGTTTCCAGCAGGGCGGTGAGCCAGCAGCATGGCAACCGCGGCTCCACGGTGGAAAAGCTTGGTGATAAAGGGAGGCAGAGTTCTCTGCTGAACCTTAAAATGCCTTTCCAAATAAATTCCAGATCCATTGTGAAGCTGCCGCATCAGCAGAAACACCGAAGGGTGTGACATTGGGTGGGTGATTCCTGGAGGCTTTTAATTAAACTGAAGGTCCGTGCAGGAGAGCCATCCTTTTGTGTCAGGGTGGCAGGAGAGCGCCGGGTTGCCTCGCAGACAATTTAATTTGGGTTTGCGGATTTGTACTGGCGGGATGTGAGAGAAGGGACTCTCTTGTGTGGTGATTGAGCTAATGGCTCCGGTGCCCCGGGGCTCCTTTCTGAGCGGCAGAGAGCTGCTTGGGAAGCTGAAGATGAAGCTGTAGGGAAAACGCGGTGCTGAGAGGAAGAAAAGTTGCTACAGGAAACACGTCGTGTTGGGTGGTGGTGGACACCAGGGTGTCGGTGAGCCAGCTGTGTGCCCTTCCTGCAGAGCACCGACAGGGCCAGAGGCAGTGGGCACAGGCTGGAACCCAGGAGGGCCCCTCTGAACATCAGCAAAGACGTTTTCCACTGTGAGGGGGACCAAGCACTGCCACAGGATGCCTGGGGAGGCCGTGGAGGCTCCCGCCTTGGAGATACTCAAGTCAGGCAGACTTCTCTGAAGCTGCGGGAGCGGTGGCAGAGACGCGGCTCCACGTCTCTTCGATGTTCTGCTTTTGTTTTCTGCGATTTCTTTCATTCCCCAAAATGTTCTGTACCAGCCTTTGACATTTGATACGTGACATTGTGTTAAGTTGTTGTGGTTTGGGTTTTGTGTTGGTTTTTTTTTTTTTTTCTTTCTCTGTGGGGAAGCCTTGATGAGAAATTACTGCAATTTGTGAAAGCTTTATTTGTGCTGCTGCTGACTCAAAAGTTAGTAACGCTGCTTTGCTGTGATTACTGTTTAAAAAAATGACACAAAATGAAGTGGGGCTTTTTGATTTCAGCAGAAGGACTTTGTTTGAGGCGGAGAATAAAAGTTGTGGGGTTTTTTCTTATCATTAGATTCCACTCTTTCAGAAGAGCTGTGCTTGTTAAGAGCTTGAAAAGACACAATGAATCTGAAAATAATATTAATCCACTTAATGCACTTCTAGCAAAATGAATAAGAAGACGCCAACCGGGAAACCTTGGGAGCTTTAGGGGCGGAGTGAATTAAAAGCAAACTTAAGGACAGGGAAAATATTTAGGGTAAAGAGAAGATGCTGTATTTTTCTGAATTGCCTGAAAAAGCTGCAACTGAAAGGAATCCGTGTCCTCAGCTGAACGAGGTCCTTAAGATGTTGTGAATATGAACCTTCAAAGGCAAAAGCAAAGCTGAATCGCGGAGGCTGCGGGAAATGTTGATGTGGGAAGGGAAAGGATGAGCTGAGACACGGGGGCAGTTCCAAAGTGAAATCCCTTGTCTCCAACTTCTGAGTGGGACGTGTTGAGGGGAGCACAAGAGGGAACTGGGCAGAGCCTCTGGGTACCAGGCTGGGAGGTGCGACAGCAGAGTGGAGATCAAGTAGGAAGTGTTGCCAGTTTCTCTTTGCAGGTTTTTTTTTTCCCTTTAACAAAAGGAGTTTCTGGGAAAATTAGAAGAGGAATTTACATGGTATTTGAGGGATTTCCTTTGTTTTACAAATATTTTATCTTTTCTATTAAAAAAACCATTAAGAGGCCTGAAAGGAAGGAGAGAAAAGGTCAAGCTGTGTGCTCGTTTGCTCTGGCGTAAGTCCGGACCAATACCTTTAATATCAGTGGAGCCGCTCTGGATTTGTCAAAGTGCGGGCGGGCAAGATGTGAGCGCCGAGGACGTTGAGGTGTGGCCCATTCCCAGGAAAAAAAAATAAATGGATGAACTTGGATTTTCTGCAGCGTGCTGTGCAGGCTGTGGAAGAAAAGGCTGCAAAGCACCCCGAGATTTGGAAGGGCTCACTTTTTAACACAGAGTATGGTGGGTGAGCAGCCAGATCTCCGGTGTGGGACGGTTGGTTCTTTCTGGAGTTTGATGGGTCCAGGGAGAAGCTCGGGTTGGAGCATCCGCGGCAATGTCCTCACAAATGAGGTTTTTGGAGGGCTGCTAAATTAAAAATAGATTAAAAATTCCTGGGAAAACAGAATCAGGAAAAAAGTGCTTCTTGGGCGCTACTTTTAATGTTGCGGGTTTTTATTTTGGGAATTTGTTTGGCTGTGTGTTTGGGTTTTTTTACTGCACATTTCCTTTGAATTAGTAAATACCTTTCCATTTTCTCAAACAGGCGTACAAAGTAGACATCTCTTCTCAGACTCTTTGGGTGGGGTGATGTGAATGGAGGGGGTGGGAACGGGGGGACCATTTTGGCAGTGGCAAACCAGCAGAGGCTGAGCTGGCTGCCGGCAGCCTCGGGCTCCAGAAGTCCACCCGCTGATGGCAGAAAAACACTGGGCTCACCAGACTCCTTTCCTCCTTTTCCCTTCTTGTCCCTGTATTTTCTCACCCCCGTGCCTACACTTTTAAGGAGCGAGCGTTATTTCTACAGAGCAGCAACGCGCTGAGATCATTTAGTTTGTGCATCGGTGACTTCTTTAAAAATGTGTTTGTTTCTAGAATCGTTGGTGTTAATTTTGCTTGTATCAGGGTAATTGATAGACCTCGGCACTCCTGTGTTTTTGTTTTTTTTCTTTTTTTCCTGAGGTGATGAAACTTACACTTGGGCTGTGAGTTTGTGTTTGTTTAGTTTTGGTTTTGTTGGGGTTTTTTTGTTTGTTTTTCCTACTGTGTTGCTTGAAGCGATGCCTGGCGCAGGGCAGGGGAAGCCTACAAGTCACACCATTTGATACCACATTTAGAACTAATATTTTACAGTTTTTTGGTAAGTAGGTTGGTGCAAATGCAGTTGCCTTTACTTTATCAGTCACTCAGGGGTATCTGAGTGACACTGGTGACATTCCCAGGCCCTGCCCTGCCCCAGCGGCTGCAGAACGGACAGTGTCTCTCTGGGTGGTTCCTCATTTTCCCATTTCCACCTCTCATGTTCTTACCTTCGCCGTGTTCATCTGCGGCTTCTAATGAACCAAGTGAGCGCAGTCTCTTCAGTAACGCACGAAGTCTTTTACCAATGTAAATGTTTTTAAAGTTGTGCTGGAAGCGTGAGGAGGAGCAAGGCAGGAAGGCAGCGAAGTATGGGACAGGTTTTTCTTGGCAACGTCGAGACCCGTGCCATGGAGCTCGGCGAGCGCAGCATTAGAGAAGAGTGAGCTGCATTTAATGGACTACTTATGCAAATGGCAGGGGAAAAAAAAGGCCCCACATGACAATAAATAAAGGCATTTATTTTTTATCTCGCCTAGGCTGTGCTGTGGGAAGGTGTGCGACCAGAGCGCTGGAAATACAATTTGCAAAGGTCAAAGATTGATAGCAGAATTCGTAAATGCCCCTACTTAACAGAACTGGCCAATTATTCTCAGTCCTAAGTAACTTACCAAACACTTTTGCATCTTCTGTCAAAGTGTTAGCTGCTGGAAAAGCCTTGTTCTTAGATTTTCAGACCACCCTCTTGCTCAGGTTTCTTGATCTTCAGGAAATCTTTCCTTTATGATTTTCCTCTCTCATATTAAAATAGAAACCTTGTGAAGGTTCTTAAAATAGAACCATGTGAAGGACACATCCAAGCGTCGGCACTACTTCTTCTGCATGGGCTCTTGCGCTGGTGCCTTCAGGAGGATGGTGCTTACATCTGGAAGTGCTGAAATGATCAGTGACCCTGGAGGCTGGTGAGCACGTAGGACCAAACTCTGCCCATGAAGGTGGTCAGCCCTTGCTCAGCATTGGCAGCAGGGATGGATGCAGGCACCTCTCTGGATGTCTCTTTGGGTGGTCTAGGGGAATATTTAGATCTAAAAAAGAGGTGATGGGCCAACTGAAGTTTGGTGTTCTCATCCAGAGAGGCGTTTGAGAGTCATGAGCATGTCTCGAGGTTATTATGGACAGACGGACCCTTGGCATTCTCGTGCCTTGCGCATGCTGCTGTGGTCCTCTCGCCTCCTAAGGACCAGCAGAGCTGGAGGAAGGACACTGAAAGGTGATCAGAGCTGCTGAGCAGCTTCCATATGGGAAATGACCCAGGGGGTTTGGCCCTCCAGGTTGGCAGGCTGTGACAGAGGTCATCTGGGGGAAGTCAGCTCTGACCTTCAGGTGCTTTTCAAAGATCGGTTGTTGGCTCTCTTCTCCATGCAAGAACCAGAGGAGCCAATGCTTGTAGAGACAGGGCTCAAAGCAAACAGCAGCACTTCCCTTGAACAAGAGGCAGTGATGCTGTTTATCTCCTCAACACCAAAAGGTTGTGGGGGTTCAAATGACATCTGAGCAAGATTGTTGATGAGATGAAGGCTGTTAAATACAAAGACCTGACCTCTGTCTCGGGAAGTTCCTGAGCTGCAGATAATCAAATTGCTGGGAGAATGTTCCAGGAAAACACCACTGGGTGTTCACTCTCTGCTCAAACTTTTCTCCAAGGTAGACAAGTGTTTGGTCTAAGCCAAGATAGTGCTCGTGTGCTCTGTTCAAGACTTACGTAGTTCCCAGGAACAGACTTCGGTGGGAGTTAAGCTGACCTGAAATGGGTTCCACCAGAGTTCCCCTGTCCTCCTGGGTGAGGATGAGCAACTTGAACCTGAGTTCCTCCGCCTTTTTGTGTTGTGTCGCTGGAGCCTTCCCCTGGTCAGGTTAAAGTTTAGTGAGCTCACTTTGAAAGCCTGAGCCGTGCTGCAGTGGGTGAAGGGCAGTACTGAATCGGTCTGGATAGAAAATGATGAGAAAGGAAAAAAATGCAAGAAATACCAACAAAATTATATTTTTTGGGGGGGGATTGGGTGTTTATGCAAATAGCGTGTGTGATTAAAATACAAATGGATGTGAGAATATCAGCAAATGAAGAGATATGTGAATTTTAGTGCTCACTGCTGTCGCTATCATCATGTGGGCTGGGCCATGAACTTGAGCAATGTCTTGAAGGCCAACCTGTTAAGCTGCGTTATGAACGCTTTGCACGTAGCGGTTCAGTAGAGTTTGCGGGGAGGGTGGGAGGGAACTAAGCTTTAGGTTAGAGTAGCTATGATCATGGAAATACCTTGAAAATTGCTGATTAGTTTTGTCTAATAGGCATATTCTGAAAACAATTTTTCTGCATCTGTTTTGAAAATTCACTCTCAAGTCTCAACGTTCCCCGTGTCTCGCCTCGAGAAAAAAAAATAGCTGTGCGGTTGGAAATCGGGAATTGTCAGTGTGCATTGTCAAAACAACTTTATTTTATCGAGTCAAGATAATGTTGAGAGGAGTCTATACCCACTTTAATTGCTTTGACATTCAATTAGCAAGACATTCTACTCCTCTCCGATAGAGTGAGCTTTCGTGTGGCTCCTAGGAAAACAGGGCTGGAAACGCACCAGGGGATGTCATCGGGGCTGTGTTCCCAGCACGGTTCACCTTACCCGTCTCGCTGCTGACAAGGTGTACACGCTCCCTTCTCCCCACTGCTGGAAATTCCCCAAGAAACCTGTTCCAGGGTGTTCCTCTCCCACGTTCTTCAACTTTTCCTTCTATTCCCTTACCACACAACCCGAGTTTCCCTTGTGGCAATTTGAGTCCTTTATTTTTTAATTTTTTTTTTCTTCCCCAATCCACTGTAAGGGTGAAAAACTGATTTTTTCCCTTCTGTTTTTGCTACGGCTGTCGATATACTTGAAAATTGTTATCATGTCCTCGACTAAATGTTCTTTTTTTTTTTTTTTTTTTTTTTTTTAGAATAAACAACCCCAATTCTTTTAATCTTTCCTCAGATGTCAGGTTTTCCAGAGCTCTGATTAATTTTGTTGCTTTCCTTGAGATGCATTATGCTCAGTGAATAATGGCTCTTGTCCCCTAGGATAGGTCATTTATACATATAGCCGAATATTTATTCATTTAATCATTTTACAATATGTCGATGGACGCAGCAGCTGAGCGCTCGCACGGCTCCTACAAACGCTGGCGCAAAACTGTAAGAAGACTGATAACCGGTAACAATTAAACCCGATGAAGATATTTGTCGTGCTCTGGAACTTGTCGAGAGTCTGGCATTAGCAAACTGCTCAAGTGAACCTTAGTTTTGGTGAGCAGGACGTGTTGCACACGGAGGTTCAGGCGCCCCTGCAGTGAACGCGGTCCCGCTGTTGTGAAAACAGGGAGTGTACCCAAAAAACTGCAAAAAATCTCAGCTCACGGCGGGTTAAAAAATGCAAAAAAAAAGTTTGTGCGGTGTTGTGGTTTTGGTGTTGATTTGCCTAACTACAAGAAACTGCTAACCCTGTGAAATTGTGAAGGACTTGAACCATATTTCTGCTTATGGAGGCTGAGGTGGTTTTAAGTGAGAGCTGAGAAAGGCACGAACTTAATAGGCTTTGTAGGTGATTAGAAAGTCTGAAATGGGCTGTAATTAGTGAAAATGTTATAGACCATTGAGCTTATCTGCCAGTCCTGGGTATTCCTGGCACTCTGAGAGCAACTCTCAGAGATGTATTCTTGGGTTTCACACTTTTCCTCTCTAAAAAAATAACTAAGTGAGGATAACTGTTTTCCTGCTGGAATGTTTTAGGGATTAACTCATCCATTTTTAATGAAAGCATTTGAGCTTTCCAAGGGGAAGTGGGACAGAAAGGAGTGGGAAGGTTGGGTGCGTTTTCTGTGTTCTGTTACGTACAGCTCTGACACATGTTTAACTTTAGAAGATTTAATAATTTATCCATGAGAAATCTGGTATTCAGGGGGAAAAAAAAAAAAGAATAAAATCCCAAGGACAACCAATTCCTCACTTTTTTGTTTCTTCAGAAGTTTCAAAACCATTAGATAAATAATTTTTGCATTAAAATGCATCCCCTTGTCCTGGCAGTCGTTCCTTGGGAGCAGAGCCCGACCCACCCTGGCTCCAAGCTCCTGAATTTCAGGGAGTTGTGGAGAGCCAGAAGGTCTCCCCGGAGCCTCCTTTGCTCCAGGCTGAACAAGTCCAGCTCCCTCAGCCGCTCCTCCCCACACTCCTGCTCCAGACCCTTCCCCAGCTCCATTGCCCTTCTCTGGCCACACTCCAGCCCCTTCAGCTCCTTCTAGAAGGGAGGGCCCCAAAACCGACCCCAGGATTGGAGGGGCAGCCTCCTCAGTGCCCAGTGCAGGGGGACGATCCCTGGCCTGGCCCCGCTGCCCTCCCCAGAGCTGACCCAGTCAGGATGCTGGTGGCTTCTTGTCCCTCTGGGCACCCTCTGGCTCATTTTCAGCCAGCTCTCAAACAACTCCCCCAGGGCCTTTCCCAGCAGGCACTTTCCAGCCGCTCTGCCCCAGCCTGGAGCGGTGCAGGTGGTTGTGGTGACCCAAGGGCAGGACCTGGCCCTTGGCCTTGTTGAACCTCATCCCATTTGCCCCTGGCCAGATCCTTCTGTAGATCCTTCCACCATCAAGCAGATGTTCATCATCTCGTGGGTGACAGCCACTCGGCGCTGCCCGTGCTCGTGCCTTCCTCCCGGCACAGGCGGCACCGATGTGTTTCGCCCAGCCCTGCCCAGCCAGGGTCCGGTCTGCGGCACGTGTTAAAACACGTGTTTCCCGTTTCATATCTGCTCTGAAGGATGAGGTAATTTGCACTAAATCTCAGCCTGGTGTTAATTTACTTAGCTCTTTCGTTACTAGATTGAGAACTATCTATCAAATTTCCACGTAATGAATTTTTGATAAACAGGTTAAGTTATAATTATGTTTGGAATGGGGGGATGTTCGGGGGGTGAGGAGGAAGAGCCATGTCACCGATACTCGAGCAACACGCGAGACCTTGCCGTGGGTCTCCTTGGTCCGGTTGGGGCCTTGCTGAGGAGCACAGATCTGTCCCACAACCAGCTGTGATGTCACCTCCCTGTTTACAGGAGGAATAAGTGAAGAATTTCAGCCAGGCCACCAAGTGATACCTCTCTGGATATCTTCATCTTTTATTTTCCCAGCTCTCGAGTATTTTGGCCCTGATTTTGTAAGGCGCCGAGTATCTCCAGGATGGAAATAATGTAAGGAAGGGGAATGGAAGGGACCTGAGTAAAACAAAAGAGCAAAACTTTCTGGAAAACCGTATTTTCTTTCGTAGGCCTGCGTGTGTGGAATGTTTGATACGTGGAGCTGGCAAAGCAGACTTTGCCAGTGGCAGTTTACGTGCACGTATAAAACATTTGACTGTCTCCAGAACAAACCGACAGAAAAGTGGTTCTCCAAGTCTGGAATAAGGCAGCGTGAGAGCCGTCAGCACAGCTCTTTAAATTACAAAGTCTCTTCTTTTAACCCGTAAATATTTACACTCCACATTTCTCCAAACATCTGTTCGAAATCGGCAGACAAGTAGCCCCGGAACCGTACATATGACACTAATATTTAAACTGATAAAGAGTAATAATTAATGTGAAACTTGCAAGAAATTAAGCAGCTAATTTGCATGTTGAGACTGTGCCATTTCAGCGAGTGACGAAGTGCGGCTTTTGTTGGCGTAGCCCCGGCCTCCCGGGCCGGGTGGGAAGGTGGCCTTGGGGGACTTTTCCCTGCAGGTGTCTCACTGGTGAGGGCCCCCTCAAGACGTCTTCCAGTGTTTGAACAGGTTGTGCCTTGAAACCCTGTCATTTTCTAAAGCCGTTTGTTGAGTGAATATGTGTCATTTTTAGTTTGTTTATTTTCTCTTTTAAAATTTATTAAACGAAGAATTTCTGCGACGTAAGTTGCACGTTGGTGGGAAGAGGATCTTTATGTCAGTGGGTGTTGTCAGGAGGTAGGGGCTGCACAGGTTTGTACTCAAAAGTCATCGGTCCTTAACGAATACTCAATGTAATGGGCACATGGCAAGCCAGGTACTGTTGCCCTGAGGTGATCCAAACTTACAGATCCTTTTTTTTTTTTTTTTTTGATTTGAGAATATTTTAATTTATATGCATACTTGAAACGTTTGGGCGCGCACTTTCCTTTTCTGGGTGATATTCTCGTCTAGTGCCAAGTGCCGGGGTGCAATGAAAAGACTGAGACGTGTGTCAAAGTCTAGATGGCCACAGCTTTTTTAGTTCAGCTGCAGCATTTCAGCAGCCTGTGCCTGGTGAAATCTCTGCCGGGTGAGCTCTCCTGGGGCTCACCCCCCAGCAGGGCTTCGGCAGCGCCCCTGCTGGGTCAGGTCCTGCCGAGCGTTGCTGTCACCGCTGCGGCAGCTGGATGCAGGCTCTGCAGTCTTAGTTATCCTGGAATCAGAGAACGGTTTGGGTTGGAAGGGACCTTAAAGGTCATCCAATTCCAACCCCCCTGCCATGGACAGGGACACCTCCCACTAGAGCAGGTTGCTCAGAGCCCCATCCAACCTGCTCTTGAACACTTCCAGGGCTGGAGCATCCACAGCTTCCCTGGGCAACCTGGGCCANTAGAGCAGGTTGCTCAGAGCCCCATCCAACCTGCTCTTGAACACTTCCAGGGATGGAGCATCCACAGCTTCCCTGGGCAACCTGGGCCAGTGTCTCACCACCCTCACACTGAAGGATTTACTCCCAATAGCTAATCTAAATCTCCCCTTTTTCAGTTCAAAACCATTACCCTTTGTCCCACCACTACAGTCCCTGATAAAGAGCCTTCCACATCCTCTGCGGTTCATCCTTTACGTAAGATCCAGTGTCCTTGTAGCCTCGCAGGCTAGATTTAGATTTCAGGCTGCTGACCTGGGATGAAGCACCCGCAGTGGAACTGGCTTTGGCAGCAGCCTACTGGCGTTACTGGGAGGTGTCTGACACGGTGCTCTCCAGCGTCACAGCTGAGGGCAGCTGCTGTGGTGGGTTGACTGCCCTCCAGAGAAGACCCGAGTGAGCAGGTTGTTGGTTTGCTTCCTCAGCATATTCCTGATGCCATGTGTTTGTCACGCTACCTCTTGCAAATGCGTAAAAAATACGAGCAGTAGACAAGGACGTTGAGATGCTGCCTGATGCTCCACTTGCACTGCTTTTCTTCTCCGTAATCCACATCGCTGTACAAACGATGCTCTGTGGAACGGGTTTTTCCGGTTACAGTTGTGCGTGAGATTCTCCAGGTGAAGGTACATCTGAGCCGGAACATGGATTGCCAGCCCTTAGCCTATTCATCTTCAATATTTCACATAGCAGCTCAGCCACCCTGGTATTTTTAATGATAAATTGTGGCTATTGTAAACAGAAGTACTCAAATCATGGTCTCGCTGCACACGTCTTTCACGACCGCGCTGCCACAATAATGAGGAATGGGAGATAATGACTTAAGGAAAAAGTGCTGGATTAAGTGGGACAGTAAATTAGGCATTTATCTCTCTCCATTGGAGGCCTGCTTCCAGGTCCCTTCTAGGTCTCAGCTGAGCTCTATTTAAAAGTAAACCACGTCGTATTTCACAAAGCCAACCCACTCCGTAGAAATCAGCATATAAGCGCTCACATTAAATTACCATATTACCCAGGAGGTCCTGGTTTTCAGGAAGGTCAGAGTTGAGGTGTATTAGCAAGAAAAAATAAGGTTATACCATTCCATCTTTTTACTGTGCACCCAGAGTATGGAAAATTCCCACTTACTGCCTGTCTCTTTCTCTCTGTTTTTTTTTTATTTTTGGGGGGTTGTTGGTTTTTTTTTTGGGTTGTGGGTGGTTTTTTTTTTTCTTCTTTCCCTCTCGTGTGTTTTAAATTGTGGTAATTTTTAAACTGTAAGAAACCCACCATGTATAGAAATCGCCCGCCTGCCGGTTCCTCTCAAGGGGAAAGGATGGTAATGGTATTAGATTCAATGAAGTGTGTTTGACTATGCATGTGCGAGAGCGTTTTACTCGGAAAACTCTGGCAGAGATGATTATTGCGGATACAAAGTGGTAGGACCCTTGCTTTATTGAATTCGGAAGGTTGAGCTACTTAGAGGATGACTGGAGGTTGCATAATGGAGAAGACTGTTCCCTCCTGCTTTATTTGTTGGAAACGTGGAAGGGGTGTCTGAGGAGACAGTTGAGCGGCTGAAGCCGGTTTTGAGGAACTGGAGGCGCTCTCAATGTCTGGGACATGTTTGTGATGTTACTCACAGGGGCGTAGGACCGGAAAGACTCTAGTGTTCAGTCTTCTGCTATGTTTCAAGCAGCTACATCATAAATTGTATTAAAATGTACTAGTTTACTACCATTTCCCCCTTGTGAAATGCTGTTTCAGAACTTTGTTTTGACTGTAGGAAACGATCATTCCTCTTTAAACCTAAGTATTTCCACAGGCAGGTTACACCAACTGTTCTTCTGATAGCAGTACTTTGAAGGTGGAATAAATAAATGTTCTTATTTCCTAACTAGTTACTGCCACCTCGTTTATTTCATTAACAACACAAAAATGGCTGCCCAGAGAGCTTGAGGAGTCTCCTTCTCTGAGAGATTCCAAAGGCACCTGGACCCTGCGCTGCTGGGCCCCCTGCTCTGGGTGACCCTGCTGGAGCAGGGGGGTGGCACCAGAGGAGCTCCAGAGGGACCTTCCAACCTCTACCAGTTCTGTGATTCAAGCTCCTTTACTCCTCCTTCCACAGGTAGACTTGTGTTCGCTTTCCTGGTTATCTTAGTAGTCCTTCCATTTGAATCCCACTTCCTAGAGCACCGTGCTCCGAAAGCGGACACGCTGTCCCACGTTCATTGTGTTCTTGATGCTGGATGATGTTGGTAATGATGTCCTCATAGAGACTGCTCGATACACCACACCACATGCGCTCAGCCTTTAACTGGTGACCGCTTCTATGGACCTGTGACTTTGATCTGATTTGGAGAAGTGCTGAGCACTCTTTGCCAAAAAAACACATTTTGAATGGAAAATCGCAAAAATGCGAGTGGACTATGAGCAGCAGATCTCGGGCTTCCCAATCAGTTTCCCGTGTTGATTTTCTGATGGCGATTAGGTCAACTTATCAGCCTTTTTTGGTGGGAGAAAGAACCCCACATTCCTATCTAGACAACTAGGTTCATAAAATATGGAAGAGCTGGAACACTTTTTGCTGTCCACCATTCTGCTGAGTTGACTGAGATTTGGTGTCGTCTGCAAAAGTTCTTAGGAGGGGACACGGGAAAGGAATTTGCTTCCTTGGACATGCCCAGACAACAGCAGCGTGGTGGCTTTGCAGGCTAAAAGTGATACACTCTTATGTATTTATATATATACATGTCTGTCTAAATAGAATCATAGAATGTTTTTTTGGGTTGGAAGGGACCTGTAAAGGTCCTCTAGTCCAACACCCAGGTGGATTTCACTGGATTTCCATTTGCTCTCGTATTGAAAGGCCTGTAGATTGGTGTGTTATTTGGTATTGCCGAATAATATTTTTGATAATTTTATTTTTTGTGCCAGCTGAAGTGTCAATGGGTATCTTTAATCAGAGATCTCTTGGATCTGACTCCGATGACCATCACGTCTATCTTTTTGAAGGGATCTCAGGGAATGGCATTTCTTTTCTTCTCAGGCCTCCCACTGCCAGATCAACCTTCTGTCCTTGCGTTCAATAAATACTGGCAAGCTTATTCCCAGCAGTTTGTACTGGAAGTTGATCCCCTGGTTAGTTACCTTGTAGGTCAGAACACCATTAATAAATTGCATTAAGTGCTGAGGCAAAGGTTGGAGGAGGCAGAATCCAGATCAGTATTTTACTTGGCTATGATATTTAATTAAAATATGTAAAATTATATATTTCTGCATACGTATTTTTCTCCCCATGATGTTTTCTAAAACAAATTTCCTTTGGCTTACAAAAAGTCATGCAGAAACATATTCTCAACATTACAGAATCTACATCTGAACTCAGGCAGGGTCAGAGGGGCAAACTTTTTAGGTGTTAGCACCATGGAAGTTGATAATCAGGAAAAGGAGGCTGATACCATGAAAATATCAATGATTCTAATTGCTGCGAATTCAAGTCCTGACCTTCATTTCTAACAAACTTTGCAGATTAATTCAGACCTGAGGTATTTAGATGGTGTGATCTGAAGCAGTTTATAACTTCCAATTTTTCAAGGCAAGAATAATTTCTTGAATGAAACTTGAAGTTGGCGAGAAGCCTCTGCGCTCCGTAGCAATGGCAGGCGCCGGGAGTTAGGGTAACGTCTTGGTTGGTGACATGAACATCAGGGTCGAGGCATCCTTACCAAGTTTGTGGATGACACTGAGCTGTGTGATGAGGTCAGCACTCTGGAGGGAAAGGATCCATCCAGAGGGACTTGGACAGGCTTGAGAGCTGTGCTCAGGCCATCCTCGTGAACTTCAACCCTGGTCCTGCACCAGGGTCAGGGCAGACCCTGGTCTCAGCCCAGGCTGCGGGTGAAGGGGTCAGAGCAGCTCTGCGGAGAAGGACTTGGGGGTGCTGGAGGGGAGAAGCAGGGCTGGCTCCAGCTCTGGAGTCCTCAGCCCAGCAGAGACAGGGAGCTGTTGGAGCGGGGCCAGAGGAGCCCCAGCAATGCTGGGAGGGCTGGAACCCTCTGCTGGGAGGCCAGGCTGGCAGAGTTGGGCTTGTGCGGCCTGGAGAAGAGAAGGCTCCAGGGAGACCTTCTGGGGGCCTGTCAGGGCTTCCAGGGGCCTGTCAGAAAGATGGGGACAGGATTTTTACAAGGACTTCTAACTATTAGAATAAATACATTAATTACAGATCATAAATGTAACAAACTGTTATATGTTTGTTATATATAAAATACGTTATAAAGCCAAGACAGGAAGGTGGGGATAAAGCAGGAGGAAGAAATATCAGCTCTCCAGTGTTTCCTTCCAGTTCCTTCCTTTCCTTTCACTCTCCAGGTTTCTATTTTCTTTCTCACAACATCTTTATTTTAACAGTGTTGGTGTCTTTGCTTTTACTTAGAAGAGGACTCCTCCTCTTCTTCTCTGGATTTTCCATGGTCTCCAGACTTGACTAAGTCGCCCATGTGCACGGAAATTCATAAGCTGCCTATTTGCCAAGATTTAAATATCTAACCTTTCTGGTGGCACTTGGGATTGAACTATGGTTCTTGAGAGAGGTTATTAAGCCACTGTGCCCGTTATGCTTAATTTTTGAGACTAGGAAGTACCGTCTGCACTGTAGCCAGAATTCGTCTCTTTGCTCAGCTCAGCATATTTTTTAATGTCAACAATTAAGAATTGCCATTAAAGAGTATCACAATCAAAGAATATCTGCAACCCAGGACAAATTAATGAGGTACACTACAACCTCTAACACGTTTTCATGTTCCTTGAGATGCTTTTTTTTCTCCTGTTCCTTAGTAAAGCCACCTGTAACCACCGTAGTTCTTCTAAATGACTTTAAATGAAATTATTCAGCCACAACGATAAAGAGCAGCGGTGGTAAGATGCTGGAGATAAGGATATGGATGCACACACCTAGAACATACGTGTCCAAACCATGTGGTGGCCACGTCATGGGCTTCCCATGCATGATCTGCCAGGTACGTGCAGAGCAAAGAGCGTTGAACAGACTACGAGGAAGCTGATGCTGATGAAGTACAGCCCACAGCAGCAACAGCCCCGGCACTTACCAGAATAACAGGCCTTCAGCCATCAGAAAATTAAAACCAAAGGTGGCATCTCAGGTAAAAATGTTGAGTTTAGTGCCATGGTTTTGTTGATTTATAGAGTCAAGGATTTGCCTCTGTACCTTCCTAGCTCTCTGTACAGATTGAGGTCTTTGGTCTTGTCTGTAGAGACTGTGACACACTTCTCTTGTAGGTGGCACTTCAGTAACTTGAGCGTAAAGCTTAATTCTTATAAAAAAAACCCAAACAAAAAAAACCCAAATTCTAGAGGTTTTTCTTTTTCCATTGTTTGTGATATTCCACCAGCTATAGCTCTGAGCAGCCTTTTCCTGGTGATGGGCAGGATTCAGATCTTGCTCTTTAGCTTGAGATCTCACTGTCTAGAGAGGAGATTTAGGTTAGAAATTAGGAGTAAGTTCTTCAGTCTGAGGGTGGTGAGACACTGGCCCAGGTGGCCCAGGGAAGCTGTGGATGCCTCATCCCTGGAAGTGTTCAAGACCAGGTTGGATGGGGCTCTGAGCAACCTGCTCTAGTGGGAGGTGTCCCTGTCCATGGCAGGGGGGTTGGAACTGGATGACCTTTAAGGTCCCTTCCAACCCAAACCGTTCTCTGGTTCTTTCTGGGAGGCTGTTAAAGCAACAGTTTCTACCCTGAAATATTTTTGTTTCAGAGTAAAACTGTGTCACAGAAATAAATTAAAATGAAACACCAAGAAACAAACAACAACAAAAAGCCCGAAGTGTTTCGCCTGGGAGGTGCGAACAGCATTTCCAAACAGATTTGAAGCAATTTGCTTTTTAAATTCTTTCGTGCGCCTTTTGCCGCACTTTCTGATTAACACCTTGCAGAATTTTTCATTTCCTCCCCGTTTGCCTTTGTGATGCGCGTTTCTCGGATCGGTGTTTATCCCGTGCCTGAGCATTTCTCTTGGGAGCAAATGATCATAAAGTCATTTTGGTTGGTAGAGACTTTTAAGATCGAGTCCAACCATTTACCCTGCACAGCCAAGATCTCAGGGAGGGAAATGTTGCTTTCAGAAAAATTCTTTGTTCGGGGCATTTATGCAAAGCTTTGTGGTTTACGGTGTTGGAGCCTGGCCCAGGCTGCCCAGAGAGCTTGGGGAGTCTCCTTCTCTGGAGAGATTCCAAAGGCGCCTGGACCCTGCGCTGCTGGGCCCCCTGCTCTGGGTGACCCTGCTGGAGCAGGGGGGTGGCACCAGAGGAGCTCCAGAGGGACCTTCCCACCCCCACCCAAGGGGATTCTGGGATTATGCCGCTGAGTTTCTGGTCAAACAGTGGAGAGAGAGGAGGAGGTGATGCTGGCAGTGAGATCCCGAGCGGGGCTGGGCTCAGACTCGATGCTCATCTTCTCAGGCATTTTCACCCCAAGACAGCGGTGGGTTAAATTGTGAGAATGGACAATTTTAGTGCCTGAATAATATACATCTCCAGCAGCCCCTGAAACCCACCGGGGATGTGATTCCTATCAGCCGAGAGAAGACAGGAGCTGCTGTAGGATGAGGTGTTTGAATGGACCTCTCTCCACTTCTTTATGAAACTCCATGAAAGAACCTGACATGGACCAAACCCCTTTATGAGGCAACGTTTTGATTGAAGAGCTGAGCGATGGTTTGGTTTGAAGCAGTGCCCAAAGTGTGTGAAAACTTTGTTTCTGGAAAGCTTGAAATTTAATAAGATAGAATTGAGGAATTATTTTTTTATTATTTTTTTTAGTGAAACATTGATGACCACAGCCTCCCTGGGGAGTTTGGGCACAGAGTGGTGGAAAATGGTTGCAGTCTTCTCCCAAAGCTGGCAGCTCTGAAGGCTTTGTTGTGAGATGAGATAGGTGGCTTTACAATGAAAGGAGGAGAAAGAGAAATAATTTAAAAATTACACTTGAGGCTTAAAAATTGTGTTTCGTTTCATATGTGGGCGAAGGGAAGAGGTATTTTTATTTATTTTTCACTCTCCAGAAAGCACTGGCAGCTGGATTGCTCTGATCAATAAAATTATAGCACGGCGGCAAGTCGCAGTTTGTCTGCAGGTTCAAATCCAGCTCCAGTGAGGTAATCAATAACTTTGTTTATAATGACATCTAGCTGGCAATGTGTGCTTGCTGCTGAAAAGCCCTATCAGAAAAAAAAAAAAAAAAGTTGAAGAGAGCAGTAATGATGTTTGAATTACTGTATGAGACTGGGCATGGTCCCTTCCCATGCAGACTGAGGTAAAATGCCGAGGCCAAGTGGGAAGTAGCCCGGGTATGATGGTTTCCTTACGTGCCTGAAAGAAAAGGCGTTAATTTTGTAACACCTCCTGATAATCGTGAAGAATTTTGTACCGGTCGTGTTGTGATGATGCAGTTATACATCCCGCTTCCCTGGCAGCCCAGGACCACCACTCGTGAAGGTCTTTGGTTGTTCTCAGGGAGCTTTTTGGCTGTCGTCTCTCTTTTTGTCAAGATGCTTTGACGTGTCCACATGTTCCTGGGTCATCCCTGTTATACTGTCCTTGGGTTCGGCTTCTGCTGGAATTGGCCTCAGGTTGTGCCAGGGGAGGTTTAGATTGGAGCTGAGGAACAATTTGTTCCCCTGCAGGGTTGTCCAGGCCTGTGCCAGGCTGCCCAGGGCAGGGCTGGAGTCCCCCTGATCCCTGGAGGGGTTTCCAAGGCGTGGAGCTGTGGTGCTGAGGGACAGGGCTCAGTGGTGCCCTGGCAGGGATGGGGCAGCGCTTGGACTCCATGAGCTGAAAGGGCTCTTCCAATCAAACCCATTCTCTAATTCGAGGAGGAGGAGGAGGCCTCTGGCCGCTTTGGCCGTGACGGGCGCCGCGTCGAGGCGGTGCGCTGGAGGAGCGGGAGCAGGAGGATCTGAGGGCTAATTGTCTGTTTTCGGGGAGCTGCCGTTATTGGCAGCTGCCATTACCCCGTCCGGGCGGCTGTCACCGGCCCAGCCGACCCGCCCGCGCTAATTGCAGTGGCCTTTTCATCGGGCGGGATCGCCCGGCTAACCGCAAAGAGCTGTCTCTCCATTAGCACCGGCGGTCGCCGGCTCGAT
>VWZK01012786.1:391280-478992 GCA_013396935.1 Baryphthengus martii
TTCTGGGGGGCCGGCTGCCGGGGGCGCGAGGGCGTGCGCGCTGTGTAGGTCTCGAGGTTTAAGAGGCAGAAGCAGAAAAGTGTTATGTGGAAATGATTTTGCAGTTATCAGGCTCAGGGGATGACAGCGTACAAGAGTAAGAACAAGGTGCTATGTGGCTTTTTCTTCACTGTGAAGTAAAGATTGGCAGCTGGAAGTAAGGCTTACAGGCAGACCTGCACACAGGACCTCTTCACCCAGGACTCATAATCACTACTCAAAGGAAAACGCATTTACCAGTAAAAAGCGGCTGTAGCCATCAGAAGTGTGCTTAAAACACCACTTAAATATCACTTTATACGCTATTACTTGCAAACTGTGGCTTGGTATTAAATTATACTTGCATAGGCTTTTGCTTAGGTGCTGATAATGCTTTTGAGGTTGCATTGGTGAAGAAGAATTTAGGCTGCTTTACAAGAGACGTGACTGGAATATCCCCCGGTGCTGACAGTGACAGGGTGAAAAATTGCAGAACTGTACTTTCTTTCCCCATATAGATTGTAATTTTAATTGTCATTGTGGCCCTTCTGTTTTAATTATGGGACTTCTTTGATATATACCAGGACATCGTATTGAATGAAAATATGGTGCTATAATAGTCTCTTTATAATTAATGACCACATGTAGATCTTGGTGCATAAAAGGAAAGGAATAAATGAACAATTTATTTAACTAGGTTTTGGATTTCTTTCTGTCTTCCAGTGAATATAAAATGATCCTGGGGCTTCTGAGGCTGTTTGATGTAAGAACCGCGCTGAATATCTAATAAAATTACATTGGTGTAGATTACAAAACATATTAGGTGGTTTTATTTAAAAATGTTCCCATTACAGATGGTAAATTTCTTCTATTTACTGTGTTAGCCTCCCTTGGCTTTGGGTTTTGAAACAAACGATGGTTTGCTTTAGTTTATTTGCAGAAGCGTCTGAAAATAAAAAATAAAATTGACCGAAAGCAGGTCTTACTCCTGAAGGCAGCCGCTTTGCAGGTGAGCTCTGAGGTGAGCCTTGGGTGACGTCTCCCCCAGAAGGTGATATTTTAATTTTTTTTTTTTGGTAACCACGGCAGGCTGCAAACAGCCCTTCCTCCCCCGCGAACTTTTCCTTTCCAAATATGATGGATTTACGTTCGATTCATTTCTGGCCGAGGAGCTCGTTCTGAAGCAGGAGCAAAGCAGAATAAAAAATAGGAATGGCCAGGTGGTTTAGTGTTGGGGTTTGGGTTCTGTTTTTTTTTTTTTTTTTTTTTTTTNTTTTTTTTTTTTCGCATAGTCCAGGGAGGAGAAATAACCCCCCAAACGCTAGGCCGCGGGGAGCATCCTGCGGCCCGGCATCCCCGGCCCGGCGCTGGCAGACCTACGGATCCCACCCGGCCGATAGATACGTTTCAGGAGCATGGAAGCCTCCCGGATTTCCGAAAAGCAGACATATTTGTCCAGTGTCTGTCAGCGTAAAAACTAGAAAATATCCCCTGACAAGCTTCTGCTAATTTTATTGCGGCGCGGCGCGGCGTTCGTGCATCCCGGGCGGGCGGGCGGCGGTTCAATTGCCGAGCAGGATGAAATTGGATCGGCAGAGACAGGGACTACCCTGGGGTCAGCCACGACCATGCCACTTCCATGTGATGTCGAGTTGGGGCGATGGTGTGTAAATAAACGTGGGGAATTGCAAATCTTGTCATGGCCACGCAGAACAGCTCAAGCATTTAAAGATGGTTGCCCGCAAACCTAACTGGAAGGTGGGTTGCTCTGTGTGGTGGCTGAAGAAGAAAAAAAAAAAAAAAGAAATAAAACCCACAAAAAAAAACCCCCCTCCTTTCTTCGCCCCGATCTTCTCCTTGGTGACATCTCGGAGAGCGCTGACCCAGCAGCGCGTCGCTGAAGGGATTAATCGCCAAACTGTTTTCCATTTTAGCGGAAAGTAAAGAAACTAACTGAGCACGTTCTAATATTGTTCTTTTGCAGGCGGGCTGTGCCCGGCCCGGCCCGGCGTGCTCCGCTTGCGTTACCCGACTTGATTTATTTGTTTTTTAAAATGAGGTGAGGAATCTTAATGGTCCTACTGTTTAATGAATTTTTAGGCGCATTAAAGTTCCATGAGGTCTTTTCATTATTGCGAACTTTGCTAATGTTAGAAAATAAAATATTATAGAATTCGCATTTTCTGCTTATGAATCTAATTCTATTTAAATGCTACTTACAGCGGTCGTTAAAACACGCTTAAATTTTGCTGCCTTCGACCAATAAGATGTATTTTTTACCAGTCTTACATTTACACATATCTGTTTTTCTGTTACTTTTCCCACATGACAATTACCTTTCATTACAAATTTATAAAATCATTTACATTTTAGCAGTTTAAATGTTGCTGCTGACATTTTGTAACTATTACCCTCTTCTAGAATGGCATATGTTCAGGCAGTTAATAAAAAATTAAATGGAATAGCACTAGACAAGGTGAAGCTTTGTATCAGGGTGTTCTGCACATTTCTGAAAATACCATCTTTGTGTTGCAAACTGTGAAGCGAGGTTAGGGCCGTGCCAATGTGTGTATTTGTCAGAACTGTCACGGAGTCCCTGAACTGCCCAATCATCCCGCTCCTAATTAGACAGTTACATTGGGCTTTGGAGAAAGCCGGCCTCGTGGCAAACGGGGCCCGAGAATTCCGGAAAGGTGCTGGGAGCGCAGGGGGCAGAGAACACCGGCATCAAAACACTCTTTATCCGGACGAGGCAGAAATTTTTTTTGTTAATTTTTTTTTTTTTTTTTTTTTCTAACTGCTGCCTGGCTCCTGGGCGAGGAATGCGGATGAGGTGGAGTTTTGAACTCCTGCCCGGCTCCTAAATCAGCCCTGGGACTCGTGCACCTCTAAGGATGCTCTGATTTTAAAGAGTGGAAATGTCCTCTTAGGCCACTTAAAGGAGGTGGTGAAAGCGCGTAGGTGTAGGATATCTGGGTACGTGCTGGATATGGAGCATAAATAAGTTAGAGTGGCCATTTAAAAAAAAAAAAAGAAAGAAATAAAGGTATACTGTAATCTTTTTTGGAGGTTAAATAAATGAATTAGGATGGCCATCTAAATAATAATAAAAAAAAAATTTCAAAAAAAAATTTAAAAAAACCAAACATTGACAAAAACCCAAACAACTAAAAGTGTACCGATACTTTCTTGGAGGTTATTTAAATACATTAGGATAGGTATTTAAAAAAATAAAAACAAATTAAAATAATAAAGGTGTATCATTAGCTTTCTTGGAGGTTAAATAACTAAATTAGGGTGACCATTTAAAAAGAACTTAAAAATAAAATAAAGATGTACCATTAGCTAGCTTGGAGGTTAAATAAACAAGTTAGGGTGGCCTTTTAAAAAAAAAACTAAAAAAAAAGAAGGGATGTATACCACTATCTTTCTTGGAGATTATTTACATAAATTAGGATAGCCATTAAAAAAATAAAAATAGAATAATAAAAAAAAAAAGGCGTACCATGAGCTTTCTTGGAGGTTATTTAGGATCTGAGGAGCGTGCTGAGGTCGTGTGTGCTGGCGCGGGGCGGGAAGGGCTCGTCTGCAGAAAGCCCTGGCTCCCATCACGCGGACTTGCTCAGGCTCATAAATCTGATCTGACTCTGCGGGGGTATTTACAGTGCCTTCCGCTAAACGCAGCCTCTGTGGCCACATTTAGGGTAAAGGACACAAAAAACAAACAAGCAAACAAGCAAAAAAACCCAAAAGAGCAGAATCCTGCCTGCCTGCTCTGATTCAGTTTCCCTTTTATTTCTCATTCCTCTGTGTCAATAGGCAGTTGGGATTTTTCTTTTTTTCTTTTTTTTTTTTTTTTCCTTTTTTTAACCCCACCATGTAAAATTGCCGTTCTTCATTGGCGCCCGACGCCGTCGTTCGTGGCCGTTTCCCGATCCCGCGTTTGCACGTGAAGTTCGCAAAGATCCTTTTTGAGAATTACAGAAATGATGGTTGATTTACAGGCTGCCAGGAGCCCGGCTTTCTCTCCGAAGCGCCGGGTGTCCGAGAGGGATTATTAGCGTTTGCCGCTCAGTTCACCTTGGGATGCGACTGCGATAAATTCCTCGGCTCCTTATTTAAGCAAAACAGCCTTGTATTGGATGGAGAATGGCAGAGAAATTCTTTTTCCTCTCCGTTGATGGCCACGCTGCTTTGTTTTCCGGCACCGCTGCTCCGATCGGCTGTCAAATGGTTTTAATAGTCCGAGACTTTCACCTTCTGCACGGGGCGGGTTCTTCGCCGTGGGGTGGCTTGGAATAAACTGTCGATCGTCGACAAAATCGGGGAAAAATACAATACAAACAGGTTTTTTGGGGGGCTCGCAAGTGCAGCTCCCCTTCTGCTGGTGGAGATGATGTGATCCAGGGCAAAACTTTAAGGGAAAGAAGAAATAGGAACCAATTTGGGGTATTTTGCCCGGATCATCCCATTTGAAATCTTTATTCAGTAGGCGTATCGCAGAAGTTTTAACAGTCCTAGCAGATTAACCTTGCCTGTGCAGTTGGAGGCTCCTCATCTGATGAATTTACATGCAGCTGGATGAAAATGCTATTTGGAGAGAGATTGAGAGTTTATTTGATTAAATCCCTTTCTCCAATACCTTGACCTCTTTCTTGTGAAATAATCAGAACTGTTTAGCAAGAATATTCTGGCATTAATAATGAATTGCTTTGGAGCAGCTTTCCCCCCGCCCCCGTTCTGTTACGAACCCACCGGTGCCTGCGCTTTTGGGGAGCAGTGGGGATGCCGCCGCGCGTTCTGTGTGGAGAAAATGCTGGAAAAAACCCCACATTTTAGGGTTGGAAATTTACAGCCTGCTGGACAATTTACAAGCCAATGCACAATTTGGGAAGCGCCTTCTCTTGGCACACCTACCACTGAATGTTGCTTTTTGTGACTTGATGGGAATGAAGATGGAAAAGCGCAAATTTTTTTGCCCGTTGGGGTGGGTTCCGGGTCTGTGGGTAGAAAAGGCGGTTTTATCCGCGACGGCCGTCGTGAGGCGGCTCGTTTTGTTGGTTTTAACTTTTGCCTCGACTCCGGGCGCGATCCCGCGCCGCGTCGGCGGCCGTCGTAACGCTCCTCCCGCCCAAACTCGGCTCCGAGCGTGCGGGGTTTGAATGCTAATGGGCTTTGTATTTGTTATTTTGAAAAGAGCATTTGTCAGTCGTGGTCGCAGAGTGTATTTGGAGCCAAATTGATGGCTTTATAGTATTACTTGACTTTAAGGTAATGAGATCACGTGCGAGTCTTCAAAAGGCCCGGTGCCGATGCCTGTGTAGGTTTGTGCTGGAGGTACTTGAGCTGCACATAAGTTGGTGTAATAGCTCGGTAAGATACCTCACTACATTGTCAGCCGCGATAAGGCTACACTATCTTGTCTCCCAACTAAATTAAGCTTCATTATAATTTGTTTCTTAATAACATGCACTTCACTGTAATGCGTAAAATGCTTGGCTTTCATGAGCAACTCTATGGAGAAGCTGTACAGTAGCTCATTTGCATTTAGCAATTATATTATATTACAATATATTAAGCTGCAGAAAACCTAATCTAACATCATAATTTAAAATCATAATTTACAGTACTTTACAAGGAGTATACAAGGCAGGTTACAATAACACGTTGCCTTCTCATATCAGCCAGTAAAATTATTTACTCGTCTATTGCTTAGTCTTTTTCCAAAATGCTCTGGGTAACTTTTATTTGTAAAAACTGAGGGAGTCCTTACAGCAGAGCTCCATTGGGATGCCCAAATATACCAAGATACCCGTTTACTGAAACGGAGCGACTGGTGCCCTTCCTAGTAACTATTTGGGGGGAATGTTTGCATTAAAAGGGGGGGGTGGTTTGAGAAAAGGAAGGTTGTGCAAGGAGGTCCAGATTTATCTGGATATTCTCTGCTGCTAAAAAAAAAATCAAATGAAAGGAGGAAGGATCCATTTTTAAAAGACTTTATACAGGTTGTGACACAGCATTTGATGAATCATTTAATATGCGGCACGTGACACAGAGTGTCAACAACTGGCTCCTGTTGCAGCCTTTGTTTGGAGCTCAGTTCCACTCGGGCTCAGATAAACTTCAGAGAGCAGCAGATTGGAGCCAGCTCCCCGTGTTTCTAGTGGCTCGAATATTTTGAACGAGCTTTTGTCAGATATGGATTGCTGTTTAAATGCAGCGTTGAGAGGCTGGTGTTAAAAGGAACGTGGGCTACTTAGCAGCTGAGTTGCCAGTTAAGGGTTCAATTCTAGGAGAGTACCTGGCTTAAATTCACTGCTCCAGTTAGTAATATTTTATCAGGGTAGGTATTAAACAGTGCTACAGAGTTTGCAGTGCAGAAGCAAACAAGGTGCCTGTCTGGAGTTTCTGTAGTCTAAATATATTATAAAGAAGAGACTGTGCTGATGACCAGCACCGTGACTGTAGTTCAGCCTCCGTCACCTCTGTGAAACACCGGAGAGTGCGTCCGAGTCCCTGGATTACGAACCAGGAGGGTGCCCTGAGGAGAAGTTGGTCTGTGGTTGGCCACCTTGAGTTGGCCACACGAGGTTTTGGTGACACCTGGGGACGTGCTGCACTCACTCAGAGCCACATTGCGGAACCTGGTAGGAGATCGGGTCTTGCCCGGCCAGCGGTCGTCCACGAAGAGAGGTTTGCAGAGACTGGTTGCATACCAGTTTTGCTCTGAAACCAAGTGAAAGTATTAAATGATAATGGAGTGACAAAGTGGGAAGAGGGAGAGTCTTTTCACCTTCAATAAAGTAAAAGGAACAAAAACGCCTGCCTGCTTTTGTCCCTCCGTTCCCAGCCCCTGCAAATCAGCATCTTGGTGCTGATGTGTCACATCAACGTATCAGATGCAGAGCCCAAAAAATGCCTGAAAATGAGAGAACTTCAGATCTAACTGTTATTTTTAGTTTAAAACCCACATTAGCGCGGTGAGGGTTTGCACTGCTTTGGGATCCACCTCTCTGGGCGGGGGGTATATTCTCTGGAAGCAAACCAGACGTTAGGGAAAACGAGGAGACCTCATTTTTTGGATGCAAGGTGTGTTACGTAGCTCCCATGACCCTCTGCTGGAAGCCGTTACGCTGCGCCAGCGAGTGACGCCTGTGATCTCCGTCACGCTGTACATCACAATGCTTTGCGTACTTTGATTAAACTGCCCAGTGGGTCATTTTGCACAGTGCTGTTCCTGCTCCAGCCTCTGACAGTGACGGGCTTTCCTTCTGGAGGATGGGAATGACGTCACTGAGCATTTGCAAGGACGTTGGCAGTTTGCGTGATGATTGTATCGTTGTCCAAAGTAGGAATTGCCCCCGGTGGCTCAGGCTGCAAGATTTGTTTTGTACGTGACTATGGCCATAATCGTGGTCTCACCAAGGCATGCATCTTGAAGTCTGGGCGACTGGAAGAGGTCGCTGCTCTTCCCGGTGATGGTGGTGAGCTCTTTCTTCCAGGGAGCTGGATGTCCAAGGATCCAGCTCAGTGCTAGGGAGTTAATATGGATTAGATCTCGATAGGGAAGACACCATCCCTTTCCAGATTCCCATTCACGTATATCATTTTTCACACTTCCACTGCGGAAGTGATGAAGGAAAACCTTTAATAGCACTTAGACTTTTCTTTACCCCCTTTCTCTGACCTGGCTGCTCTGGTGCGCTCTGCCCCTTCTCATCTCTCGAGGTGCCTGTGACGGACACTGTGGGAGAAGGTCCATCTTTGCTGGACTCTCCTCACCGGCCTCTGATCCTCACTCGTCTGCAGCACACTTTGCCTCTTCAGGCCCTTCTTGTTTTTTGCCTTTTCTTTCAAATATGATAATCTCTCTTTTTTTTTTCCCAGCTTTTCTACAGACTTTCTTTTCACACACCGAGCAGGTTGACTGCGTCCTGCTTTTCTTTACCCAAATATCGCTCTTCAAGATTTCTTCGCTGTGTCCTCACATTAAGCTCTTTGCTCTTAACGCTCATCCCCTGTGCGTCCTGAAAACCCACCTTTCTATTCCTATGAACTCTTGGAGCTAGACCAGAGTTCAGTTTTCTCTTCCGAAGGCTGAAACGGGGACGAAGTCTGAGACTTTGCTAAATCCTAAGCCAGCTTCTTACCACCTGGCAAAAAAGAAATGAGATGCAATTTTTCCACCTCACGCTTCCAAGCCTCATCTTGCGCTGAATCCCAATTGCAATCTGCGGTTCGCTCGACATTCTTAGCGACGGCAGCAAACAACATCATTTCCATAGAAAGCCTGAGCTCCGCCGCGTCCCGGCGAAGCCTTCGGTGGAAACGCTGTGGGTGTGCCAATCGCCACCTACTTTTAAAAGAGTTAACGAATTCCAGGATTACGGGTTGTGGGTCGACTCCGCTGTTAAGCTTTGTCTTCTGGTCATTTTCCTGTGATACGATGAAGAGTAAGCAAGAGCGAGGGAAATGAACGTGCGTAAAAAGAATAAATCTAGGAATTCCATGCACAGCTAATACAGTGTTGTCCTTCCACTGCTAGTGAGAGAGTCAGAGCAAAGTCAGTGCAGTTCCTCTGTCCAGCCTGCGATGTGGCTGCAGTAAAATTAACCACTAAAGCCAGGATATGAAAAGATGAGCTACGGTATCACTTGGCAAAAAATAAATGGTGAAAATTTGCCCTTGGCTTCAGAAACATTCCCGTTCAGGTGGTTTTTGTGGAGCTTATGCCTGTATTTTGGAGCATTGATCCCCAAAATCAGAGGTGTCCCTTGTTTCCATATGTGGTTCTGCTCCCTGGAGCTGACTTCCAGAGGATATAGACTTTCTATAGACTTCAGCAGGTTGACTTCCAGCCGTAGCAAAGCCCTAGGTGAAAAGTCCTTGAACTTTCTATTCATTGTCTGCCGCTGTCTTTATTACATTTAAATTGATTGACTCTGCAATGCCATTTTAAGTATAATATTTCCCAAGTTATTTAGCTGTGCTCTGTTTTTCTGGGGCCTTGTAAGGTATTGAATACCCAGCCCTGACAGACCTTCTTCTCCATCAAAGTTTCTTATGTCGGAGGGATTTCGGGTCATGGGTGCAAAGTTCTCACTTTGTTTGGGAAAGCCATTTCTGGTGTGTATTTATGACATGTTAAAAGTCAGTGGGGAAAAAAAAAAGAGAGAGAGAGAAGTGGAATCTAAATAATACGTTCTCTTGAGCTACGGGATAACTATCACGTCTAATTTTGATAATTGTTATAGAGACAATGTGAGTGCAATCAACAGATCTCTCCAGTCAGAGTCGAAATGCCAGTGCACAAATAAAGACCTCAGAATACTTTTGTTTGCTTCTAGGGCTCAGGCAGCTCCACTTTGGAAATTACTCTCAGCTATAAGCTGGAGTTACACAAATGACAGCAAGAAAATGTTCCCCTCTCTCTTCCCCAGACACCAGAACCCAGCGCTGCCACTGCCCCAGGGGCTGCACTGGCAGGCTTGAGAGTCCTGGGATGCCCCAGGCTTTGTCCTCCTACTCATAATGGGCTTTGTCTTCCTACTCAATATAGGCTTTACCTTCCCCAAAATAGGCTTTACCTTCCCCAAAATGGGCTTTGTCTTCCTACTCAAAATGGGCTTTGCCTCCCTGCCATTTCATACACAAACAGACCAAGTGTGGTGCTTGGACACTGTGATCTCTCGGTCAAAGTATGATTAAGTGTATCTAAGTGCACGCAACGATATCCAGAACAATATTATTTGTTTCATTTTCTTTGCCTATAACTGTAATAGCCAAAAGATGTGTATTTACATTTCACTGTAAGACGTTATAGGACCTTGTAAGATATTATGAGACACTAAGACATATATGATGTCTTGATTGTTAAGAGATTGCGTTGACATTTTTATAGCGGTACGGGTGTTAACCTTTACCTCTCAACTGGGTGCAAACCTGGGTAATTACATCGTAAGCGATCCCGAGATGCGCCGAGGGCTCCCTGACAGCACCGAGCACTTTCACCCAGTGCCAGCACCGGGATCCCCTGTGGTGCCGAGGGACATGGTTTAGTGGTGGGTTAACGGTTGGACTCCATGATCTTCAAGACCTCTTCCAACCTAGACAATTCAATGACCTTCAGGACCGGGCTTGGCACCGAGCATTGCTGGAGGAAAAGACCCGTATTCTCCCCAAAGCTCTGTGGTCAGCTTCAGCAGGGGGGTGAGCGTCTGCTGGCTCCTCTTTGACGTGGCCTAAATTACAGGGGGACAATAATCTCTAGTGGAGAAGGCCCCGATGGTTAAGGAACGCTGCACCCAGCCCGGCCGCTCCGCCGGGGAGCGACGTCGGTGCCGGTTATCGCAACAGCGAGCGCATCGGCCCATCTTATCAGCAGGCAGAGCGGGCGAGATAATGCCGATAATCTCGAGTTCCGCGGTTGTGAGCGATGTGTTTTTAACACCTCACAGAGTTTTGAGATGGAAAGGACCACGAGGGAAGAAAAAGATATGTACATATATGTATGTGCAGAGTATCTTTTACCCTTTATTATGCAGGTATTTTCGGGAGTTTTAAATGCCATCTTTGGAGCAAGAGATTCAGATAGCACAGGGAGGGAAGGGGGAGAAGCTGGGAGGACCTTCTTTTCAAGCTCACTTGAAAGAGTGCAATCTAGGTAAACTAATTGCCGCAGCGTTGCCGTCGGCCCTGGCCGAGATGGTATCTGGCTCTGGTTGAGGGCCCGTCAGCCTCGGTGGATGGTGCACATCCGACACGTGTGATCGAGGGTACCCCGAACCGCTTGTCTGACTTTGGGAGGCCGTGGGTTCAGAAGCGCCACCTTTCCATCTGCTCCTGTAGCACTGTGTTAACTGCAAGACCCCTTAGAAAACTCATGAGTATCCTTTGAGCAAATTCCTTTTCCCTTAACTCGGGGCAACCTCCCAGGTGCAGGTACGCTTGACCACGGGAGCTTTTTGTCATAAATAGGGACTAATTTTAAATCGGTTTTAAAGCGACGAAAGCGGCTGGTCCTGGTGTCGTCTTGGCCAGGAGCAGCCTTAGGAAGGCGCACCGAGGAGGAGCGGCGCCGGCTCCCAAGTTAACAGCCTTTCACCGCGGTGTTTAAATTGAGATGTTTTTACCCTGTGTTTTCTTTCCCCTATTTTATTTTATTCTTCTCTCGTAGTTTCCTCATCCGATCAGCCCTGATATACAAGAGGGGTTTTCACTTGAAGGACCGTGCATCTTTAAAATGTCTTCCCTTTATTCTTCCTAGTTCTTACACATGTAATTTCCCCTTTAATTTGACATCATTTAACGGCACATTACACGTCAATGATGTGATCTGTGAATATTTACAATGTTCGTGTCATTTTTATTTTCTAATCCAATTTAAGTAGCTCTGCTTTTTTATGACATCATGAATTCTTTGGTCTTTTTAGTCTTTTTTGGAACTAATTATTCCATTAGTTCCTTTGAACTGGCTCCGCGTTGTCAGTCATTTTCTTCCCGTTTGATCATAAGACCTTTGCTGCCCTCCTTTGCATCTGCCGCCGGAGCCGGAGGAGCGAGGATGTGACCACCGCTAATAACTGCGCCCGGCGCCTCTCCCCCCCGCCCCCAACCCCTTTTTTACTACTGAAACAAAATCACAGATAAAGCCTTGTAGATAGATCCAACCCAGCAGCTTTCTCCCCGTTGGAACTTTTTATGTCTTTACAGTAAACGTCTTTATGTTGCGCTTTACGACGCGCGGTCTCCGGGCTGTGGAGGACACGCTTCCTTATGCTTGGCTTTTTTTTTTTACTGCTTCTTCCACCAAGAGATGTCACAGAAAACAGAGCCGCTGGTTTTGAGTGTAAAGCAAGAGAGAGAACGCGGAGGGCGTTCAACTCGCTGCCGTATGGTCCAGCTCGTATAGAATGACTTCATGGGTTTGTGCTGCTTTTTCGGATCTGGGTTTGATAAATTGATAGAAGATAAAAATCATGATTATAAGTTGAAACCAACTTGTTAAGCAGCCCGTGCTTCCCTAAGACTTTCCCATCCTACTTGCCTATCAGCATCCGCAGAAGGCTGAAATGGGTCGTAAGGAGTCTCGGCCCCTGCTCCAGCCCGAATCCAGGGACCCTGCCCCCAGGACCAGCCTCTCCCAGCTCCCTTGTTTACTGGGAATGTTTAACATTTCCTGGGTAATGCTAAAGAGCTCTGTTGTCTGTTGCTGCCCTCTGTAGTGATAGAGCAGAGACCACAAGGTTTCTCTTGTGCAGCAAGAATTGTGTTTATTAGCAGCTGCGAATGCGTTACGGGATTAACCGGCGCTGCAATCCGGGAGGGGTTTTCCCAGGTTTTGCTCCTGTCACTTTCATTTGGGATTATCTGGTCTTCGCAAAATTATCCAATTGACGGGGTCTTTGTGTTCGGGATTTGTTTGCTTTTAGTTCTTTTCAGTTGATGTTTAGACTATGCCGGGATAATGTTGTTAGCAGGCTGTCCTGCTTTACGGGCAGCACCTTAGAAACCATAAAATCCTCCAATCGTTTTGCAGAGCCCGTAGAAACAAGGGAGGCCGTTCTTCCCGATGTCACAACTGTGTTTGCAGAAGAAAAGGACAAATGCGCCAAAAATCCCGTGTGTTGATCGTTGTCTCATTTCTCTGAAACTTTAGCTAGATAAAGCAACTTTTTTTTTTTTTGCACGGTGGGGTGTAAAATGCACAGCGCTTGGGGAATAAAAAGCAAATATTGACATATGTCTGTTGTCTGGCCTCTTACATTGTTAAACAGATTTCTCCCCAGGACAATGCTCGCCGATAACCGTCAGTGTTTTATGGGAGCAGTAAGTGCAATTAGAAACTCTGATGGCTGAGAAAATAATGCTACCAGGTAGTGCAATTACCCTGCCGCCCTGCATTGCCCTAATTTATTCTTTTTTCCTCTCTTGGTATAAAATTTAAAATAATTAATCTTTGGATACAGGAGAGTTTATAAAACTTCAAGTAAAATCAGGCTGTCCATGTTAAAAAGCAATCTTCACGTTTGAGGGGATGGAAGTAGAAATCTCTCACGCTGCCGCTTTAGAGAAGTATTCAAATTGTGGGGGTCGCGGACTCTCTTTTAATTTTTGTGTCGTGGCAAATAACTCAATTTGCGAAGGGCAGACACGGAAGTTGAAGTTGGCCCTGGCCATCTTCCAGGGGGTACAGCACACTTAACGTGGGGGAACGGGGTCGTTTTCGATGTCTGAAGTGTGTGGGTTGTGACGTTTGGAACAGAGGTGCGGGAAAAAAAGTTGTGTTCCGTGAAACGGGGCTTTTTTGTGCCCATAAGCTTGTGGGGTCTGAGAAGGTTCCGCTGTGGCTGGTGCAGTTGGGATGGGGGGAGTTCACCCCTGGTGGTTCTCCATCCATCACAGTGGGTCATCCCGACTGACATCGCTAGATGAAGGTAGTAAATGGCCTTAAAAATTAAACCAGAATAGAGGAAAATTAACCTGGGAACTGCAGAACAACTGTTTTTTCCATGTCTGTATTTGCAGAGTTTTCTGCAAGGTTAATTTCACGCCCAGATCTTCTTTTAAATTTCCTCTCTATTTCCGTTCTCCTCCTCCAGTTCCCTCTCTTGGCTCTGTTCTGGTGTCACTCCTTCCTTCTCAACCTTTTATCTTTTGTTCCCTCTTTACTCGCACGAAAAATACTTTTCCTTTCATCTTCTTGAATAAATTCCCAGTGTCAACAGTGATGGTTTTGTTGGGATTTTACCCTCTCAAACTTCAGCTCGTAGAGGAAAAGAATAACTTTTCCTGGCCCTGAGTTTTTTTCTCTAGTTCTAACTTTTAATTACTGTATTTTTCAGACTTTCCTAGAGGCTTACAAAATAGTAGTGCCAGTGCTAGTGATAATAGTTAGAAAGAAAAGCTGCTTCTCTCATTTACAGTGACTCGACACGTATCTAGATGTGGCTGCTGTCCCTCCTGCTTTCTGGCCCTCAAAGGTAGGATGCCTAGTAGAAGAAAAAAAGGGAAAAAAAGGAGGAGGGAAAGCTCCTGTTCTTTTTCTTTCCCTTTCCATTTCTTTCTGTCATCTCTCTGAAGGTACCAGGAAGGAACCAAAAAGAGGGCAGGCTTTGTATGAGTTGCGCGTTGTTTTTATATAACCCACGTGCAGAATGAAGGGAGATGGTGGAGCAGACTCCTTCACCCAGCGCTGAGGATTTTTCTCAGTGGGGGGTATAAGGATCTTCTGGGAGGCTGTCGTGATGGGTATAAGCATCTTCTGGGGGTCTGTCAGACCTCGTGTGGGGTGTGTCAGTGCTATGAGGTGCTGCAGGATAAGAGCGGCTTTCAAACCCTCAACCCAAGTACACCTTGATGTGCTTGTAGACCGACCTAAAGCCTCTTAGGAACGTGTCGTCGAGGGTAGGTACGGACAGAGGTGCCCAGCTTTGCCCGGGCTCCCAGGTGGTTGGCTTTGCATCCAGCCCACTGTGATGTGAGGTGGGTGCAGGAGCTCCTGGACAGTGGCCAGACCCCCAAAAGCGAGGCGTACCGACGCCAGCCTGACACTTCCACTCCTTGGCTCTTACAAGACCGATTGACTTAAGCGCCGTTGCCTTTGATTTAAAGCTCTAAACATGAAGAGTTCTCCTTGGCAGAGGAGGGATGGACACCGAGCAATTGCCAGAGGTTCTTTCCAGTTCCCAGTCGAGTTTCCTCTTATTTGTATTTGTACTAACCCAGTATCTAGGCACGGCCAGGATGTCCCTGTGGTTGGCAAATGGAATTTGTGTCCCCAAAAGTTAGCGGCTAAGTGAGAGAGAAAATTTTCACCAAAGCCGTGTTCATGCTGTGCGAAAATCCGGTTCTTCTCCCTCTGAGACTGGTGCTGAGCCAGGAGATCTCACAACAGACCAGGGCACATCAGCACCGCTCTCCCTTGAAGGAGCCGGGGGGAAGGGAACATGCATCTAAATACTGAAGAGCAAGGCATCAAAAGAATTGATTTGGACAATTATCCTCAGTCTTACAACATTATTTGAAAGACGGCAAAAATGAAAATCTAGAAAATCTACAGGTATGTGAAAGCTGATGATGTTTTGAGAAATAAATAACATTCTACAATAAAAAAAACCCACAGCACAGTAAACCCCAGAAAATGATACTGGCAGACAATGAACTTTCCATATTGAGTAAGTTAAAGGAAATAAGGAAACTGTTGTCATTATAGCCTAGCTAGGTGTTAAATTCATCTGCTAATAATTACATATTTGTTAGAAAGAATAGCCCGGTCTGCTCACGTCAAATGAAAAGCAGTAAAATGCATTGTGGAGAGGATTTGCTGTAATCCTGCTTGCCTGGCCTGTATGGATGTGTGTGTTTTTGCTCTCCTGGAAAGATCTCTAGGGAAAGAATGATGCCCCCCACCGCGCAAAGGAGCTTTCTCTGCCTTTCAGGAGGCGTCTATTTTGTGATCCTGTGCTCAGAAGTTTAAAAGAGACCCACTGGATCCTTCTGAATTTGTTAATAAATATGGATTTTTTTTTTTTTTCCCTCCACCAAATTGTCTATGGTGGGAGGAGGAAAAGGAAAAACAACCCACCCCCCCAAAATATTTATTGTTTTTTAGCCAAGTTACAACGTCAAGCCTTTATTGATGACATATTGCAGAAACAACCCCGTGTGTTACTCTTTCATGTGCAAAAGGGAAAAAAAACAACCCGCATATTCTTCTTCTAAACTGGAGATATTTAGTTTGTAATCATTTAGGAGCAATGAAGTGGAACTCCATTAGGTCCTCGGCCGTTTCGATGCGGCCGCTGATGCTCAGCGGAGACGGTGCTCAGCGGAGGGGCAGGTTAAATGGAAAAAGAAATGACTGCCACTATGTTATTAAAAAAAAAAAAAAAAAAGTCTATTTTGTGTCATTAAAGCCTCCTCTCGCATTCATAATAATCACTATAATGGCCGTAGGTGAAACAAGCTGCTCGGTTACGTCTCTCTCTAAAATTTCTGTGTGTTTACATTGAGTTTTTATTGTTGACAAAAGTATCAACCAAGCTGGTGAACCCGGGCCTGTCAGAGGGGACGAAGGGAGGTATCAAAAGTTAGTTTGGAATAAGGCATTTTAAATCCAGCCAGTTTATTTCATTCATTTTCTGTGTTATTCTGGTGGAAACAGGAGCTCTAGAGAGCGGTAAGACCCACGTGATTTCTCTTAACTCAAGGGAAGGCTTATGCCCGTAAAATTCCACGTGCCTAAGTCTAGCCAAAGCATTCAAGTCATCCCAGTTTTTTAAAATTTCAACTCTATTGCAAATAATCTCTGATCTTTTAAGCCCTGTCCTCAGTGTGTACTGAGATGCAGTTCTGTTACTTGATTATCAATTGTTTTCCGAGGAGAACTGCAATCCGGAGTTTTCTTTAAAAAAATGTATATATATGTATATCTGTGTCTGTATTTTGCCATTTATTGATTGAAGCCACTGGTAAATGAACTGTATTTTTATTTCCCTGGAGTTACGTTAATTAGTTGGGGAGGTGTGAGGAGTGAACCATCGTCGGCTGGCTGGAAAATCCCGCCGGGTGAGGGATGTGCCCCGGGGGCTGGGCCCCCTCAGCACCCGCGTGGCCGCCAGACCTCGACGCTGGAGACAGACCCTGGGGGAGGCTGAGCCCCTCGTGCAGGGTTTTGATGTGCGTTCCGTAACCCGTTTAGTGATTTGCGGTAGAGAGAATTTGTTATTTTCCTCCGGAATGAAACAAATCCCTTCCCGGCCGCTCTGCCCGAAGGATCCGGGGTGAGAAGATAGTTTTCCGGACGTTTCGCTGCCGTTTTGCTCGTCTGCAGAATGCCTCAAATAAACAGTTTGCGACGCTGCCGGCTCCAGGAAATGCTTGAAGCCGAGAAAAGCCCGTAATTGAGTGTACCTGGTGTACAGGACTCGGTCTAATCAGCCGGCTGTGTAGGTGGGTAGTGTCAAGTGCCATTCATCTGCTTCCCCTGAGATCTGTGGAAACAAGGAGGAGGGGTAGTGATAAGACAAAGATATATAACCGTGTTGACCACTGAAGTACATGGTTAACAACTTAATTATCTGAGTTCAGCTATCAGTCAGAAACAAACCCGGACAATTTAGACATACTTTATAATTTGCTATAAAAATGGCATAATGATAAGGACGGTCTTGCTCGAATTAGAACCTGCATTAAGTGTGTTTAATTTAATTTTTCTAATTATATTTCTAATAGCTTAAATATGTGCACTGATAAAATGGTTAGCCACCTGCATTTAAATGCCACCTGATGCGTTTATTTTGGAACAGTGGAAGATTGATATAATTTGAGCTCGAGTTCCTCTGAAAATTCCTTTATTAATGGGTGTTAAATTATTCTTTGTGGCTCCGCTGCGTGCGAAGTTAGAGAGCCGCTATCGTTGTGGGGATCGCTCGGAAACGCTTTACGTCTGAAAACATTTATTATCTTTTCTGAACTGTGGCTAGGGGTCTATTTAATTAAAACCCCAAAGTTGCATTGGCATTTCGTGGCTCTTCGGTGGTGGGTAATTGTGGGATTGAATTTTTTTATTTTTTTTTTTAAATCAGGTGAGTTAAAAATTTTTGCGTAGTCCTATGTGGATCGAGCGCATTTCCATATAAAGCAGCCCCACGTGACGCCGATTCATCACATTAATTTAACAGCCAAAAAGACAACTAACTGTGTGTTGCAGCTTCAGTGAGAGCTGCCTGTTTCCACGTGATTGAGGTTTATTGAGTAATTTCTCTTCCAAGCTGAAATTGTGCAATTTTGCCTAGATCTCCGTGTCCGACCAAAGTGAGTATTCAAAAAAAGTGGTTAGAAAAACATGGAAAAAAAACCCCCTCTTCCTTTTGTGTGGGTAAATGAAAATTGACTTTTAAAAAACCCAACTTTTGCGTAGCTGATCCTGAGAGAGGATGTCTCCAGGCCAGTTGGAAATGTATAATAAATTGCGAAGAAAATAATGATTTAGAAAAGTCTATTTAAAAAAAATAAAATATTAAACCAGCTGAATTTCACGAATCGTACGCTGCAGATATTGTCTACAGGGCGATGGGAGAAACGTAAATCCATGAAATCAATGGTTATTAATTGTTTATTTGTATGCCAAGCTCCGATTATTTTCCGTATTTTACCGCCAAACGACGAAGTTGCAACCTGGAAAAAAACCCGAGTGGAGCCGATGCCTTTCTGCTGAGACAAGTTAAACGTGGAACTGGTGTGAATGAGGGGTTTCAGTTGGGTGAAGCGAGGTCAGAGGAGAAAAAAACCCAACCTCTTTAACCAGCAAAATGAAGCTCAGCACATCCCAGCAACCCCCAGGTCTGCCCCGTGTGCCTGGGCTGGGAATCTGGGAATCGCGGTTATGAGCTGCAGGTGGAGCTTGAGTAGGTTGGGTGGATGAAGCGGGTGGCGTCAGCTCCTGGGGTGCTGCTGGAGGTGCCACAACAAGGGGCTGGACCCCGTGTCCCTCGTCTTGCTTTCAAGTTAAATATCGATTTACTGCTTTACTCAAAGAACTTGCCCACCTGACGTGGCCTCGGTAGCACTTTCCCGTCTGGCTTGTGTCTTAGGACGCTGGCTGAGTCGGTGTGGGAGCCGCCTGCTCCTTTGGTTCTACCGTACGTCCACCTTCCTCACTTTTATACCCTTGTTGTGCGAGATTTTAAAATCTAAAAAAACTAAACCACCTGGAAACCAACTTATTTTGATTCAAGAGCCGGTGCTGGAAAAAGGCAAAGTGTGCAAAGCTCATCTTAAGCACTTTAAACAAGAGGAACACTGATTTTTCAAAACAAAACACGGCGGAACCGCGGGCTCCCTCTAAGCCCCTTGAAGTCCATGGGATTCCTTTTATTGACTCGGCTGAGCGCTGGCTCAGGCGGCGGCCGCCGATGCCACGCGCACAAAAGGACCCCCGCCGCTTGGCATACGATTGTTTTCAATTTCATGGCCCTTTGATCTCATATGGATTCCCTTAACATTTACCTTGATAGAAGAAATATTTTCAGTTGCTCGCACCGGAGGTGTGTTCGTCTTTAAATATTTATATTTTTGAGCGCCAGGGCCCTTGGGCTATGAACCTGGGTGTCGCTCATACGCGGCGTCGGGATTTGGGGTGCAGCTCTGGCAGCACATCCCCAAACCAACTCGGCTTTCACAGAGTGCACAGTTACCTCTGCCAACCCCAAACCCCGCTTACTTCGCAGGAATTTTCTCATTTGCCCACAGCCACGTTAAGGTTTTTCTCTGCTTTTCCGCTCTATCGACGTGTTTTCTTCTCGAATCGATCCCGCGGTTGGTTAAAATTGATAAAGGCGTGAGCAGAAACTAAGACTGTTTTTCCCGGAGCCTGTCACCAATCTTGCCTTTCACTGGAGCTCTGCCTTAAAAGATCATTTAGGAGCCGATCTTTGGAGTCTGATGCCAGGATGTCAAACGGGACGTTATTCTGCCCGCGCCTGGCTTTTCTGGGCTGGACGCAGCTCTCGCCCGTGGCGCGGCGTTGGAAGGAACGCGCGCTTTAGATCGTCTGGCAGAGAAGGATGATAAACCCCTAACGAAGCTTTATTGTCTTTTTTGATGAATTGTAATGAGGCGAATTAATCTCCATAGAAAAGTGGGAGCTTTAATAGCTGTAACCGTCCATCTGAAATGAAGCACGAATTCGCTGAGCCTGGTTTAGGGCAGGTGTTTCCTAACGCCGAGGCTTCTGCCTCCCGCCCTGTTATTGTTCGGTTACGTTCTCTGCTTTTTTGGCAGGAAGGGACTTTATTGGAAAGACTTTATTATATGATGCTTTCTAGGCCTGTGTGATACGGCCGACAGCCTCCGTCCTCAGCGCTTCCTACCAGGGAAGTGTTCACCCGTTGCCAAAAAAAGGGTTTTCATCTCTAGGTGCTGTTATCCAGGTATTACGAGGATCTTAAATACCGGAGGAGAGCTGTGGAGTGGTGTGGGATGCTTCGGACAGAGTCCTCCCCAGCACCCCAAGCGATGCTGTGCTGGGAGTGATCCCAGCGCCCTGAAGGATGCTGTGCTAGGAGTTATCCCCAAGGGATGCTGTGCTAGGAGTGATCCCGGTGCCTTTTGGGATGCTGTGCTGGGAGTTATCCCCAAGGGATGCTGCGCTGAGAGTGATCCCAGTACCTTTTGGGATGCTGCGCTGGGAGTTCTCCCAGCACCTGGAGAGATGCTGCACTGGTAGTAATCCCAGCGCTTCAAGGGATGCTGCGCCAGGCGTGATCCCAGTGCCCCGAGGGATGCTGCGCTGAGTGTGGTCCCCAGCACCCCGAGGGGATGCTGTGCTGGGAGTTATCCCCAAGGGATGCTGCCCTGGGAGCTATCTCAGCCGTGGGCTGACACGATGGAAATCCCCACCGAGGACACCGTCACTGGGGGAGAGCCTCGGGTGTGCGTGGGATGCTCCCGCGGCTCAGCGGTGCTTAAATCCTTACCGGTGCGACGCCGCTTCGCTCGGCGCCGTCTCTGCCTGTTTGCTAAACCGTCCCCGGCCTGCGCTGCCGTGACAAACTCTTTTATAATGCTTCATTATAGCGGGCGGCTGAGGGACAAGTGAGATGTGCAAGTACAAGAAAATGAAATCAGTATTTAATTACTAAATATTCTACATATAAAATAAAAAAAAAAGCTTAAATAATTCAGTTTGATTTGGTCTAATTAGCCTGATTTCCTAGTATTTAGCCCTAATTATGTGATACATAAGCCCTAATTATGTGGTACGTATACAGTGTGCTCTCTAAAGTTAAAGATCAGAACGGATACTGACTTAAATGATAAAATATGTTAAATTATTAATTATAATTAATCTTACAAAATAGGCATAATTAGTTTAAGTACTTTAGATATTCTACTTAATAGCATTACGCATTATAGGCGAGGTTTGAACATTTTACAAATACGGTGTCATATGAAAAATCCCGACGAGGACTTGGATTGAACGAAGCTCTCGGCTCGTAGCGGGCTCGGCTTCGCCGAGGCGCCGGGCTCTCCCCGCTCCGCCGGGCTCTCCCTGCTCCGCCGGGCTCTCCCTGCTCCGCCGGGCTCTCCCCGCTCCACAGGCGCGTGCGCTCGGTCGCCTTTGACGCGTCGCCCTCTTGGAAGCCCCGCCTTCTTTTCTCACTCGGTCGGAAAAGCCGCGGAGAAGGACCCCCGCGCGCCTTTCCACGGGTCTGTCGGCGCTTGGAAACCAGCCCGTTCTTTTCCTGCTTTCGCTGAGGTTCGGGGTCGGTCTTTTGGCTTTCGTTGGCAGATTTGGTGGCAGCGGGGTGGTGGCGGGAGGAGAGCGGCTTGCGAACAGCTTTACGTTTTGCTTTCCTGAAGCGACCTGTTGCTGACGTGCTGCACAGCTCCGGGCCGGGGCGGCAGCATCCAGGGAACAGTCCCTCAAACAGGGCCGGGATGGGCACAGCCTCTGCTTTTTATTTGGAGGAGATTAAACTCGTTCTTTACAACAACTGTAGGAGATGCCGTTGGTTGAAGTCAGCCAGCGTAGTAAAAAAAAAAATCAGTGAGGTATTTATAGTTCTGCTACTTAAAACGTGCTTTACAACTCATTTCTGTAATATAATGTGGGCAAAATTGGGCTGAAATTACTGTGAAAACTGTGTCTCATCAGGTATTTTTTTTTTTTCCAGTTCTGTCTTTTGATGAGGTCAGGAGTTGGCAGGGTCAGCTTTGCTGCGGCGCTTCAGCGCGGCCCTTGTGAGGAGAACACAGCGGCAGGCGCTAGGGACAAAGGCAGGGGATTCCAAAATCCCCTGAACAAAGGAAGGGAAAAAACTCAAAGGTTATTCTCTTCTTCACTTCCAGCATTTGCAGAAACAGGGCAGGAAGACGTTCAGGAAAAAATCTGTAAACAGATTCAGCGATTATGGAAAAGAGTGTTAATGATTTTACGGCGCTGCCCGCGGGCAGGAGCTCCTCAGGTACATGACGAAAGCCAGTAACAGTCCCGTTATCAATCTCACAAAGGGGCCCCTCTATTTTTTTATTTTTAAATTGCCTGCTGTAAAAAGTAGACTCAAAATACACTGGCAGGTGTTACTGGAAAGTTTTCTTTAAAAGTTTTAACTACGGTTATAGCAAAACAAACAAACAAAACCCCAAACCAAACCACTGTCGTCTGTTGCAATTTACATTGTTTTACAGCAAACCTTATGAATCCTTGTTTTCCTTTTTACCTTTCCCTGAGTATGTATCTCTTGTATCCTAGCGAAATACGTATGCTTTGTGTCGGTACGTACTGCGAAATAGTCCCCTGCACCCTCGTGTCTCAAAGCGGGACACGTAGGCTTAAGCCAGGCTCCAAAGTCTGAAGATGCACCGTAAAATAGAGGGGACTTTATTTGCCGTGCGATGTAAGAACAAACCAAATTAAACTGCGGTGGAGAAGACAGGAAACTAAGTGTGGTAACATTACTTGCATGTTAGAAATCCCTTTAAATAGCTCAAACTATTTCTATATGTATTTATATGGGAATGTGAAGAGGGATGTGCGGATCCTCAGGAGGGGGTTTGGGACCCAGGACCCCCAGGGAGATCCCTTGAGCGAGGGAATCTGCTCGTAGACCTTTTGGACCTCTGGGGATTTTAAGCCTCTGATCTTTTGGATGTTGTGCAAACATATGAGTAGCTTTCTTCTTAGGTATTCCAACTTAGTAATAGTGGATGTGTTCCTACCTGATCTACTCTAGGTTCCTGCTCTGGCAGGGGGTTTGGGCTCAGTGATCTTCCGAGGTGCCTTCCAGCCCCTAATATTCTGTGATTCTATGATTGGGGCTAGAGGTGGAAATCACAGGATACCAGAGAGAGTGGTGATATAAATCTTGTTCTTCAATTATTATGAGAATTTTTGTTACATATCCAGCTAATTTTTGCAGATTGATGGTTACATCGGTTAAATAAAGTTGAATAAATATAGAGATAAAGATGAACTAAATGTGTTGAAACCGTTCCAACAGACAGCAAACTACGTCCATGAGGAAAATAAATTTGCAGAGCTTCAGGAGCAGCTTCAAAGCTGCGCTAACAAACACCTCGTACGAGCTAAATCTCCATGAAGGGCCCTCCTCTCAGGCCTCTTTTCAGCTGGGTTTGGGCGCCTGGCTTACTAATGCACTCTCACCAGCATTATTCCCTGTATGAGCTAAATTTAATTTTTCTGAAGGTAAAGTTATTTGAAAAGAAAAAAAAATAAGGACTTCTGTATAAAGAAATGTTCTTCCTGAAGTCCAGCATGTCCCTCAGGGCACCACCTGTTTCCCCTTGTAATGCCCACTGGGAGATGGTCCGTGGGACTGATTTCTGGGGCAGTGGTGCCAGATGTGGTGATTTCTTCTCACTTGTGTCTAATGAAGGAGCAATTTGTGGATGAAGAATTAAAGCATTAAAATGCTCGTGGAAAAAAAAAAAAAAAAAGCTTCAAATGTATGCCTAGATGGTGAGCGTGACTTTGAAGTTTTTGAAGATAAATTCAAGAGAGAGTTAAATGGCTCCAGGTTTCCTCTGCCATGAAATAAAACCCTTCAGGACAAGGGGGCCGACGTGTGGTTTAAATGCAGTGGGCTTTTTAAAAACCACTATTTAATGACTATCTTTCTTCCAAATCCCTTCCAATATTTGCAGTGGAGAGAGGATGAGCACGTTTGGGCTCATGGGCTGGCCGGCCTCCCTTGACTGATACTGGCAAAATGTTTTCCTTTAATTTTCTCTGGATATCTTTTAGTGCTAAGTAAGTCTCTGCTTCTTTGCAGTCATTCCAATTTATTTGTCTGAGCCCTGGTGGTACCGGGGACCGCGACCCCAGTGCGGTGGATCTTGCACGAGCTGGTGGAGGAGACCCGGGGAGGCTCCTGCTGAGCCTTTCTCTTGCGTGCAGGGGGGTCATTGGGAAATATTTGAGAAGCTGATGATTTTGAGTGAAATGGCTCATTTCTCCATAAAATGCGGGTGATAGCAGATAGGGCGAGCTGGAGCCGCAGTGAGCGATGTCTCCCGTCCAGAATGATCACAGAACCATCGAGTATCTTGAGTTGGAAGGGACCAGTAAGAAGCGTTGAGTTCAACTCCTTGCTCCTCACAGGACTACCTAAAACTAGATCATAAGACAAAGGAGGTGATTCTCTCCATCTACTCCACTCTCGTGAGACCCTGTTGGAGCGGGGCCAGAGGAGCCCCAGCAATGCTGGGAGGGCTGGAACCCTCTGCTGGGAGGCCAGGCTGGCAGAGTTGGGCTTGTGCAGCCTGGAGAAGAGAAGGCTCCAGGGAGACCTTCTGGGGGCCTTTCAGGGCTTCCAGGGGCCTGTCAGAAAGATGGGGACAGACTTCGGAGCAGGGCCTGTTGGGACAGGACAAGGAGGGATGGGGTTAAACTAAAAAAGGGAGATTGAGACTGGAGAGGAGGAGGAAATTGTTGGTGCTGAGGGTGGTGAGAGCCTGGCCCAGGTTGTCCCAAGAGGTGGTCGCTGCCCCATCCCTGGCCCCATTGCAGGGGAGGTTGGATGGGGCTCTGAGCAACCTGCTCTAGGTGCAGATGTCCCTGCTCCCTGCAGGGGGATGGGGCTAGATGACCTTGGTCCTTTCTCACCCAGACCAGCTCGTGATTCTATGAATTACGTCCTGGAGACGGTGCCCACCCAGACACAGGGACCAGCACGTCCTGGCATCCTGTGCAGCCAGGGATATCCACAAGGTCCAGTTCCTGAACAAGTCAGCAAATGTGACATCATTTCACACACATTACCCTTCCAGGGGCTGCTTTCTCCACCCCAGACAAACTGCTCACCGAATGTCTTGATTTTGCCGGTGCCCTCCCGTTTCCGCTCCGTGCCGTATTCGCTGTCTTCTCACCCTGTAGCAATTTATGCATTTGAATAATGGAAGGGACACCTTAAATTACGGTGTCTTCGAATATTACATGGAAGGATAGGATTTGCCATTGCGGATCAGAGCGCCGGTCGATCTCACCGGGGCTCCTGCCCTGCAGCGCCCGCCGGCGACCACGGCACGATGCCTCCTCCTTGCGCCCATCACCGAGGCGTCCTACCTGCCCCTGCGCAGCGATCAGACGGCGCCGGGGCTCTGCCTTCCCTACGCGCGCCAGGAGCACCCTGTGCCCTTAAGCCAGGTCTGTTGATGTTCTTTACGACCCGTTTCTAAGCTGGTGCTTTGACACAAAATAGCTTCTTCGTGAAGCTCTCCATAGGATTGTCTCAGACGTTCACCATTTCCTTCTTTTCCCGCACACGGACGTTGATTTAATAGTTGAATTTTGATTTTTCCGGCCTGTCCTCTCGCAGTACCTACCCTGTTTTCAAGCAGATGTGAAATCAATGTGACAAAACGATACGGTGCTTTACATCTAGCTTAATATTCCTGGGAATACTGGTGAAGTGAGCCTGCGTGGGCTGACAGGCCTGAACGCTTCCGCACACATGGGCGCACAGCCGGGCTCGTTGCGATGTTACGTGTAAGGTGAGATCTTTTCTGAGCGTTCTCGGTGCTCTTTGGGTCTCTTTCCATCGCCGCTTGCGTAATCACGTCCTTCTCTGTCAATCCAATCTTTCTTTCTACTCCAGCCCCTCCTGCAGATGTTGGTGAAGCACCAATGAGAAGGCAGTGAGTTGGGATGATGTTTCACCTCCATTTGCGTTCTCTCCCGGTGCTGCAGAAGACGGGCAGCGGGCACGTTGTCGAGCAGCATACGGGAAATCAGGCTGGCTGGAAATGCACTTTTTTTTCCTCAGGAAAGAGAGAGGATTTCCTTAAAGTAGCTCTGGTGGAGGCGGCACGGTGATGGAAGGAGTTTCCTCACTGGGGTTGAAGATGGGCAGGGATCGTGAGGGGGAGAAGCCCGCGGCGGTAGATCTCTCTTTGTTTTTCCCTCCATGGGAGCAGATGGTGACACGCAGAGGGACTCAGGGCAGCACTGAGCGTGGGACTCTCCAGCTAAGACTGTGTGTAAACACTGTCATGAGCTGTGCCTTGTCGAGGCACTAATCCATGAAGATATTAAAAATGTTACCTGCTGATATTGGGGCTGCCATTCCTGACAGTAATCCATAGTCCCTTTGTCACTGAGCTTTCCCCATGGGTGACGGGAGCAGTAGCCCTGGCCACCTTGGGTCACACCAGCCCCCTGCAACGCTCCCGGCTGGGACAGAGCAGCTGGAAACTGTCTGATGGAACAGGCCCTCGGGGGGTCGATCGCCAGGCGGCTGGAGATGAGGCAGAGAGTGCCCAGGGGGACAAGAAGCCACCAGCATCCTGGCTGGGGCAGCACTGGGGGGGCAGCAGGACCAGGGCAGAGATTGTCCCCCTGGACTTGGCACTGGGGAGGCCACCCCTCCAATCCTGGGCTCAAGTTTGGGAATTCTCTCCCAGAAGGACCTGGAGGGGCTGGAGCGTGGCCGGAGAAGGGCAACGGAGCTGGGGAAGGGTCTGGAGCAGGAGTGTGGGGAGGAGCGGCTGAGGGAGCTGGGCTTGTTCAGCCTGGAGGTTCAGAGGGACCTTCTGACTCAAGGCCTGGCCCAGGCTGCCCAGGGCAGGGCTGGAGTCCCCACGATCCCTGGAGGGGTTTCCAAGGCGTGGAGATGTGGTGCTGAGGGACAGGGCCCAGTGGGCCCTGGCAGGGATTGAGGAATGGTTGGACTCCATGAACTGAAAGGGCTCATCCAACCAAAGTTACTGTATGATTCTATGGTTCCGTCTCCTCCACTCCCAGGGGTCTGTGTTCGGCAGCACCAGGGCAGCCACCGGCTGAAGACGTGTTGTGTGAGTGGACAACTGTTTAAGAAAATGCATCTTTTTTTTTCATCTGGAATAAATATCTTAGACCCCTTTGTAACGCGTGGTGGCGTAACCAACGCAAAGCTGCAGAGGGACAAATACTCACTTGTACTATAGGAAAATGCTACCGGGGCAGGAGCGATTTGTATCATCTCAAGACAGAAAAGATCTTCCCATCCTTTCTGCCTCTCCTCTTTGCCATCTAGACAGCTTGTTATTTTCTTTTTTGTACAACAAAAGAGCAGGACGATACAAGAGGAGCACTAATAGGATTGTAATTATATAAAATGTTGCGTATGGTCGGTGCGGCTTCAGGCTCCTCCGGCTGCAATTTTAAGTAGGAATTGCATGAAATTGGGGACCTGTGTGCCGAAGTTCATGGCTCTTTCTCGGTGTTCAAGCTTAAAACCCTTAAATGGTGTGAACTCCAGGTGAGGGCAGCTCTGTCGTGTCCGCGAGCTGGGTGAGATGGCCTGGGGTGTTCAGAGCAACGTTAACAAATTAAAGAGTTGCAGTGTATTTTTATTTAATGTTTTTGAGCTTTCCAATATCTGCCTCTTATTTCTTTATAGGAAAATTATCTTTCTGTGTCTGAGTATTGAAAGTCCATCTGCAACTTGGATAAATAAGTGTTAGTTGGGCGGGTTCTTCCAAAATCAGGAGTGAAACCAAGTGCCAAGTCCAGGGCCACGTTTGCAGTACTTGGGGCTGAGGCAGGAGGCAGAGGGAGCAGAGGTTTACCTGTATTTTTAAAAAAACCCAACACTTCTGTTGGGTTTTTCTACCAACCAGCGCTTCCAGCTTAGCAGAGTTTGTTTTTCTTACCAATTTCAACCAGGGTGGATTTTTTTCGATAAATGTTTTTCACGTCACTTGGATAGTGGTGGGTAGTAGCACGTGATGGGCTCTTTGTTCTCACTCCCTGGGCATCACGCACCCGTCTTCTGCGTCTTTATTGCACGTAAACCTTGTTTGTTTTATAAAATGGGTGAATATAACAAAGATTCTTTGTTTCATTGAAACTGCCTAAGAAAAAGTATTTAAACTAATACACAAAGGAATTTCTAAATCTTGATTTTTTTTATTTTTTTTTTTGAATGTTCTGCATTACAATACAGGAAAAAAACCTGTCCTTCTGTCTGACTGATGTTAGTTTGATGATTATACTAATATTAACTGCTTTACTTGAGTAAGCAAAGAAAAAGTAAAATACCAGTCAGACCAGCTGCTAATTCACGGAGTGTTGTACGATGGTTATTAAAAATACCCCAAAGATGTACCTTTGTGGTTCAGTCTTTTGAATTAGAAGCAGAATATTAATTTAGGCCTGAAGCATGATTAAACATTGTAAGGCCCCTTAAGAATTTTCACCAAATTTTCTTGGATTTCTCTTTATTGGGTCTTCCTCGACTGTGTTTAGCTCTGTAATTGCTTTGCTCCTTTGTTGATAGGTTAAAGCACAATGTGATTTTCTCCATGTCATAATATTTAAGAGGATGGTTCAATGTTCCGCATGTATGATGTGCAGCTGAGGCACGCGGAGACACGACGGGGGGGAGCGGGCTCGAGGGGTTTCATGGGGTTTTTTTCCCTTCCCTCGTCCTTTTTTTTTTTTTCTTTTTTTTTTTTCTTTCAATTTATGAAACTATGCAGAAGGAAGTTGCAAGATTTATCCATTTGGGCCACACGGCAGAAAAGGCAACAAACATCTGTAGGGAGGGAGAAAAAGGAAGAAGAACCTGCACCGGTGCTTAGAGCTGAGGGGGGTCAGTCCCCACCCAGAGGTGTTCTGGTGCCCAGCCCCCTGCTCTCCTTTCCCCAGCCTGCTTGGGAACTGCAGATTTACCTGCATTTCTACCACAGGTGCAGGTTTACTGGACATTTAGGAGGGATTTTCTGGGATAGAGAAACTCCCAATCCCAGATAAAATAGGGTAAAAAAATCTGTCTCCTTCCCTACTCTCCTGTTTTGAAGAGTGAATTCAAATTACTGCGTTTTTCAAGTTTCTTGGAGAGTATTAAGAGTTAAAATGTAACTTCTGAAAGCCATTACTCACATAAAAAAATATTTGGCAAAAAGAAGCTGAAAAAGATTGCAGAGTACAAACTGGATATCACTGGTAGAATAAAACAAACAAAAAAAGGTGGTCCCAGCCCCATCCCTGGCCCCATTGCAGAGGAGGTTGGATGGGGCTCTGAGCAACCTGCTCTAGTTGCAGATGTCCCTGCTCCCTGTAGGGGGGTTGGACCAGATGACCTTGGAAGGTCCCTTCCCACCCAAACCATTGAATGGTTCTATGAATTTGGGTCTAACACTGTGGTAGACAAGCTGCCATGCCAGGGAAGGCATCTGAATGTTGAATAATGAAATGTAGTGTCAGTAGAGAGAATGAGCTAGTTAGTCATTAGCAAATAATGGTTTATGGAGACAGAAATGCCAAAAAAAGACCGTGTCTTGAGGCACAGCGTAAGAAAACCCCTTTATTTAAATCCTTTATAAGGGAGAAAGGAGGAAGGTATTGACTGCGCGTGGAAGAAATTTAGAACCAAATAGAAATTTGACCTGAATCGGGGTAAAGTTTCTAACCAAGCAGCAGGTTCTGCTGGAAGCAGTGGGTGGTTGTAGTAAAGAACTTGGTGGCATCTCCCAGCATCAAAGCAAAGGCTCTTTGAAGCTCCACATATGAATTGTGGAAACCGTGAGCGAGTGTTTCCGTGACTTCTCACAGCAGAGCAGCATGGACGGGTGCGACCAGTAGACCTTGAGCTCGGTCAGGAGCAAGAACCGGGTGTCACTGGTGGTGGCGACGCCGTCGTGACGCCAACCTTGCGCTCTACAAAGGCGGCAGCAGCAATGAGGATTTCACTAAGCCAGGGAGCTGGGCTCAGATAATTATAACAAACTTCGTGGTGGCACTTTCTGAAATCAGACAACCCGGGCAACCCAAGAAACCTGTTGTCCTGGTCTAGCTGGCGCAGATCAAGCGGCGCGTTAATTAGCGGTGAGACTACTGCAGACGTTTGGTTCTCGGATTCAACAGTGAAATTAAAATCCTTCGGCTACCAGCTGCTAGTTGGAGTTTGAGATCAGCATCCTCTCAAACTTCATCCACTTAGGATTCGTGCGTGGTTTATGTCGCAGTTAAGTCATGAAACACCAGAAATTCGTTTACAAGTGCTAATATTGCCTCGTTACGTTCAAATCGAACAAGTAATTTAATTTCCCGGGTTTCCTAAGACGTAGCAGGTTATTTAAAATGTAATTAATCGCTTTCTATTATTATTATTTATTTAGTGGGATCTATGCAAATGTGTCTTTTCGGCGTAACGCTTGAATAGCTCCTTCACCTCCACCAGCCTGTTTTCCTGAGGGCTGTCCAGGCGCGTTTCCCGAAAGCGCAGATTTTCACATTCGCAGAGTGACAGACCTTTAGGAATACACTCATGGGCGAATTTTGCACAAGGAGTCCACAGCCAGGAAACAAAATCTTTCAAACTTCTAATAGTTTTTCTTTTCCTTTCAGTCAGAGCACGCCTCTAACTAACAGTGAGAAGTTATTGAGGTGGTATCCATAATTTGAACGTTTTTAAAAACCGGCAGACATGATGCATTGGGTCAGATCACCCTTTCCTGTCCCACGCAGGCTTCGCCTACGGGAGGGGTCTTTGCAGTTTGAAGAATTTTCTTTGAATTGTCCCTCTAGGGAGGAAATGTTTTCCCATTGGTGGCTTTCACATAAATGCATTTTGGAGCAAGTACGTTTTAAATACACTACAGGTCAAACTCAATGAGTGGAATACAGAAATCGATGCTTTGAAGTTCTTGGTGGTGTTTGAATCCAGAGGTTTAGTAGGAAATAATTAAAAAATAATAATAGTTTTGCACTACTATAAATATCCATCTTTCTCTTGCTGCCAGTTTTGTCAGCAATCCTTCTTTTACTCCCTTTGTTGACTTTTCCTTTCTCCGGGTAATTCCTGCCCCGCCGCCTGTTTAATTCTGGCAGGCACTGGTTGATCAGACCTGTGTTAACCGGAAAAATCTTTTCGGCAGCTCCTGACAGGTGAGGGGCAGGCTCCCTGCCTTCCGCAGGGGCGCAGGCAGGGTCACCACCTTCGGGGACGGCGCTCGATTTGCTCCCCCGCCGTTGGAGGCGCCGACGTTCATGGCGGACGTCGCGAATAACGCTGCCGCTCGCCCAGAACCGCTCCGGAAACTCGGCTTCTCTCGGCAGCTGTTCTGCTTTATCGCTTTTCCATATGGGAACTGGAAAATCACTCTGAATGTGTCGAGGCAGATAAGTATTCCGATCCGAGGCGTTTTCCGGAGATTGTTTACTGAGCGCTTGGGCCGGAGTGGCTGGATCTAATTGACTGGTAACAGTATGCGGCAGCGGCGTGATTATTTTTTTTCCGGAGTTATCTGTGCTTGGGCTGCCGCGGCGAGGAGACGGTGCTATAGATGGACGGTGACGTCTCTGCCACTTCAATTACGGCATCTGTGGAAATCCAGGATTTCAGATTATGAAGTGTAGATGGGGCTTAAAAAAATGAAAAAGTTTCTTAAAAAGTACATTTCATTGATGGCTTTCTGTATTTTCTGGCTCAGACTACCATGGATGACAGCACCTTTAGGATGCTTTGGGATGATTAGAGTTCCTAAAAAGGAACAAATAAATAAATAAAGCCTGGCAAAATTTTCGGAACCGCTGTATCAGAGTCTTTTAAAATGGTTTTAATTTTAAGTGCAGGGAAAAAGTGGAGAACTGTGACCTATTGTACTACCTATAAATGAAAAGTAGGTACTAAATATTTTATTTTTCCCCACCGGTCTATTTATTCTTCTGCCTTGCTTTTCAATCTTCATGTAAAGTTTGTGCGTGAGTGTCTGTGTACTTCCTCCCTGGGAGCACATACAGTATCTGCAACCGTGGGCTGGATTTAATAATTCAAAGTAATATGAATCCTTGCCCAGTATGGAAATAAGCTTGTCATTGGCTGTTATCTGCTAGCTAGATAGGATGGGGAAAAAAAAATTTTTAAAAAAAAAAAAAATCTCATTTTTGGAAAACTAATCAAAGATTATCAGCTGCATCCAGGAATTTTCGGAGTCTCGCAGGCAAGAGTCGCCTCCTCTGCCCATATGCATTTCAGCGTCCCCGTTGGCACACAGATATAATGCTTATATTAAAAATATATCTGAGTGGTTCTGTGCTTTGCTCCCGTCACTCGCCCCACTATGGTTTTTTTGCCAAGACAGAAGCGAAGGAACGAGGCCGAAAAGATGCTGTTTAATTAGCGGACAGAGTCAGCGCCGACAGCCCGGTAAAGTGCAGGAAAAACCCTAAAACCCACCCAAAACACAGAGAGTGGAAACCTGGGCTTGACTTCCACCCCCTGGCCATCTCTCCCTCGTTTCAGCAATCTCTTGGGCGCTCTGGTTTTGTCCGAGCGCTGTATGTTGGAGCTTAGGTTGGGTGTTTGCGAAGTGGCGAGCCGCTGGCCGGGCTGGGGGAAAGATGCCGCCCGCCGGCGGCGTTGGCGGCAGCCCTTTATCTTTGGCTCTCTTCCTGATGTACGGGAACCCGTTTGTCGTCTCCTAAGGAGCTTTCAGAGCGTTTTCATACCGAAAAGAAATAATGTTTAAGGAACGTCACCTAAATTACAGCACAAATACACAACGTATATGTTTATATATATGTTAATAGGCATTAGACATCTCGGAGGAAAAGGGAATATTTGAGCACTGAGTGATGCTCCTTCTTTTAAAATACTGTGGCCATCATATTTTGAAGGAAAAATTAAACCAGTTTAAAAGTTCTTAATCCGATTAAGACCCTCCAAATGTAGTCCCTTTGCCCTTTATATTCCCTCCTTCTATTTTTAAATTTTTTTTTAGATCTTATATAAATAGAGATACAGAGCATCATGATTGGAAATCCCGGAGGGGGAATTTTGTGGAACTTCAGAGCAAATGTGGTTGACACTTGTTCTTTGTTACCCTTGGGCTACTGTTTTGATCATTGACTGAATGGATTTATTCTTGTCAGCACAATGAAATTTTCACTCTTGTCGTAAGTAAATTTTACAATCCTTTCTCATGTGTAAATGAAGTACAAGTATATTCTGGTGCTTTGGGTTTCAACCAACTGTGGAAATTTAAAAAAAAAAAAAAAAGGAAATACCGGCAGATAAACAGAAGAGGTGAAACCTGAAATCCCACCTTGGTTAGGCGGTTCTGGAAGCGCATTGCAATTCAGAGGCCTGATTTATTTTCGTTTTTTTCTTGTGGATATTGGGCATGTGAAGCTGGAAACGGCGATGGCGAAATAATTGGTATGAAGATGGAGAAGCTTAATTTTGATGAAGCAATTAGTAGTTGTTTCCTGATTGCTCTTACTCCCGTGAAGAGGAGGTGAAGGAGATCGTGTCACCTCTTTCAATTCTGAACCGTTTCACAGCTCCCGAGACCTTTTGCCCTCCTGTTGGACACCAGCGAAAGTTGCTTTGAATTTTTTTAGAAAGTGTCTTGCGACCGTGGAGTCTCAAGAAGGTTAAACATAAATTAGTCATAAAGCCAACAAAAGAGAGAGGAAAAGATGAGGCTGTACGATTCTCGTCCAAATTCCTGTGTTTTCAAACTGCTGGTGTTTAATTAGGAAAAAAAAAAAAAAAGAAAAAAGGAGCTAAATTCTTTTGCTCTTTAAAATAATAATAATAATAATAAAAAACGCGTTGGCAAACACTGCCATTTATAAGCTCAAACATTAATGTGCAACGAGCTATGTAATGCCGCAGATCTGAGCGGTGTTTAAGACAACAAAGCGCTATTTGATAGTCTAGCCTTTCTGTGAAACAGCTCTTCTTCCTGCCTTTGATGTGGGGATGATTTATTTAATCAATTATTAATCAAAGTTATGGCATTCTCCTTATATATTTAGGTAAAAACTAAAAGATGCCTTTTCTTGCTTTCTTGTTTGAATAAAAGTTTAAATAGAATGCGGAAATACTCGCTTTTGAACACACACACACACACAAAAATACATACTGGAGAGCTTCCAGTTTCAAGCGTTTGAGCAGTATATTGCCTGCTTAGGAAAAAAAAAATAGGGGGGAAAAAAAATTTAAACTACACACTTCTGAGGTCTGTAGCTCAGCCAAAGGCAGCAGAAGGTTGCTGCTAACTTGCCTTGATAGAACAAAGAGCAGGACAAATAATTTGATGAGCGTTTTCTTCGCCCGGGCGCTGAACTGGAGGCGGAGGTGCCGGGGCGCGGGGCGGGCAGCCGGACACTCGGCGCGTGGAGCATCTTGAGCAGTTGGTAACATTTGGCAGCTTAACGTAGAAAAAAATGACTGCTAGGGAAATCTCAACTGCTGCTAATTAGCAGCAATGAACTGTGGGTAAGGACAGTACATTTTAATGCGAGAAGAATTTTACAATAACCGCCACACGGAAAGAAATAGAAGGAAATGCTCCCTAGCTGACCCTTGTGGCAATCTAAGCTGCATATTGCAATAATCCTGTAAATTACTATGCTTTTTTATACAGTAACTTGGAGTTAATTAGTAATTTAACATTCCTCTACGCTATTAAATGTCTTTCTTGCATTATATTATGTTGTTTCATGGTCTTACCTTAACACTAATGGGGTTTAGTTATATTTTCTCAAAACAGTAACAGTAAAATAAAACCGAGCTGGAAAATTAATTAGTTCTCTTTTACCTTTGATTTACCTGTTAGTAACAATTAAGTGGCAGTGTACAGTTTTGGAGTGGTACGAGGTTACACGGAGATGAGCAGACTCCCAGGTTGTGCTGCTGGTGTGTGTGTGGGGGGGGATGAAGGTGAGGAGCGGGTGAAGCTCTGGGAACCGTGCCGCTGGCACCGTGGGCTCTGGGCTGAGGAAAGCAGGGAGGTGTCCCTGCATCCCCCCAGCCCTGCACCCCGGCATCCCCCTAGCCCTGTATCCCCGCATCCCTGTAACCCTGTATTCCTGCATCCCCATGTCCCTGCATCCCCATAACCCTGCAGCCCTGCATCCTCACAATCCTTCATCCCTGCATCCCAACATCCCCCTATCCTTGCATCCCTGCATCTCATCATCCCCATATCCTTTCAGCCCTGCATCCCACCATCCTCATATCCCTGCAACCCTGCATCCCCAGCATCCCCAGCATCCCCACATCCCTGCCTCCCCACATCCTTGCATCCCCGCATCCCACTATCCCCATGTCCCTGCATCCCTGTGCCACCCAGCATCACGCCGGTGCCGGTGCTCGGTGCCGGAGACCGGCCGAATTTGGCAGATCGTCCCTAGGGAGGTGTCCCTGTGATGCCGGGGGCAGCGTTTGTTGTGTGCAGCCGGAGCTGCGCGCCGTTTGTTCCTTCTTCCGGGTGGTCGTTGCGGCTGCGGGAATCCGTGGGCTAATTAGAGGAACCAACAACGGTGAAACGTGTGAGCGGAGTGAAAGTTTAGGATATAATTATGTGGGGCATCAGGTGAAAGAGACTCTCCTAGATTGATCCAGCACAAATTAAAAGTTGGAGGGGCTTTTTTTCCTCTCTTCTCTTCCTCCACTGTCCTCTCGCCAGCTGCAGTGTTTGCTGCCGTTTAAAGCCACTGGAGATTTTGGGTTGATTAACACCGGGCTGTTTATGAAACTTCAGGGTTTGGAAGAGGCAGGAGCTGAGGGGGGTGTTTTCTTTTCCTGTCGGCGAGACCAGGGTGGGCACCGCCACGGAGGCGTTTGATGGCAGCGGCTTTGGGAGGAAGGGAGAGGGCTGAATTCCACACAAAACGCTTCCCCAAGACTTTGTCTCTAGGGGCTCCTGCTAAAAGCGGCGCCGCTACCATTTAAAACCCCATTCTTTGCAGCTGGATTTGAGCGGCCATAAAAAATTCATCCCTGCTTTAAGAGATTTCTGCTTCTCTGTCCTCCCCATTGTTAGACAAATTGAAGTGTGCACTCTGAAGGAGTGCGGCGGTGAACTGAGAATTTATTTACTCATTCGATTCTAATATTGAGAGAATCTACTCTCCCCGTTCAAAGGGTAGAGCAACAATGCGAGTGACATCGGGTCAGCGGCACTTCACAGCTACCTGCGAGATAGAATTGTTCTCCTGGCAGATAGGAAGTGACTGAAACCTCTTTTTCTCATCAATGTCTATTATGATTGATGGCTCTATGGTCACACTGAATATGCCCTTTTTAAATAATTCACAATGTCATCATCATAGTACTAGTTTATAACTAGCCTGTTATTTTTACCTTTGTTCATTCACTAACAGGAGATTCGATAAATTAAGTACTATGGATTTTGGTAGCATTAGAACTGATTGAAACATTCATTTTTCTTTCTGGGTTCTTTTCCCTTTTTTTTTTTCTTTTTTTTTTTTTTTTTTTTCTGTCTATTCAAGGCAAAGCCTTCCTGCACACAGTAGCCAAGATTTTTAAGAAGCCACAGGCTTCGGGTATAATAATTCGTTAAAAAGCAGCCCACCCGGTCAATACGTTCGTGTTGATGGCATTAATTAAAATACAAAGAAATCACCAGGCTAAAGCGGCCGCCTTCACCTGGCTTGGATTCGAGTCCATCTCTCGCTCAGAGTGCACCGAGAACGTGCCTCAGACATCACAAATGCGGGTTGAGAACCGGTCGTTAATTGATGCCGAGTATTATCCTTTGAGTGCCCTGGGTATAGTCCAAATAAAGGGTGCTCAGATTGGAGAGTTGAATTATTTTAGCGCTGCTTAATGGATAAAATATTTAATAGTGTGCTTTGCAAATCAGATTTTATTTGTTTAACTTTGAAATCGGGGCTTCGTGAGTCGTATTAGGCCGCAGTGGAGTATTTATCATCCCTCACTTAACGGTCGAAAGGCTGCTAATAATTAATGGATGATGGGAATAATCGTATCGGTTTCTTTGCCGAGGCTTTGTAATTAGAAGGCTTTAAGCAATTTTTGCGTTGCTTCAATTATTATTTATAATAATTATTTATAACAATAATTGAATATTTATAATAATTTATTCACTGAGCTTGCAGCGTTTGGTGGAAGGTTGGGCTAGATGATCTTGAAGGTCTCTTCCAACCAAAGACTCTCTGTGATTTTGTGATTCTGTGGTTATGATCGTTGTCCATTCTACTCTGAATTTAGGCTCCGTACCTGGGAAACCGTCAGCGGCTCATTAGGACTGAGCCTAGGGATGTTTTTCTCTGGGCATGTGGAAGGTTTTCCAGCTTTGGAGGTCATGGGGAGAAGTTCCCTGCGGGTGCAGAGCAGCATCCCCAGCTCCGTGGTCTGTCCTCCCAAAGCATGCCCCGGAAGGGGCTGAGCTCCTGCTTTCCACCGCCAGTGTGGATGGGATGAAACAACTGCTGGGGTTTCAAACAAGTTGTTCAGTTTTTGGTGATGTCTATGAGATCTCTTGATCTTTGAGTTGCTCTTCAAATCTATTCAAGATACATGTCCTAAATATTTTGGGTTTTCTTAACTTTTGGGGTTCTTTTTGTTTTGGGTTTGTTTTGGTTTTTTGTTGTGGGTTTTCAGTGAGTTTTTTTTGGTCTGGTTTGGTTTGGTTGTGGTTTTTTTTTAATTTTCTTTTGTTGGTTTTGTCCCTCAGAAGAAGCCAGCTGCCTCTACAAAGATTTAGATTTCAGTGATACCTCACGGGAGTGGAGATAATGCTGTAGCTCTGCAACTCCCTCTAGGACCCCGTGGTAGTAATTAATAAGAAGTCAAGTTCTCAACTAACTGTGACAAATTGGAAAGCTGTGAATTTGGAGATAAGAGCGGAGGGTCACACTTTATTTGTAACTGGGTTATCGAATCATAATGAGCACTTCTAGCAAAAAGCATCATAAAAGAAAAGAGTAAGGTACAAGAACCCTGGAGTAATTGGGTTTTTCCCACATATATAAGATCCATGTAGCAGAAGAATTTCCCTTTGAAGAACCTGTTATAAATTTGGGGCCTACAGTTTCCATTAGCCCCTCATCGTTACCATTGCAAGGCAGATAAAACGCGTAAAGCATCCCCAACATGTGATCCCATAATCCTATTTGGTTATATTTTCCTAACCTTCCCCAGTGTGACTATAAAAAAAAAAATTACAAAATCACAAGGGGGATAATACAACATTTAGTCTCTTTCGTGAAAATATAAAAATGAGATTCTTTGTTCTTTTTTTTAATATATATATATATTATTTTGCAATACTTGACAATTGATTAAAAAAGAATTTTAGAATTTCAGTTTTGTGCCCTGTAAGCTTAGGGAGTTAAGTAGAAAAAAAAAAAAACCAATTCGTTCACAGATTTTAGCCTTCAGAGACTTGGAATTTCTTCCTTCTGTCCCAAGACGAAGAAATTAAGAAATAAAAGTGTAATAAGGCAAACAGTAGTTTATTTTCTGGGGGTATAAAAAGTGAAAGGTGACGGGTCAGCTCTGCAGCAGATAACTGCAAAACTGCTGCCAGCTTTGAAACGTTGTTGGGTTCTTGGACAAATGATTTGGACTTTAATTTTAGTTTTCACTAGGAAAAGAAAAGATGTTTAGAAGTGAAACATTCTAATATTTAAATGTGTCTGATGTTTAGAAGCTCAGCATTGCTAGTACTTTTTTTTTTTAGGTGTAATCATTGAGAGCTATTTGCAAGGTCACTTTTAGGAAACTCTTTTGTTTCCTGGGAAATTCAATATCATTTTGAGAGCACCTCTGAAGGAGGCAAATCTTATCAGCTGGTAGGAAAGGGAAGTGAAGGAGGAGAGAGTCACAGAATCGTTTAGGTTGGAAGAGACCTTTCAGATCGTCAAGTCCAGCCGTTGAGAGGTGAAGGGTTAGGGTGTTGTCTCTCCCGGCGCTCAGTGAAGCACCATCCCCACACGTCACGGTGCTTGTTTTAATTTTGCAGAAGCCTTTCTGTGTCCATTCCCCGCTTTGAAGGCATCACCGAGGTGATCATTCGTCTGCTTCACCTCTGTTTTCCAACCACAGGTCCCTTTGGGTGCCACCTTCGTGTTGAGTCCCGGCACATCCCGACCCAGGGAGTCCTCACCCACCTTTCCTGTGCCTGCCTCGACTCCAGCACCTTCTGGTACGTCGGTCTCCCGGCGGTTTTCTCTCTACAAGCGTCTTGGGGGTTGGTTTTTGTACGACTTGCGCCTCGGCCGTCCTCTTGCACATCCTGCTCAGGTCTGTTGGCAGCAGCGTGGTCGTGAGGATCCCACAGCCGTGGGGCCGCCTCAGCTCCTGGCTGGAGTATCTCCTACTCCTGCCTTTCTCCAGTTTGAAGCCCAGGTAACCCCGGTCCTGAGAGCCGACACTGCAGGGCTTGGGAAAATACCGGTCCTTCCAAGCGTCCGTTTGACCTCATTTGGTTTCCTTCACGTCCCCACAGAGTCGGACTTCTCGGGCTGTTTCTGGTGCAGGCCCAGCCGTCCGTACTTGGGAGTCTTGTCGCAGCGTCGGTGGGACCAGAGCTGGCGGACGGGGGGTCATTCCTGCAGCGGGAACTGAGCTCCTGCTGGGGAGCTGTAAACCCCGTGCGGTGAATCACTCCTGCTCCACCAGCTCCGGGGGAAATTAGCCTCAGTTTTCAGAAGCATCGAGAATATTCTGTTCTAGTATTTTATTGTATTGCATTGTATTTTGTTTTGCTTCGATTTTGTGATTTTACTTTAATTTCTGTTACTTTATTATCATTCATTTCATTTAAATGTATTATTTTGTTTTAATTTAATTTTTATTATTTTATTTTAATTTTAATTATTTTATTTTCCCAGTGTTGCCCCATTTTATTTCATTTTATTTTTGTTATTTTTTTTATTTCATTTCACTTCATTTTATTTTTTATTTATTTTCTTTCATTTTGCTTCATTTTATTTTATTGTAATCTTTGTGGGCAACAAGAAGATGATGTCTGGCCAAGCCAGCAGGCAGGGCAGTGCCCAGGGCTTCTGAGGGCTGGGCAGACGCTCTGTTGAGCTCTGCTGCCAGACAGCCGGATCAGGGCAAGAGCTGATGCTTTCCAGCAGGAACCAGCCCTTCCTCCAGCTCCTTTCCAGACTGGAAAGAAAGGTTATTCAAAGTTTAGGGACCGGGGGAAGAGAGAAGGGGTGGTTTTGCTTGGAGAAGCTGGGAAAGCAGCAAATGTGTTAAGCAACCCGCTAAAATCCGTGGCAGACGTTCTGGGTTTTATTTTAAAGCCGTCTCTGCTGGAGCCTCTTTGACTCACCGTCGCCCAGCGCCACGCGCAGCGCCCGCTTCTCTGAGTCATCCCCATGACGACAGCCTTTGCAACGTTGTGAAAACCGCTTTCCACTCTTTTTATTCCTGCACTGCTTAGCAGGGCCCGAATAACGGATGATTCCCAGTTTAAAATGAGATTTTCCCCTTCAGAAGCAGAGGTGAATAGCTCACACCTGGCCTCCAAGGTGGACATAAATAGAGTCACAGAACACTGGTAGTTGGAAGAGCCCTTTCAGCTCATGGAGTCCCAGTGTTGCCCCATCCCTGCCAGGGCCCCACTGAGCCCCGTCCCTCAGCACCACAGCTCCACGCCTTGGAAACCCCTCCAGGGATCAGGGGGACTCCAGCCCTGCCCTGGGCAGCCTGGGACAGGCCTGGACTACCCTGCAGGGCAACAAATTGTTCCTCAGCTCCAACCTCAACCTTCCCTGGGGCAGCTTGAGGCCCGTTCCTCTCGTCCTGTCCCTTGTTCCTTGGGAGCAGAGCCCGATCCCCCTGGCTCCAAGCTGCTGAATTTCCGGGAGTTGTGGAGAGCCAGAAGGTCTCCCATGTCCAGCATGAGTTGTGGCTCACTTTTCACTTTTTTAAGATGCTCTTCTGCACCTGTCTGAGGACTGTGGTGATGCTGCAGATCCACCTCTCATCCAGTTGCATACGGTTTGGGACAGAATCTCACCGTGCTTATGGCGAGCTATACGTACTCTCTATAAAATGAGTCAACCCTAAGGAGGGATTTATCAGCAATAAAGAGCTCTGGGTAATGAAGTCTAAACAAACACCATCTTTCTAATAGATTTTTTGTTTGCCCAGCGTGGCAGAAAATCTTTTGTAGCCACCCAGACATATGGTGGGGGATGCCTTTTGAAGGTGAAATGGTGTCTACACAGCATGGGCAGATGCAGTGGGCAGGTATGGGCAGGTATGGACATATGTGGGCAGGTATGGACAGGTATGGATAGATATGGGCAGGTATGAGCAGGTACGGACACGTAGGAGCAAGTATGGACAGATTGGTCAGATATGGACAGGTATGGGCAGGTATGGACACGTGTGGACAGTTGTGAGCAGGTATGGACGCATATGGACAGGTATGGACAGGTATGAGCTGGTATGGACCGGTATGGACAGGTGTGAGCAGATACGGACAGATGTGGGCAGGTACAGACAGGTATGAGCAGTCTGGACAGGTGTGGACATGTATGGGTGGGTACAGACACATATGGCCACGTATGGCCTATACCCTCTTGCCACCACTTCTCTGAGAGGTTTGACTGGGAGCAGAGGTTGTCTTCTTCTTCTTCTGGGACTGTCCCACCTGTGGTAGCATTGAGCAGAAGTTTTCACAGCTTGGGACAGAGAGTGGGGTGGTGGGGTGAGGTGATGACCAGTGACCACAGACCTTCTGGTTGCCCACCGGCCATTCGGTGGCAGAGAGAACCGAGCCCCTCGTGCCTGAGAAACGCTCCCGGCGCAGAGATTTGTTGTGAGCGATGGGTGTTAGGTGGGGCTGCAGCGTCTGAATCCGCAGCCTTTACTTTATGAAAATTATAATTATTTTGATTTTTGTCCACAGACAGCTTGAAATGTTGCAAAACTCTGCAGGTGCTCTCTGTTATAACAAAACCCCGGAACAGATGGCGCAAGGTGCCAGGCCAGCTCAAGGGATTAAACGCAAGGCTTTTGAAATTTAAAATTAAAGCTGGGTGATCTTGGGAAAATGTACCTGCCAAACAAGCTTGCTTAGGAAAAAAAAAGTTCTCTAAGTTCTCCTTGCAAGCTGATTTAAATTCAAATGAGACAAAAATTGGGCACTTTAAAAGTGCTTAAGAGAGGATTAAAAATCTGCAATCAAGAAAAAAAAAAAAAAAGAAAAAGAAGGGATGTATATGAATTGTTTGTGGTTGCGTTAGGATTTTTTGTGTCCAAAAGCACATTTCCTCTCCATTTTCTCGGTAGCGCTTCAGCGGACGGTGGGAGAACGGCTTTGCTCATCTTCCCTTCCCATTGTCTGCTGCTCCAAGTAGGAGTGAAGCGGTGGGTGCACCGAGCCGGGTGGGTGGCAGCAGAAATGAGCTCCCCGTGTCCCGCCCCAGGGATGCCGGCGGTGGGACCCTCATCCCGGGAGCGATGGGGAGGGGACCGTGCCCCACGCCCAGTGTCCGCCTCGCCTCGTGGCGGCTCTGAGGCCGGGGCTTCGCTCCGTTCCGTGGGTCTGGAATCCATTCATAAATTCTAGGAAGATAAGGAGAAAGACTCTCGTTTGGAGCGTCCCTCCCTCCCTCTCTCCCTCCTTCTCCTTCGACGGCAGGAAGGCAGCGCCTCCCGCCAGCCGAGAGCGCGGTGCCGCGCTCCAGATGTCCCCTTTGTTTCAGCACCATTGTTTCCCCTGCGCGGAGCAATTTCCATTTCTCATTGGCACGGGGCATTGTTTTCTGCATAATTCTTTCCTTTTTTTGTTATTATTATTATTTATTTTATTTATTACTTTTTTTTTTTTTAAATCGCACTTAATCGTCAGCCTAAGCGGGGGCATTTAGGCTCACAATGAAGAAAAAGCCCACTGGGTGGAAAAGCGGCAATCTCCCCGGCTTTGATGGCCTTGTTGGCCGGAATTTGGGACTCCAGCAAACAGTTTGCCACAGCTCTATTTAGAACAGAAAGGGCTGGCAAGGGCTGCCGCGCCGGACGGTGTTTGCGAAAGCCTTTGTTCGTGCGTTAGATAACCTATTAATCACAACTTTTATATTCATATGCAAAATGTGCCTGGAGGACAATTTAATCATTTATTACAAGCACTTTATATATTTACTTTCCCTTTCCCTTTCCCATCAGAAGAGTCAGGCTCATTAACCAGGCGCGGCGGGACGGGGCTCGGAGCCTGCAGGAAAGGGGGGAAAAAAACTGCAGAAAGTTTCATCCCGCGCCATGTTTTGATAACGGGTTCGAAAGCCGCTGTGATTAAAGTAATTGAAAAGATTCTCTCTTATTTTTCTTTCCTATTCCTGTCTCGTCTTGTCATATTAAAGGTTTTTAAGGACTTTAATTAGGTATACTGGTTACGGAGACGACAGAGAGCAACCCTTTCCACGCCCAGACACTTGATGGAAGATGATCACTTTGGCAGGTACAGGCTGGCAAGCTGAACCCATATAAATTAACTAGGAAAGGTTAAATTAGAGTAAAATGAGGATTGCGGACCAATCGAGGAAGCAAAGTTAATTCTGAGCCGGTGCCTCGTTCTGCTCACTCTGCTCGGCCGGAGCTGCGCAGACAGCTCGAGATGAGGAAGCCTTTCCAGGCGGATCCTCGTTAATTGTTTCCTTAAAAATGAATCCTGGTGGGGAAGGGTGGGTTGAGGTGGTGAGCTGCTGGTGATGGGTCCCTTATACAAATCTTGATTTTTAAAGCTGCGTGATGCTGTGTGTGGAAAACGAAACAAAGAACCGCTTGTGAAGGCTGCTGCTAGGTGAAGAGAAGAAGGGAGAAAATGGGAGTGTGCTTCTATGCAGCCACCTGGACCTTCAGCCCGTGCCCGTGGTCCAGGGTGTCCTTGTCCTTATCCCTCAAGGACTCAAAATTGGGCCAAAACTGTCTCGTGTTTTGTAGATCCAGCCTTGCTCTTTGGACAGGTTGAGGAGAACCAGGTTGTGAGGGACTAGGGGCCGGGGTGATGGGGGTCCATCAGGGTGCTGGCACTGGCAGGGAGGTGAGGGAACTCTGACCAAACCCCCTGCTCAAAGCTCAGCCAGCTTGAGGAGCTTGGGTTTGGTTGCCTGCGACCTGTTCCTGTTGAATTTTGGGTATCCTGAGGGATGCTCTTCATGGCCTCCACTATGTGGACTCCCCTGGGCTTACTTCAGCCTGTCCACATCTTCCTTGCATGGTCCCCTCAGCTCTGCTCCTGTCTATCCACCGCCCAGCACCCACATGGAGGACTTTACATCTTCGTGACTTAACATCAGGAGGTCCTCTGGACCCATTTCCCCACCCCACTGCCCCATAGAGGGACAACCCTGGCCACGAGTCACCTGAAACGTCCTGTTGAGTCATCACCAAATATTACGGATGCACCTAGGTGGTGTGGCTTTAGTGGCTGAGGCTGAACAAAACCACATTGCTTTTTTGACTCTCATGTAGTCTAATTGAACAATGCAAACAGGCAGGGATTGATCCTATCCTTTATCTGACTTTACAAAAAATAATAAGTAATGGGGGTTTTTTTGTGTTTTATCAGGATGTCTGTTTGTTTGAATGTTCAATTACAGGGGTCATTAAATGAAGATCCCCATGGCCACTTTTATTCTTTCCTTTGCAATACTGTGGTGTGTGGAGCAAAAGCTATGAGGCAGTTGTGTTGACTGTAGTTGAGAGAAAACATTTCCCACCTCAATTTGATGGGAAGTTGCAGCGTTTTCTGAAGGAGAGCCTTACAGGTTGGCAGTTTGCTGGAGCCGGCGTTGTGGGGCTGCTTTTACGGGGCTGTAATAGCCGGTAAAAATGTTTTTAATTCATTCGACAGTTTTTAATCTACCCCTTTGTTAGGGTGTTTGGTGCCCAAGTATTTTTCAAGGACTTTGTGGCTGCTATGTAGGTATTTTATTCCATAATAAGGATTATATTCTGTGTAATCCTATGAAAAGAGACAGTAATTAATTTGAAAATTGCTAAGGACTCGGTTAAGTATTTTAAACCCTAATTATGTATAAAGCTCGTTTTCTCTCGCGGCTCATCAGATGCAGCGTCTTTGAAGAGGGGGAGACGGCCTTTCAGCGCCAGGCGCCGGCGTCGCCTCCACCCTGCCCGGCTCTTCGTGGAGCTCCCAGCACCCGGCCGGATCGGCGGCGAGCGGGTGAGCTCGCAGGCGCGCGCCAGCGGTCCTTTTAAAGCTCTAGAGAAATGCAGTGCATTTATCAGCTTTGAGTGGATATCATTGTGTTTATAACAGAGTGGAGGCACCATGCAATTTTGCTCTTGAAATTGGTTTATATAGATGACTGGTTGCTGTGAAGTGTGTGTCAGAGTTGCATGCGGCCGTTATGAAGTAGTACAATTGTCATCGCTTCTTACATGGTTGTTGAGAAGAGCTTGAGAGCCCAGCTCAGTCAGCTGTTGAATAGATAACCCAACACAGTTAACGTGGCATACATTGTAAAGAATTACATGCCTGCTACAATGAGCTCTGGGCCTTTGGTCTAGATAATAATCCTGGTGGGTGTACCACGTGTAGCGGCTGTCTGATCGCTCAGATATGACTGACGAAACATAAAGAAAAATGTCAGTCGGCGGAAAGAAAAATGCTGCTGTAAGTTTGTTTAAGGTTCACGTAAACGGCCGGGCTTTTCGATTTAACCCCGACTCTGCCGAAGACTCGGCCGATCTGTACGTAGGGCTGCGGCTGAAACTCCATTTTAGGTGGGGCTGAGGTTTCTCGGCTGCCGCCGAGGCTTTGGCCACCTCTTCCCCTCGCGGTGGCCTCGTCTTCTCCTCTTGCCGCCGGCCAAGTCCTCCCGCGGGTTTACTTTTGGCAGGCGGGAGCCGAGCGCCGCGACAAAGGGTGAGCGTTGGCGGCTTTGTAAGTGCCGTGGCAGAATTCGTTCCGGGGAAGTGAAGGAAGCCGGGGTAATCCAGCTGGCAATACGGACTAGACTGGAGGAGCGGTAATTAATACTGCTAGTAAATTAAGAATAATATTGAAAAAAAAATTAAAATCTGCCGCGTAGAAGCTGCAGGGCTGCTTGCCACTCCGAAGGGGCTCAGATGTTGGGAAGATGAAGGCGCAGGAGAAATATGCCTGTGGCCTTTGAGGCAGCGCAGAGCCAGAGGAGGCCGGGGCCAAGGGTGGTGCTGCTCTGCTGCTGTAACAGCGCCTGTAGTCCCCACGCCTTACCTGGGGCTGCTTTGCCCTGGCCTCTGGTGACTTCAACCCCTTGTGCTGCTCCTGCAGTTTGCAGTAGAGCATCTAGGAATTATTGCAAGGTCTGGGTCATAGAATCATGGAATGGGTTGGGTTGGGTTGGAAAGAACCTTTCAATGTCATCTGGTCCAACCCCCCTGCAGGGAGCAGGGACATCTGCAACTAGAGCAGGTTGCTCAGAGCCCCATCCCACCTCCCCTGGGATGGGGCCAGGGATGGGGCAGCGACCACCTCTCGGGGCAACCTGGGCCAGGCTCTCGCCACCCTCAGTGTCAAAAATTTCTTCTTTCCATCTAGCCTAAAACTGCCATCTTTAGAAACCACACTTTACTCGGAATATCCAGAAAATAACCAGTGCAGCAGCTCGGAGCAGCTGGTGAAGCATGAGCTGCATTGAGCAGAACAGGGATCTTTGCTCGGTCTGGGGCTGAACCAGCATCCTGCTGGTACCAGCCTGAGCTTGGAACTGAATAATTAGAAATCTTTTCATATTTCACACACTAGTGTGTACTGGGGAAGGTGAGAAGGAATAGAAAGATCCCTCAGTAAACTCAAAATGTCCAGAGGACTGTGTGGCTCAGAAAATGCGTTTGAAGCTTTGGGTCTGGAGTCAGCAGCGTCACCACAGAGCAAATGAGAGGAGGTGACAAGGGGCAGGAGTTAGAGATGATGGATTTATTTCTTTCACCCCAAATTCCTCCATAATATTTAGTCCTATAAGCTCTCCGCTCACGGCTGTAGCGTCCTCCCCTCAGCCACCCCGGGCTTGGGGCTGTTCTCGTTTCAGTGCAGCAGAATTTGACTCCTGATGAGTGGAATTATTCCTGCGTGGCAATGGCTGGGCACGCACGGTCTCGTTTCACCATCACCTCGTTAAAGCGTTGCTGGGCGATGCTCAAATCATGTGCCAGTTCCTCCTCCATCCTTATGTTAATTGTAGCACGGGGTGCAGAGTGGTTTGTGGCACTTTTTCAGAAGGCTCTGGTTGCCTGGAAGTTACTGAGGGCTCTGCTATAACCCTGAGTGTCTTCTCAACCTTTGTTGTTGGGATGTGGCCAGTGATAATTTGGCCTCTTTCCTGGCTGTTCTCCTCCCTCCACCTCCACCCTTCCCTCCCGCCCCCAACACTTTTTATTTGCTCTTTTTGAGAAAGTCTCTTTAAAGAAATCGCTTCTCAGGAGCTATATCTGAAAATTCCTGGTAACGAAGCTGCCAAACCACCTCTTTTTGGTAAAAGTAGTCTTAGGTCCCTCACTTGTTTGGCCCAGGAAGGGGTTCGAAGCTCATCCCAGGAGGTTAAAATATTCTCAAGAAAAAAAAAAAAAAAATCCAAACATCCTCTGTGTTTAAATTCTTGGCTTACGGAAACAGAAAGGCTGAGAGAAATTATGAGTGCTAAACAACAGAAAGCAGCAGAAATAGCTGTTTTTACAGTTAAGGAACAGATAGTCACAGAGATGTGGGAGCTTTTCCCTCACGCACGATAGATCCCCCTTCTTTAAACAGCCAAAGTGGGGGTTTCTACTTTAGATTCTCGGAATTGCCCTCTGGAGGCACCTGCCCGTTCCTCTGAATTCTTTAACTGAAATCAATAGCGAGAGGAAGGCAGTTCAGTGTTAGACCGAAACAAATGGATACCCTTCCTATTTTTTTTTTTTTCTCAGTAATTTGATGATTTCTTAATTCTTAAAATTATGCCGGAGGGTTTGGCTGATACGTACACACGACATATGTTGATGCATTTTAATGTGAGATCCTTTATAAGGGATCACATTCCCGTTTCAGGCTCTAATGATGCAACGTGTGCAGCAGGAAATGCAGCAATTTTTCACAGTTTCTATCACTGCATTTTACTTGCAGTACTAAAATCTCAGCTCCTGTCCGGAAACCTGACACAAACCCGTAAAAATAGTCCAGAGAACGTAGTTTTAGATAAAATCCTTAAACTATTTGCTTGATGTTCTTAATAGAGAAGGGGGGTTTAGTTGCGGGGGGCGGGGGTAGGTTTCATTTTTCCTTTTGCTTTTCACCCACCACCAACCTAATGAAAATGAGCACGCGGCTGATTTTGGAAGCGGTCCCTGGAGTGAGGGCGGGAGTCGCCGGCAGCCGGAGATCCCGTCGCCGCAGCACGTCCCGGATTCATTGCCGAGGCGGCTGGAGCCGATGCGCTAATGCTCGGAAGGTTACGCTTCCCAGGCCCCGGTGTGAGCGGGCAGGGCGTTTGCTTTGCGGAGAGTACACACTCTTGTTTGATGTTCAGGCTTCCTCCGTCGCCCTCCTGGTTGGAGCCAGTCTCCTGGGTGAGGCTGTTTAGGAAGGTGAGGCTAGGGAAAGACAGTCAACTCACAGGATCCCAGAATCCTCGCCTGGTGGGGGTGGAAAGTCCCTCTGGAGCTCCTCTGGTGCCACCCCCCTGCTCCAGCAGGGTCACCCAGAGCAGGGGGCCCAGCAGCGCAGGGTCCAGGTGCCTTTGGAATCTCTCCCGAGAAGGAGACTCCCCAAGCTCTCTGGGCAGCCTGGGCCAGGCTCCAACACCCTCCCACCAAAGAACTTTCTCCTCTCACTCTCAGGGAACCTCCTGGGTTCCAGTTGGTGCCCGGTGCCCCTTGTTGTGGTGCTGGGCACCCCTGAGCAGAATCTGGCCCTGTCCCTTTAGATACTGATCAACACTGAGGAGATCCCTTTTCATATAAATTCTATGATTCTGCGATTAAGTAGGGATAGAATAAAATAACCCTTGCAGAGAAGAAATTTTTCCTCATGTCCCCTGGCGCAACCTGAGGACAGTTTAGGCCCAAGCTGAGCGGCACGGTGGTGTCACCACCCCTCCTGCCTCTCCAGCAGCCTCCTGCAGGCACGCTGGCTATAGCCGGGAGATCCTTCTTAGTCCCACAGGTCCCCGGTTCCCACGGAGGCCCTCTAGCTCCGGCACAGGGTGCCTGGGACGCTGATTTTAAAGCATGGTTGGTGAATTTGTCCTCTGAGCAGGCGGGAGGGAGCCTTTCTGCCGGTCTGTGGGTGCTGAGCAGGAGCACAGCTCCAAGGAGAATTAATGTTGTCTGCTGCAACACTGCAGGGTGCAGCCGGTGGAAATACCTCAAAGCCTATTGTGGCTCGGAAATCTGCGAAAGTACTGGGGTTTTGTTCTGTCGCGTTTTTATCAGCTTAAATGTTTGGGGGATTTTGGGCTTGTTGTTTGTGTTTTTCAGGTAAAGTAGGTTTGTTTTAATAACCGTGACCAGCTCTGTTTGCGTCCTTTAGCCGTAAATCCCCACAGCGATTATGTTTCTTTGCTAATGGAAATGAAAGGTGAGAGAACTAAAAATAATAATAAAAATACTTCAGGTCTCTACACTTGAATTCAATTAATGCCTCCATCTTAGTCTATCAAACACTTGAGAGAGCCACAATAAGAGGAAATATAGATATAAGTGCCTAAACAAAGTGGTCAGCACATAGAAACCACCCCCTCTTCATCTTTCAAAAAAATCAAGTGTTCACTTTTATTTTCTCCATTTACTTTAGCTATTTTCACCTTAAACCCATGTAAATAACAGTAAAACCGTATAAATGGCATTGCTTTTGCTGCAGCTGTTGAGCAGGGGCCGGGGCTCTCCTCCTGAGCTCTGCATTTTGCAAAGAGCCGTGATTTTATGAATTTTTTATTTATTTTTTTTTTTTAAGTGTATATCTCAAGGGATAAGTCAGGGAATGCTTCAGCGCTTTTCAAAAATAGCCTTTTGCCGGAGTGGTGGCTCTGCTGGCGCTGCAGCCCGTGTATATTTATTTATCCAGAGGGTCCGAGGCTGGAGCCCTGCCCCTGCATCGCTTCCTCCGCGCCCTTCCCTCGCACCTCGTCGCTCCTCGTTAAAAGTAATTTTAGTCCCTCTGTTTTCCTTCCAGCGGCCGTGATCCGTTAGACAAACCAAGCCCCAAAGAAGGCCGTCCTCCCTGAAAGGCTAATTATACTGGTTTATAATTATGGCCTCTCCAGTTTTCCCGCAGCAGCGAGGAACACGTGGGCTGGATGGAGGCTCTGATGTCATGCTGCCTAAAACTGGCTGAAATTACCTGAAGTTACCTAAAACGGGAATGAGGAGACCCTCCATATACTGAAGTCTAAGCACATACAGAGGTGCAATGATGTCTTCTACACCATAATGCCCAGGACCTTTGGCGACACGTTCCCTTAGGGGATGTCCAGTGCTGGACAAACACGGCACAGCAAATTCCTTCCTCCTCTGAGGGAGTGAAGCTGCTGGTGGCCTCTCAGCACAAGAGGCGGTGGGGATCAGAGAATCATGGAATCCCAGGTTGGGAGGGAGCTCAAGGATCATCTGCTCCAACTTAGATGGTGCACTGGGAGCTGGTGCTGCCCCTCGGCACGGCCGCAGCGTCCCGACCCAAAAATGTGCCCCATCTCTGACGGTCCACGCTGCTTCTCCAAGCAGATGTCTTTGTGGATGTCATCTTGGCTCGCAGGATCGATCCAGTATTGAAAAAAATTGATCATGGTACACTGTGCGTTGGGATATTTGATGCAGAGGCACCTCCCATTGGCAAAGCACGCACACACACACAAAAAAAAAAAAGAGAAGAAAATACAGCCAGGCTTTAGTGTCAAAGTAGAGGTTTAAGTCACTTGCTCTGCTCAGAAATGCTGATGTGTTTGGTTTAATTTTCCAATTTCAAGATTTCAGTGAGATTTTTTTTTTTAAAAAATGCGATCAATTTGTTTACTGGAATAACATCCAGATTATTTTTGTCAGGATAAATTCATTTTGGTGTCAACTTGTACATTTGGTCCGGAAGAAAAGTACCATGAGGTAATAAAAATATTTTTTAAAAATATCGTACAAAATAAAATAAAAAGCATCATTTTTTTTTCTTTCTTTAAAGGCCGGGCTTGAGCACGAAGAGAGGGAAAATTGGCGGCCATCTCTGCCCGGTGGGGCTCGGCGCGGTGGGGACCGTGGCTCCGTTCAGAGCACCCCGAGGATTCGCCTCCCCTGTGGATCTTCCGTGCGTCCTTCCGTGGTCGGATGTTCCCCCTCTGCGCTGCGGTTGTATCGTGTGAAGGAGCCGTTTGTGGGCGTGCAGGCGCACAGGTATTGGTACGTTGCGTGTATCAATCGCTATTTGACTTTCCGTCAGATAAATGCGTCTTTGCAACTGGCAAGAAAAATGCCTAAATGCCACTGAAATATTTCTTACCTGCTACTAACAATTATTGTTTTTAGCATGATCATTATGCAGTAGGGTACTTCCTTCTGAAAAGACCAGTTAAACTGAAATATTTCTCTCCTGTAGAAAAAAACCCACGAGTCGATGCCTTTGAAAGTTGATGTTTTAAATTTATTTTTTTTTGTCTTATTCTTAACTCTTGCGTCGTTGATTTAAGCCTCTTCTGTAATCTGTAATTGTAAAAACATTTTGAAAAAAATGAAAATCCTTATGCTCCCGTACCCGTTCGGTACTACTGAGGTGTTAAAATAATTTATTCCATTATATTAACGACCGCTCGACGCGTCCGAAGATAATTTGCCATGTAATTTTGTTAAACCTGAAAACTGTAGCGTGTTTTTCTTGATAATACCGTTAATATATCAAGAGTAAATAAAATGTTTAGTGGTAGGCGCATTAATTATCGCCTTCATCTACCGGTGTTTAAAACTAAGAAATAATTAAATGCGCTTTAATAAGATACGGTTGCGGGGAAGCGGGATCGTTTATGAATCGCTGGAGGTGCGTGCAGCTGCCTTTCCCTCGAGAGGAGGAATTTATGCCGAACACCCCGCTGATTGTTCAGGAGGTAAAGAACCAATAGCTGCATGTACAGAGGTTTAATTTAAAGTGTGTTTCTCACTAGGCTGCTCACAACACTTAATTAAACTCTGCTGTTTTGGCAATGACAAATGCTGGCGTGCAAAAGGAACCGGAGTAGCGGTGACTGAGAAGCTTTCGTAATTTCTTTCATGTGCGCCGGCAGCCGGATCCGGGTCAGGAGAGGAGGAGAGAAGAAAAGAAGATTTATTTCAGGTGTTCGAAGGAAGTTGCCGCTTCCCAGCATCCGTGTCCGCTCCCGAAGGAGGTTTATCCCGGCGTCGCGGGTCCCCTCAACCCGCCTGTGCGGCTGCGCCGGCGTCGGAGCGATTTGGTGGCTTCTGAAGTGCTCCGAAGTCCTGGTGTTGGGCTCGCGGTTTGGGAAGTCCAAACGGGAGGAGGTTGGCACGTGCTGGGCTGCTCCTCTCCTTCGTTAACCGACCACAGCTTCTCTCGGCTTCAGAAGGGCCCGTTAATAGCGCGCGGGAGCGCGCAGCGCTTTGCGTGCCGACGGGCAGGTGGTCGCAGGTGATCTAGATAATCCCCACTTAGGACAAATTGTGTCGTTCTTTACTCAGGTATTTAAATTGCCAAGTTTCTTTCAAGTCAATAGAAAAAAAAAAAGTTCTTTTTTTTGGTCAGATTTAAAAAAAAAATAAATCTTTTGTTTGTTTTTTTCCCCCACATTTCTGCTGCGAGATACCAACCTGAAAGGCTCTTTTGTAGATATTTTTAGCTCCAGGCCCTTTATTTTAGGCATACATGGGTATGAATGGTATTGCATGTTAAACCACAGGCTCTTCTGCTTTTAATTCACTGTTCCCCTGTACACCTGTCCACACAGTTTAGGAAGGCTAATGTAAATTGTCAGTAATAGAGAGTCTCGTTTAGCACTCGCATTTAAAAAAAAAAAGCCAAGAGACAGTGAAACAGCTATCACTGATAACAGCAGCAGGGTTGGTTTTTTTCTCTCTTTCCCTCCATGTCTCCAATCATAACCTAGAGCACGGCAAGGACACGTGTTTTGGGGAAACTGTCCCTCCGTTTAAGTCTGACAATACACCAGGATTTTTTGCCGTGAAAATTTGTATCGCAATAATAAATCAAAAGTTTTAGAGAATTCCAGACAGGGCTTAAATTTCCTCTGCAGAGGCAAAAAAAAAAACAAAAAGGAAAAATAAGAAAAAAATAAACTTCCTTAAGTGAAGGGAAGGAGCCAAGAGGGAGCCTGTGATTGTGCCACAAAAGGGGCCGCGAACGTCGGAGAAGTTGGGTCTGAGGAGAAGCCTTTGCAGGCTGCGAGCCCCTGTTATATTCCCTTTATTTTCCAGAGGGTCTCCAGCCGAAGGAGAGGCAACGGTTCCGAGGGGCTGGGGACGAGCTCCTGCTAAGCGCTGGGCACGCAGAGCTCGAGCAGAGCAAAGGAAATGGTTTCTCACGGCGTTCGCTGGAGTCGTGAGGACGTGTCAGATGTGATGGTGAGACTGAGAAAAATATCGCACCCCTTAACGGGTTTTTTCTTTTTCTGTTCTTTCTTTGAAGGGTAGTTTTGATGAATTCTAATGTAAACCATTTTGTTAATTTAATTGATTTTTTTCTTTTTGGTAGGGACTTAAATAAAACCTCACACGAGTCCCCGAGGGCTGGTGGTTCTCTTTGATCTGGGCGAGCTCTTCCCCTGCTCTCTCACATGCTTTTTTGTGGCTTTTTTGGTGCCTTTCTCCCCTCTCCCTGCCACTTTTTCTCTGCCAGAAACTCCCCCGTAACCCTTTGCACCCATCATGTTGCTTCCTGTCACCTTTCCCCGCTCCTGCCTTCTCCCCTCTGCAGCTCTGAGGGTTTCTCCATCTCAGCTGGGGAAGTTTCTCTGGCTCTCCACCCTACCTGGGACCACCTGCCCTTGAGTTCCCTTGATCAGCCTTGATGGTTTTTTTTCTCCCCACTTTTCCCTCCCTGCTCTTTTGGGTAATTGTGCTCCTGCTCCCTTTCCCAGGACTTCTCCGTCAGCAGAAGCCGCTCCATCTCAGAAACCAAGGCGAGTCGGACTGCGCGACTTCAGCTCCTTGCCCTCTGCCTTATCTGCCGCGGTTCTCGAGCGTGTTTGAAGTGTTGAGGTAAAAACTTTCTATATAATACCTTTTACTGGAGACAGAGCGATTCAGCCGGGGCCTATTTACCCTCCCCATTTATTTAAAAGTCCAACAATAAAACGGGTCCATTCTGAATGGTAGATAAAATGCGGGGTAATTGATGAATGCCTTTTGGCAAGAGCGGCGGAGTTTCCATGGGGTTTTATACATTATTGACATCGTCAGTGATTTCAGCGATTGTGGCTGCAGCTGGGATATGATTATGAGGGTGTTGCAGTACTTCTGGCGGGAGGCTATTGCGGAGGCACAGCTGGAAGCGCTCGTGGCATTTGGATGTTCGCGACCTGCGGTAATTGTGCCATTTTCTAATGGGGCTTCGGGAAACGCGCGGGGAAGAGTGAAAGGGTGGCCGACCCGGTGGCTCCGGCTCGTAGGTGAGGGAAGGGGTTCTGCCCCTTGGGGCAGACGGGGCTTCCTGTAGCCCTGTGTGTTTCCAGTGCACCCGGAAGGCCTGAATGTCCGGAGGCAAAGGTCAGGGAGAGGAAGGACAGGTGAAGGGCTCTCCTGTTGGTGTTGGATGCTGTTATGCTCTTAGTTGTACAAGTTGCTTGCTCATCTAGAGTAGAATCATAGAATTGGTTTGGTTGGGAGAGACCTTTCAGATGATGGAGTCCCAGCGCTGCCNCCTGTGTAATTCTTATGAAATAGATTAAAAGTAAATGGCAGCCTGAAGATTGGTAGTTTTGGGGCTTTTTTCCCTTTGTTTTTTTTTTTCTTGGTTGTGTTTTTTTTGTGGAGTGGCATTTTGGGGGTTTATTTTGTCTTTTAGTTATCCAAACTTGAAGAGGACTTTCTATCGCTGCTCTGGCTCTCAGGACAGAGCTAAATGACCCTATAGAAAGTGTTGTACTTTCTAGTAAACTGACCTCTTCATTAAATCTCTATTTCCTGCTGAATTTCCATGAAGTTTCAGGGCACCGCAGGTCTCTGAAGACAATCCTTTATTTACTCTGGCTGCACCACATCCCGTCTCTTGCAGAGGCAACGAGCTGCAGGTTGCCTGTGTTGCCCTGACTCTGGTGTTGGTGTTTCCATGCTGGGGTTGATGACTGCCTGGGGCATCACGTGAACGTGGGCCATGGTAGGTCCAGCCCCGTGGACTGCTGGAAATTATGCCACCATAGTTCAACCCTTGGCTTTAACCTACATACTCATTTCATATGCGTATATACTTCGCTTCCGAATCTGAATGTTTACTCTGAATCTTCGGCCACTTTTCTCTGCTTCTTTCATTTTATCTCCTGCCTTTGACGGGCTACAGTCTTGAGATGTTTGCCAAATACTCTACAGTACAGCGAGAAATCCATGTTGAGAGATACCAAATTCCTGTTAGCTGTTAAGGTTGGAAGAGGTGTGTTAGGTAGCCCATCACATAAAGCTTGATAAAAATCCCTGAGTAAATGCCACAGGAACCCTCCAGGAATAGAGCCTTTAATCTTTAGATCGTCTAAAAGGAGCCTGGTGACATGACTGGGCTTATTGCAGAAAGCTAATTTCAGTGACTCTTGTGATATTGTGAAGATCCTCAAGTCCTTCTCCCCATCCTGTTCTAGGAGGTAGAAATGGGTTATTGCTTGTCGCTTTTTTTTTTTATGCTAAAATAATAAAAATTAGAAAGAAATTAAGAATATTTGTGCACTCCAAAGCACTTTTAGCCTTTTCCAGGTGCTGGACGTGGCGGTTGTTTCCCGGTACCCGGGGCAGGGTTTGGTTCAGAGCATCCCCTGTGCTGCTTGGCTCAGGGTGCTGAGGAAGGGCCGTTCCTTTGGTTGTCTGCTGGAAAACGAGGTCCCTCTTCTAGCTTAACATCCCTCAAATTTGGGCAAATAGGAGAGGCCGGCTCCCTGGAGTGAAAACACTGTCCTAAGGAAGAAACTGCAGCAGGCAGGAGGTTTTTCTGTGTTACTTATTATCTTATTAATGATATCTCAATGTTTTCGTTTAAATGACATTGTAAAGAAACAAAAAAAAAAGCAAAGGAAAGACTGAAAAAAGTAACTTTGCTCTTAAAAACTGACAGGCCCTGTAACTTGGGACATTTTTTTCCTCTCAATATTTTTCTGAATAAACAATAGAATCAGCAGATCGTTTATTATCGCTGGTTTTGAAATGAAGTTTCGCTGGTGGGGAATATGTAGAAAAGCTGTTTTACGGTGTGGTGTGAATCCTTGTGGATCTGCATCCAAGGAGTCTGTGTTGCCCTGCGCTGCTGCTCGACTCCCTCTGGTCTTGCTCTCCCGGCTGCCTGGATTCACCTTTTGGACTCACCTTGGAATTGTTTGGTTTGGAAGAGTCTTTTAAGATCGTGAAGCTCGACCATTCCCCCATCCCTGCCAGGTCACCACTAAACCATGTCCCTCAGCACCACATCTCCACAGCTTTTAATCTGTCTCTTGGACACCAAGTCAGTCTTCTGCAAGCAAGCCCTGAACATTCCTGATTCTCCTGATCCAACCAATTGTTGTAGCCAAGGCGGGGGAGGGCTCTGCTCCCAAGGAACAAGGGACAGGACAAGAGGAACTGACCTCAAGTTGCCCCAGGGGAGATTTAGGTTGAGCCTGAGGAAGAATTTCTTGCTCTTCAGGGTTGTCCAGGCCTATCCTGGGCTGCCCAGGGCAGGGCTGGAGTCCCCCTGCTCCCTGGAGGGGTTTCCAAGGCGTGGAGCTGTGGTGCTGAGGGACAGGGCTCAGTGGGGCCCTGGCAGGGATGGGACAGCGCTGGGACTCCAGGATCTTCAAGGTCTCTGCCAACCCAAGCAATTCTATGATTTTATGCCCAATGCTGTCCCACCTGAGCCTCTTAGGGGCAGCAGTCCACCCTACATAGCCACCCGCTCTGATTTTGCCCCTCTTGGACATCGAAAAGAGCATAATTGTATTAAGACAATGCTCATCTCGGGTTAATTAGTTTCTTCGCAGGGCTAATTAGCTCAAGCTGAGCGCTGTGCTAACGCACCCGTATTGCTTCTCCGAGGCGGGGGCCATTTGTCTGGGAGGAGGTCAGCTCTTATTTCCTTTTATGCTCCAGATTCAGTCGAAGTTCACGTCTGGGCTCATTCTGAGCCCGGGAATAAAACTGGGGACAGTTCTTATTTTATGTCAATTGCTTCTTATCTTCTTAATCTGAAACTTCAATGTTTGCCTGGCAGAGGCGGTTACCGGTTGTGAAAGGGCTCGTGCTTCCGCGGGAGCTGGTGGGAAGTGTGACGTTCAGTTTTGGTGGGAGTAGGAGGAAGCGGCGTAACAGGAATCTCGTCTCAAGAGGTAACCTCGGCACATTTCGGGGCAGAAATTGATAAAAGGTCCGTCGACGGAAATCGGCGAATCTTAACTTCTGCTTCTCTGAGCCGCAGCGGGGGATCTGCGGTTTGCTCCTTCCCATCCTTCCTCCTGAAATACCTCCCCTGTAAGGTATATGTTCATTTATTTATTTATTTATTTTAACTGTGGCTTGGAAATTCAAATGCTAGTGCCAGGATTCGCCGATATAAAATCATATTCGTGTTGGGGGTGAACGTGACTGTCCATTGAAAAGCCATCGGGATCCCCATGGATCTGTGTTGGGATCTGGCTTGGGGGGGATCAGGGAGACCGGCTCTGGCCAGTTCCCCCCTTCTTCTGACAAAACATCTAAATTGGTGTCGCTCTTTTCAGATTAATAGAACATAATAATTCTTATGGAATTGTGTTTTGAAAAGATCAATTTAACTATTTCACAGAGACTCATGTATGTCTGAACTTTTTAAGGGATATCGTCCAGTTTAAGAGGCAAACCCCCTTTACAAGTATTTCCTGTAACACACCCAGCAAAGATGGACTCTGCTTCCTCAGCTGGCATCGCGTTCAAAATACCAGTAAATGCGGAAATATTTCCATTTCACAAAACTAAAACCGTTTGATCCATAGTAATATAACACTGCTCTGAAAAATTTAAATAATAATAAATATTGCACGCCAAACAACGTTTTTGAAGGTGCTGCCAGTGTTCTCGTAGCAGTTAATAAAGTAGTCACAAATGATTCTGCCCACTTTTGTCCCAAAGAGGATCATATTTAATGCTCCATTTAATTTGCTCAAATGTCAGGGAACATCAAAAGGGGAAATTTATTGTATTAGTCACTGAAAGAGATATAGTAGGGGCATCATGCTATCTAAAGATGATTAATAAAAATAGCTATTGATTCTGCAAAGTCAATAAATCCAGCTGTTCAAAGGATAGCATCAGTCAGTCGAAGGGACTAGTTGAGTTTGTTTGGGTCTCTGCAGATCTATCTGCAGCCTCTGCTGCCTTCCCAACCAGGGGAGGACGGGAAGGGGTTGCGCTGGGTTGTCCCCTCCCCAGGATCAGAAGTGGATCCTCATCAGCCGCTGCTGGGGGAGGAACCTTTGACCCACAGCACAAACACAGTCTCACTGGGTTTGTTCCTGGATAAGTGGGATAAAAACCCACCCTGTTCTGTTGGACTCTTCAACCTGCTGGTGAGGTTTTGAGTGGATAAATCAGACTTACGGAAGGGTTTGGTTTGGAAGGGACCTTCAAGATCATCCAGTTCCAACCCCCCTGCCGTGGGCAGGGACACCTCCCACTAGAGCAGGTTGCTCAGAGCCCTGTCCAGCCTGGTAAATACCCCCCTGAAGTATGTTCAAGCCATTGGAAAAGGAAATAAAAGTACAAGAGGAAGCCTAGATAGCCGGATTTTACAACTGCTCTTTTTGTGTTGTCATAGTACTTGTCACTCAGTGGTTTTCCTCGGTGCATAGAACTGTTGGCACTAACCCAACCAATGCCCCGTGCGGTGGCTGCTCCCTTCTCTTCTGGACAGCCCAGGGCTGCCCCAGCTCTTCCCTGACCAGGCTTGAAGGTTTTGTGTGGTTTACAGCATCTTTAACAAGATTATAATTTATTTATTTATTTTCCCTGCGGTTTTATGCATAGAAATGCTCCCGAGGCTCTCCCTCTGCCTGACCTCGTTGCTCTAAGTCTCATTTCTGGAGCGGTCCTTGCTGGTGTTGAGAGAGACAAAAATCCCTTCCCCTCCCTCTTCCATGTAACTGGGCTTTGGGAAAATGATTTCAGTGATGAGGTGGTTTTTGTGAATTGCAGCTTTTCTCTCTCTCTGAGTAACTTTTACAGGAAGGAGTTCCAAGAAAAACGCACCGGCCGTGTTTGCACGGTAATTGTGACAGAAGGTCGAGCCGGGCTCACTGCGCTCATCTCCGGCTGGCGTAAGCCTTGAACTCTCTTTAATACTTTTTAAAGAAACCTGAAATAAGTCAGTATTTGGCATCAGAAAGTGGCTGATTTCAACACTTCCTTTTCTGTTTATTTTCTCAGCGAGGCCAGACGTCATCGTGCTAATTTTTCCTGGGTTGACGATGGGAAAAAATTAAGGATGCTAACTTCAGTTTAAAAATATTTCTTCGTCTATATCATTTCTACATTTCCTTTCCAAACTCCCAAGCGGCTGAGTTTTGTATTTGCAAAAACGTTCATTACAAATTTGCAGATAGCGCAGGGATTGCCGGGGACAGAGGTGGATGAGCAGGGTTACCTGCAAGGTTAAACAAGCCTCCATCCCTCCCTGGATTTAAAAGCCGAGGAGATGTGGTGCTGAGGGACGGGGGTTAGTGGTCGACTTGGCAGGGATGGGGGAGCCCTTGGACTCAATGATCTTTAAGGTTCCCTTCCAACCGAAATAACTCCGATTCTATCCTACAATCGCTGTGTGCTTGTTTGGCTGCCGATGGGAAATTCCCTCCTGTCCTAATGGGAATCACCCTGAAAATCTTGATCAGCTAGACCCTTGCTGTGGTCTATAGGAAGCAGGAGCTGCGACAAACCTGCTCATTCGCTCCTCTGGTTGTGCTGCTTCTCTCTACTTAGCACAACCCAAACCTTTCCAGGTTGGGTGGGATTTCTCCGTTGATATCTCTTCAGATTTTTAAGGTTTTCCTCCTCCTTTTCGAGAATATAAATTATTATGAGAAGCAAACATTAAAATACTCAGGTAGCCTCCAGATGGCAAGCTCGCGTTTTTACCTGAGCGCCAGAAAGCTGAGCCAAGGTGTGCAGCCTGTGTTTGCAGGGGGTGCTCGGTGGCTATGCTCTGCCCGCCGGGGCAGTCGGGAGACTCGGCGTCTCGCTGCGGAGCAAGGTGAATCCGCCACTTAAACCCGCCCAGTGTGACTGGAAAATAGACCCTTAGCCCGTCAATTCGGACCCAGCGTGAGGTGAAGTCTTCTACTGCTAACCCAGTTGTGCCGCGTTACCGCGGGCGTTCATCTGCGCCGTGAAACCTTGTGGAACATCTCTGTGAAACCTGAAGTTTACTACATGTGCTGAATTCCCCTTGTCTCCCGTGGCAGTCAGATCTTCAAAGGACGCCGGGGATTAGTTAAGCGGGATGCAGCACGCTGAGGGCCGTGCTGCTCTCCTTAATCACACCCTCCTCCTCCTCCTCCTCGCCCTGCCTCCCTTGGGAGGATTTCCCGTAGTTTCCCGTCCACCAGTGCGAAACTCCCTGGCCTACAGTTGCCAGTTTGTCTTTTTAAAATAACCGAGCTGTGTTTGACAGGTTCAGAGCCTCTGTAATCTCACCCAAAAGTTTATTAGCTCTTTAAAAGGGCCATTAAAGATTCACAAGTTGCCCTGCTCATTATTTGACATTATAATTTGAGCGCATCCATTCTCCTCTCATTTTAGGTGGGTGATTTTTTTTTTATATTCTTTTTTTTTTTTTTTAAGCTTTACTTCTTCACGAAGTGTGCTTATAAAAACTTCTAGTGGTAACTGATTTCTGGCTGAACCGAAGCAGGCAGAGGGGCAGGGAGGGGATGCTGGATGTGCAGTGCTGTATTGGGAAGGCTGCCGTCCTCCACCACATTGATGAGCTTTGGATTACCAGGAGGAGTGAAGGACTCATCTTAGGTGAGCCCAATGTGTGCTCCTCACCCCGACCGGTCTCACATCTCCTTTTTAAAGCCCCCCTCTGAACCTCTGCTGAAGCCCCCGATGTCCCCGCAGCTCTGCCGTTGGGAAGAGGCCCGAGCGAAGGAGCTCATTGTCTGTGCCAGGAGGAGAGTGGAAGGAGAGGGTGCAGGGCAGGGGGTCCTCCCCACGGAGGGAAGGATGGTGGCAGGCTGGAAATGTTGGTCCATTATGCCAGAGAGCAGATAATGTCTCCTGCACGGGTATTAGTCTCGGTGGGTGCTGAACCGTGGCAGCTTCTGAAGCCGGCACCCAAGGAGACCTAATCTGGTGGCGAATGGAGACATTAGTGAACATGCTTCTTTGTAAAAGTGGGCTTATCTCAGACCTTGCATATGTACCGTGGGCTTCTGCAGCGCCCGTGATAAGTGCTACTCCTTGTTTCATTGAATGGCGGAGTAAAGAGTCACATAAAACCCATATAATTTGCTGGCTTGTAAGTTAAAGCCCCAGGCAGTCTTATCACTTCTTTTGTCATCTCCCTTACACTTCCAGGGCAATTCCGCCTCAAATTGCTCTACATTTTGCACCCTGACCCGGCAAAAGTGGAAGCCTGCAAAAAAAACTTACCATCTCTCCATCTTGCCTTTCCCCCGCCCCGTTACGTTTTGTACCCGATGAACTGAAGTATTGTTTCCCTCTCGGAGAACTGAAGGTATCTCTGTAGCTGCACCGGGAGCACGTCGCTTCGCCAGGGCTCGCCTAGGTTATCAAAATACAAGAGAAAACCGTGGGTGTTTGACTAACTTTAAAAGGGAGGATATTAATTACGGAGCGGCGGAAGAGATCTTACCTTAATACTGATGTTCAGGCAGATACCATATTTATCTCCAAGCACCCCAGAGCAAAGAAGCGGCGAGGAAGGCGCTTACCTTTGCGACCATATTTATCATGTAAATAGCTCAGAAAAGGAGCCTGCCAGTTTACGTCTTTAAAACACAAAAATGCCTGCATTTCACTATTTTGTAAATGCCAGGGAGATGCAGCATCCGTTAGAGTTAACGGTGCGGCACTTTTGTGTTCAGTAGCATGAATCATTAATCATGAGGCAGGCCATATTCTTGTACTGCTTCTGCTTTCATTACTTGGCCTAATTAAACAGTTCTCTGAACTGGAATCTCAGATTCCTCTGTTACAGATTATCATTAATTATGGTGAAAGTGCTCAGAGATGTTGGACTCAATTATATTCTGCTCAACTCTGGCACCGCGTGATTCATTGCACAGCCTGCTCTGCAGATATACTCTTTTTCTTATCTTGCACTCCCACTTTTGTAAATTGGGCTCTGCCAGCCAACAAACTAAGAGTTATGTGCCGCCTTTTCATTAAAAACATGTTGGAGAAGCGCACACCAATTAAGGATTCTGTATTTTATGCCGAGCGCGGGGTTGGGGAGGAAGAGGCGAGCGAAGCGGCCGCTCCAGCGGCTCGATTTGTACCCGATGCTGCCCGGCCTGGGGTTTGGGTCCGGACCGGTCTTCTCCTCCACAGTGCAGCTCCTTCTGGGAGGGTTGCCGGGGGAATGGGCGCTGGGCTGGTGTCAAACAGCACAGGGCAGACATCGAGCCGCTTCCTCCACTGCATTAGCCGTTGAAATGATGTTAGGAGTCCCAGCAGCCGGAATTTTTCCCTGTGATTAGTGCAAAACGTAGCAGTAGCACACAGCAGTCGTGTAACACCGGTAATACTGGCACAAGACCAGCCTTAACACCTCTTACTCCTACCAGACACGGTTTAATAAATTCACCAATGAAGTAAACACGCCCGTGGTTTAAAATGTTTTAGCGCAGAATCGCGATGTTCTGTATTCTAAATGGAGCCAAGATGATAAGCATTAAGAATTAAAAAATAATTAAAAAAAAAAGAGTCAGAAATGTATCTGTGCTGAGGGGAGGGGAAGAAAAAAAAAAAGAGAGAAGGTTTGTTTTTTTTTTCCTTTTATGTTTTTGTCAGATTCAGACTTTTACAACTGAGTGGTTATACCTGCTGGCTGTACTTCATGGATATCTATAAGGTGACGTTGTGCTCCGTTAAATCCCCTCACATTGGGAAAAAAAAAAAAAAGAAAAATAATCTATACTGGTCAAAGTGATGTGCTCTGCCTCCCGGCTGAGGCACGTCGACAGCCGGCTGCCCTTCCTCTCCCCGAGCACCCATGGAGGAGCGCCGGCGGGCCGAGATGCTCGGCATCGCTCCCGACGCCGGCTCCGAGATGGAAAATCCCGCCGCGATCCCCCCGATCTGCCGACGCGGCTGGGAGCAGCCCCGGCCCGGCCGTCCCTCCTGCTTTCCGAGGGGATCCGCTTTAGAGCTCAGCTGTTCAGAAAGTAAAATAGATTGCCAACAAAATTGCTTATCCTGCTTAGCCGTTGTCGACGTAGGAGTATTTACAGATTGCGGGTTAACGTGGCTTACATGAGAGAGCCCGGGCTATAGGGGAATTTTAAAATGCGGCGTGTGGAGAATTTATATTCATCGTCGTCATCTTTACGCCGAGCACGAGATGTGTTTTTACTGATATATGATTAGCTAATTCACCTGCGGTAAGTGGATTTGTTTCCTCCGTGTCAAAATATACGCTGGGTTTTATCTACAGGTAGATTGAAGCGGAGAGTTCTTGATTAAGTTATCAGGAGAGCGGCGCAGTTTGTGCTCGGGGTTTGATTGCGATCACAAAAGCCGCCTAATACACAAATAATTGGCGGCGGGGCTGGAAGGGACCCGGAGTTGCCACCGTTTCACCCCAGAAATGTGGGCTCCAAACCCCTGCCAGGAGAGAAAATGAGTTTGGCTGGTTCCTCCTCCTCCCTGTTCGCTCAGACCGCGGGGTGGCATCGCCACCCGGCTGGGCCGGCGGCGACGGGGAGGAAGGAGCCTCCGGGTCCCCTCCTTCCTCCGCACGTGCCCTTCAAGTGTAATATTTTTGGGGGTGCTTCCTTCTGGCTGGAGGTCCGGGGGCGCAGCGGGGCACGGCTGGATTTACAGACCCCGGCAGATCGGCCCCCTTCGTCCCCGCGCGGCGGAATCACGGCAAAGCCCCCCGAGTTGGGCGCGGGAGCTTTTGGGCACCGCTGGGCGCGGAGTCTCATTTTCCACAGGAGTTGTGAGTTTTAATATATATGAAAATCAGTAGTCTTGTATCTTTGCATATGTGCCTTTTGTAATAGAGTTTTGACAGATGGCGAGCTCGATAAATCGAGCTCCTCGCTATAGAAAACCTTGGCTTGACTTGCGCTCTCCGAAAACTTGCTTTGAACTGCTTTTGCATATTTTTTATTTTTATTTTTTTTTTAAATATAGACGTGTTTTTATTTTTTCCTAGTCTGCTTTTGTTTTTATTTTCAGTCTGTCTGCCAAATATTTCCACCGCCGATTTCCACGTGGAAATTGTGACTGAGCTCTGATTATTTATTGTTTCTTAGCCCCGCTCAGCGCGTAATGCCGGTGACTTTGCTCTTCTGCCTGTCTCCTTATTAAAAATAAATATGCTACCCTGTCCCTGTTTGCGCCATCTACCATTCTGACAACAATCTCGACAAATTCTTACTATTTAAGGGTGGTGAGGCAAAAAAACGCAACCCAAAACAAACAAAAAACCAAACTCAACCAGGAAGCAGTTTCCCCTCCTGCCAGCTCCAGACAGCCTGCTCATTGAAAATGTAATACACTGCTGCCATGTCACAGGTCAGCTGGCAAATGGCAATCTGAATTTTAAAAGGAATATGAATAAAATTCTGTTTTATTTTGAAAATGAACTTTGTGCCCTCCATCATGAATCCAATATATGTCTTAATCTTCTATGCTCTTGAAGCCTGCGGCTCCTGGCTGAGTCCTTTGACTCCTGAACCTAATAAGGAAATAGGTTGTTTTCTCATCCTCGCCTCATTTTTAGAGGGGCTGAAACAAACAGTCCCTATTTCAAATGTAATTGGCAAAGCATAAAAAAACATGCGTGTTATATCGTTTTTACTTTTTTTTTACTATTATTATTATTTTATTTTTTTTAGTTTTACGCCGGAGCTCAGCGCTGGGATGTTTTTATTTTTTAAAATTTGATTAAGGTGTTACACCTTTCGGAAATAACGCCGTCAGGATTCCGGCTCGGAATTTACTGAGGGTGACGTTCCGTGTTTACCTTGCGGCCGCCCACGGGAAGCTGATAAGGGATGAAAGGGCCGACGGCCCCTTCAGCCGGGACGGACGCTCCTCGTTTAACCTGCGCTTCGTTTACGGCCGGGTACCGGGCGCTCCGCCAATCCTCCCCTTGAACCACAGCTGAGGGAGAGAGGCTGGTGCCGATGGGTTAAAGAGGCCTGGGGCGGGAGTTTTCTGAATTTTTTTTTTTGGTCTCAGATGCTGATTCAGTAGCTGTGTACCTGTGTGTCTACCTCTGTATTTCTATTTCTCTTTGGGATGGTTTCTGTTGCTGAGCGCGCTCTCCCCGCTTCCCAGGTGGCACCGCGTTTGTTAGACAAATACCCGGGTGGCTTTTGTCGCCGCGCTGCCGTGTTGGTCGGCTCTGCTAGGTGGTGGTGCCGGCTCTCACCTGACAGCAGAACGGCGGCTTCTGTGACGGAAGGGCCTCCTCTCGCTTCTTAAACTGGGATGTGGGTTTGAAAGCTTGAATTTGGGGAATTTCTCCTCAAGTGCAGCAGGAAAAAAAATAATCCCACAGCCTGAAAGGGAGATCGATTGATCGGTCTGTCTATCTAGAGATAGCTCTGTGTGTGTGTATGTGTGTATGTTCTCAGCCCAGGAGAGACAGGGAGCTGTTGGAGCGGAACTAGAGGAGCCCCAGCGATGCTGGGAGGGCTGGAACCCTCTGCTGGGAGGCCAGGCTGGGAGAGCTGGGCTTGTTCAGTCTGGAGAGGAGAAGGCTCTGGGGAGACCTTCTGGGGGCCTTTCAGGACTTCCAGGGGCCTGTCAGAAAGATGGGGATGGACTTTTTACGAGGACTTGTAGCGACAAGACAAAAGGTGATGATTTTAAGCTAAAAGAGGGGGATTTAGACCAGAGAGAAGGAAGAAATTGTTGGTGCTGAGGGTGGTGAGAGCCTGGCCCAGGCTGCCCTGAGAGGTGGTCGCTGCCCCATCCCTGGCCCCATTGCAGGGGAGGTTGGATGGGGCTCTGAGCAACCTGCTCGAGTTGCAGATGTCCCTGCTCCCTGCAGGGGGAGGGACCAGGTGACCTTGAAAGGTCCCTTCCCACCCAAACCAGTCTGTGATGCTAAGTATGTACATGAACATTAGCAGTCAGTGCCTTCTCGCACACCCAAGAAGTCAAACGTGCAACATTTAGGGATTTTTCTCCCTCGCAAGCGTCGATCATACAGCAAGAAGCTCAGTGCAGAGTCTCGTTGGTGGAGCACGAGCATTTCGGTGGCAGGGTCCCAGCTCCGCAGGGCACTTGAGCAGAGTCTAGCATCAAGGAGGAGGCTGATCCCCCCGGGAGCACTTGCACACGTGAAGTGAAGCATTTACTCGAGTGCTTCGTTGATCAGAGCCTAAATGAGTTTCCCGCAGCAGAGCCTGGAGTAGGTGTGTCCTGGTTTGAGCTCACATAGAGCCATCGCTTCCTCTGTACGAGGAGCACATTCCATCCAGTCATGGAATATGGCTAAAATGTCCTTCAGTGCGGATTCAGAGACGGTCCTCTTCGCTTCGAGAGATTCTTTATCAAAACTTCTCTGAGATTTTGAGTTTAGAACAAAACCTGAAGTCAGAAGCGAGGTTCTTGCCCGTATACGCTCAATTGAAAGACTTGAGCAATTTTCGTCTGCTGATCTTTGAGGGCTTCTTTAGCCCTGGTTGTTCATTCCGTAGAAGAGAAGGCTCTGGGGAGACCTTATTGCAGCCTTTTAGTGTCTGAAGGCGGCCTGCAAGGAAGCTGGGGAGGGTCTTTTAACGAGGGCTTGTAGTGGTCAGACAAGGGCTGATGGCTTCAAACTAAAAGAGGGGAGATTTAGATTCAAAATTAGGAAGAAATTCTTCCCTGTGAGGGTGGTGAGACACTGGCCCAGGTTACCCAGGGAAGCTGTGGATGCTCCATCCCTGGAAGTGTTCAAGACCAGGCTGGATGGGGTTTGGAGCAACCTGCTCTAGTGGGAGGTGTCCCTGCCTATGGCAGTGGGATTGGAACTGGATGATATTGAAGGTCCCTTCCAACCCAAACCGTTCTATGAGTCAGGGACATCAGGATGCTCAATACGCCTCATTTCAACAGGTAGTGGGTAATCTCCTTTTGAGAAGGGGGAGGATATTTTATTCTACTCAGAACCATTTTATTGCCCAACAAAGGCGTGACGCTTGCTGCATTCATCAGAGAAATCTTTGTACTCGAAGTTGGCACGTAATGATTTTATTTTTTAAATTTTTTTTTCCGGTGGTAAAATATGTTTTGCTAATCAGCAAACATGAGAAAGTGTCTCGTGCGTCACTCGAGACGAGCACGGGTGTGAGCACGGTCAGACGGCGCTGTGCCACGAATCCTTGGGGGCTGCACTGGGAGGAGGCCGCGGCTCCGGTGATGCCCTGAGCATCAATAGTAATAATAAATACAGATTTGTGGATAAGCATAGGTTTTGGAGTTGAAAAAAACAAAGGAAATTCACCGAGTTAGAGATGAGCTGGAATTTCCACTGTGCCTGGGGCAGCACACGAGAATTATGGCCGTAATATCTCCAGAAGTGATGTAAAACACGGGAGCCCCACTGTACCTGCCACGCTGTAAGAAGGTCAGGTATTTGGGGGCTGGGGAGTGTCCCTGGGCTGCGAAGCAAAGCAATTATTTCATTACCCATCCATCCCTCATTTAGAACCAGCTCCTGTTTGTGTTTGATTGCTGTACTGATAATGATGATGTCGAGAATTGCTGTGATGAGAAATTGCAATCAGCTAAATAGCAGCAGAGGTTCCCCCGGGGAAAAGGGACTTATGTAATCCCACAGCAGATTGTTTGGGGCTTCTGCCTCTTTGTCTGCTTGAAAGGGAGCCCGCTGGAGACAAGGTACGGGCAGGCAGGGCGAGGTGAAGGTGCTCCACGCGAGTAACCTCCAGGCAGGGCAAGCGGCTTCGGGGGTTTCCGAGTTTTCCGTGGTTCCCCCGCTTGTCGTCGTCCGAATATCGTGACAAGGCATCGGCGCGTGGAAACCGCTCCGACTCCCGGGCAGAGCCGAGGCGGGGGGCGCGGTTCTCTCGTCTCTCACGGCATGTGGGATGGCACCCACCTCCTGGAGAGGCGTGGGAAAGGGGTTATCTTTCTGCACCTGGTTTAAGATGTCTCCGTGCCCTGCGCCCTGTGGGGAGCGAGAACTGAAGGGCTCGCCCTGCCAGCACCCGTCCCTCCCGCGACCGCTCCGCCAGCCTGCCGGACTGTTGCTATAGCAATGCTCTCGCTGCTGGGGACGCCCGGTACCGAAAGTCTCGCTTCAGATGCGCTGAATTTCTTATCGAACCTTCCTTTGTGCTGGCCCTGGCCCCGCGCTGCCCCCCGCCACAGCCGCTCCTCGGCTGGAGGAGCGAAACAAGGACGGTGCAAAAACGGAACGCTCAACAGAGCTGGCACGGAAATAAAACCTGTTGAGAATCTTGAAGAATGCATAGTTTACTTTCGGTTGAGTAAAAAGCTAATTTCAGTAGTGAATGAAATTAAGGTCAAGTTCTAAAGTAAAATCACAGAATCATTTTGCTTGGCAGAGCCCTTTCAGATCATGGAGTCCAAGCGTTGCCCCATCCCTGCCAGGGCCCCACTGAGCCCTGTCCCTCAGCACCACAGCTCCACGCCTTGGAAACCCCTCCAGGGATCAGGGGGACTCCAGCCCTGCCCTGGGCAGCGTGTTCCCATGTTTGATGACCATCACCCGGGCATCTCTCCTACCCATCTGCTGGCATCATGGACCTGCCCTTCCCAGGCTGCAGAGGAGCTGCTGGGAGCTCTTCCCTTGACCAAACACCACTGTGTCTTGGTTCTTGCTGCCTTCTTGATCCTTCTGCTGTGGGACAGACCAGCAGCACCATTTGCGGCTTCCGTGGGCTTGCCTGAGACACAGCCACGTGTTATTTACAGCGAGACCATCGTTCAACCAAACAGAGGTTAAATAGCCTCAAAGATGAGGTTTGGAGAGGGGAAAAAACCCTAAAATTCCCCAATTTTGAGGATGCAGGTGCCAGCCTGGGGGAAACCAGTGGGATGTGGTGGTCTGGGCATCATTAAGGAGTCCAGAGTTTGCTGGTATTAACAGAGCAAATGTGTTCTCGTCTTTTTCGTGTGTGCTCTTGTGCTTTCCATCCTCATTTCTATGTGTGTATGTGCGGTTGGTTGTTTTCCTGAGGAAGCAACGACAACAAGATTCTGAGATTTACGAGAAGTGCCCCAAAGCAGCAGGTTTCTGTTCAAGCAGAACGTTTTACGCAGGGGTGCAGCATCCACTGGGTGTTTGGGTCTTCTGCTTGTGACAGAGCTAAAAAATGTTCACAGCATTTGATGGAGAAATAAGCCCAATGCTCCCTGTTGCTGCCGTTTCCTCGCTTGTCCTTCAGTGGTTTTGACTTTGTTCTGGTTTTAATTCCCATTCCTTTATAAACTACGCGTGTAATGTGAGCGTGGTGTGAGAAATCTGCCCGGTGGCAAGTGGAAGGAGCTTTAAAAGAGAAACCCGAACGCGGAGATGGAAGCGGGTGCTGTATCTCTTACTCACACTGCCTGTTTTGTGGCATCTCTTCACCTAGACTGTAGAGGGAATTCGAAGCAGGCAAACGGTCTGAAAAGGACCACGTAGAGCCTGAGTTAGACACTCACAGGAACTTCAGCCAAGTGAGACACATTCATTATAACAGAAGTATCTGAAATTACATGGGAAACAGCTGCCACAATTGGCAGATTATGGTTCAAGTACTTGTAAATTTTTATGATTCTGAAATGTGTATTTTTTGAAAGTGTAGGAAAAGTGTCTCGATAGGATTCGAGAACAGTGGCAGCTTAAAAAAAAAACTTCTCAGGACAGGAGGGAACGGGCTGGAGTTGAGCCAGGGGAGGTTCAGGTTGGAGCTGAGGAAGAATTTGTTCCCCTCCAGGGTTGCCCAGGCCTGTCCCAGGCTGCCCAGGGCAGGGATGGAGTCCCCCTGATCCCTGGAGGGGTTTCCAAGGCGTGGAGCTGTGGTGCTGAGGGACAGGGCTCAGTGGGGCCCTGGCAGGGATGGGGCAGCGCTGGGACTCCGTGATCTTAAAAGTCTCTTCCAAGCCAAGTGATTCTATGGTTCTGTGATTCTCAGCTGGGTATAACACAGCCAGGCAGGAGCATCTCCACAGCCCAGTCCCACTGGGATGTGGTTGGGGTGACGGGGCGGCCTTGGTGCTGGTCCCCGCCTCACGTGGGCTCTGGGGAGGTCACCCCAGGAGCGGCATCTCCGTGGGCAGCGACACGTGGGCTGCAGCCCCGAGGGAGTGAATGGGCTGCAGTGATCCTCCCCTGCCTTAAGCTGCAGGATTAGCAAATTGGAGACTAATCCAAACCCCCTCGAACCTACTGGGATTCATTAGCCGAAGGTTTAGTATTCTCTTCCAGGTTAAACAAAAGAATTAAGGTTTTTTGCATTTCTCTGCAAGGTAGTAATCCTCCAGAGGTTGTAGATTATCTCGGTCATTTTTTTTTTATTTTTTTTTCCTTTCCCCTCTATACATTCCTGTAACTAGAAAATCTCTGAAAATAATTTCTGGAACACTTACCAGGGTTGCTGAGAACGCCTGTCTTAAATAAGAATATTACACTTAATTAAGCATTATGCCTGTGGGGCCGAGTGTGTAAGGTTCAGCTGAGAACTCTCAGGTTATGTGGACTTGTCGTCAAATGCAGTGGCTTGAGCAACTTTTAGGATTAAGGCTGTTGGCTGATGAGGAAATCTAAGATGTTTTTAGAGTAAAAAATACCGTTTTAACGTCCCCACCCCCAAAAAACTACTCCATTGTATTGCTGTGTTAGGAGTGCGGTGAGCGTACTCGGCTCTTTAGTCATGCTCGGGTGAAATCAGAAGTGTTTCCTTTATCCTTGCCACAATAAGAGGATTATTATTTTTAAATGGTTATTTTTTTTTTCCCCACAGTTTCAAATTAGGCTTTGATTGTGTGGCAGTATAAATAGAGAGCCACTTTTCTAGAGCCTGCTATTTATCTTTTTTTTTTTTAAAAAAAGGAAAAGAAAAGAAAAAAATCCCCCCCAAAGTTTGACTGACACTAATTTCCCGAACAAGATACCCTAGAAACTCCAGTTTATCTCATGAAATCATAACAGACAGGGTTTGTGATGTCCCCTCCGCAAGATTCTTTATTCTGTCAGTTGATAGCATTTGAGATGACGGAGGGAGATGCGCGGCGCTCATATGCCAGCGAGGAGAACAGAAGCTGTCACCAGCAGTGTAATGTGCTGTGTATTATCACTCAGACTGATCCGGGGGCCCGGAGACTGTCATCTTTTTAGACTGTACAAGTCAACACAAATAAAACTGAGGAGGCAAATGATAATGTCTGAGATAGATCCAGGCTCATTCTAGCCATTACTTTTTATTCAAACCTTAGAGATGACATGATGTGAAAAATGAGCCTGTGTCTAGTTCAGTGCCCATTAGTGTGTGAGCACATTATCTTCCACTTTTCACATTGAATCTCCCTGTACACACGATGGCAGTTAGAGCGATGCAGCCAGGCAGGTTTAGGGGCTGCCAGCACCTTCTCTGCCTTAATGTATAGCAAATATTGCCCCGAAAATGATGTATTGCGAGCGCTTCGGGATGCGCTTTTAGGAACGAGGCTTTAAGGGCCCCCTCGCGTAATAGTCTTCCTCCCCGGCTCGAGCCGACAGCAGTGAGTCTGCGCTGGCTGCTCCAGCATCCCCAGCGGCGTCTCGGGTGGGTTTGCACCGAGTGCCGGATCTGGTGCTGCCCAACGTGCCAGGCCAGGGCTTGGGAGACCCTTCTCCTGCTGGACGAGGAGCTGGGGGCTGCCTTCCTCCCCTCGTCCTCATCCATCATCATCATCCCTCCTTCTGCTGCTCCCAGGAGACAGGGCCCTCACGCCTCCCAAAAAGAAACCTCTCTCTTACCTGCTGATGGGGAGAAATCGTTGAATTTCTCTTATTGCTCTTTAAGCACCGCCTTGTTTCAGCCAGGGGTGGGCAGTTTTGCCAGGAAAACGTGCCCCTCCACAACTCCGTCGGCTGCAGAAGCTGCCAGAGCTCGGCCCCGGCACTTGTCACCTTCAAAAGTAAAAGGAAGAAAACTCAGCCGGGAACGGGAATCCCTTTCCCGAGGAGGCGTTAGCACAGTTGCTGACACCATCAGTACCCAAGTAAAATCCCTATTACTCTTCTGTATAACCTTTAATTACCCCCACCACCCCAAAAATATCCCTCAATTACCTTCCAGGCAGAATTATGCATATTTTTAAAGTTCTCCTAGGGATATAACACTAAACGTTGGGTTGTTATGGTTCAGTGGTTTAAATTACAGTGTACTTAATTAAAACAGCGTAAAAAGCTGTCAGTATTCCATATAATTTGAAAGACTTTGATTAGTGATTTTTTTTTTAATTATTTTTTTTTTTGCCTTTACTGTTAGAGCGTACTTAGCTTTGCCATTACGTTGTCATTTGCTAGCACCTTGGTGTTGACTGATGCATCATTTCATGGCACTAGGAGAAAAAAAAGAAAAGGTAGATGAATGACAATTCCCAACAAGAGAAGTGACAGATGAGGAGCACCCACTCTGGAAGAGAAGGAGAACCAGATAAATTGGAAGGTTTTACTTCTGCCAGGAGGTGTGAAATCTTATAATTAGCTGTGTATCCCTCTTGGGGCTGCTTCACCGGGAGGAAAGAGTTGGCCAAAGCCAACCTGTGGGTGATGGAAGGAACTATTTCAAGGAACAGCTGGGAACATCTCCTCTTGAGTGGAGTCTCCTCTGGAGAGATTTCAAACCCACCTGGACCCTGCGCTGCTGGGCCCCTTGCTCTGGGTGACCCTGCTGGAGCAGGGGAGTGGCACCAGATCATCTCCAGAAGCCCCTTCCAACCCCTCCAGCAGCTCCGTCCTACCTGGTGCGACGTTACTCTCGAGCAGTCCCAAGCACAGCGCACCCCCACAAGTTCTCTTTTATTTCCAGAAGTTCTTCCTGAGCTTTTGGAAGAAAATTTGTCCTCCTGCACCGTTGCTTCAGAACACACCTGGTGACTGGGAGACATTGTGTTGGGACATGAGTAGTGGGTTTCACAATGATTTATTTTTTTTTTAATGTAATCCATGTTTATTTATAAGCTAATGATACGACAGCCCTTGCGTTGTGAATGTCAGTATTTTTATCGAGGTTTTTTATTATGGCAAAACATGAAATCATAACTGCGAACAGGAAAATCTTGTTTAGCCACGGGCTAAACGTCGAAGCGTTGATGCACGGTTAAACTCAAAGCCGTGTTTCGCTTCTTACATTCTAGGACTAAAATATTTTTTTAAAATACAGTTAGAGAAAAACATATGGTCAGGATTCACAGTGTGGGGTTTTGAAACCTATTTGGTTGCTGGGAATGTGCAGGCACATTTCCGCTTGCTCGAAAAATTATCCCGTTTTTAAGTCGTGACTTGCTGGTCGTTGTTACCTCCTTGGAACTGAGGCCTGAGCGCTTCAAAGGGTGCTGATCCTCCAGATGAAAAGGTGTATGTTTATTTCCTCTTTATGATATTGAAAAAATCTGGTATGTTGGAAAAAAAACTGTTCAGCTGTCCTCAGGTGCCGGTATCAGAGGTGCTTAGGATAGGCAGGATTAGAGATGTCGGCCTGGTGTGACTTGGAGCAGGTGCCGTCACCTTCACTGGGCAGGAGCAGTTGGGGATCTTCTCCCCGTGACCCCAGGTCCCTGCTTAGGGGGAGTGTCCAGCCTGGGGTGCCATTCCCTTGGCACTGCCAGGCACCGATCTTGTGGTGGGGCCAAGCCATGCGGATGGGTGGCCACCAACCAGTCCATGGGCACTGACTGCAGGGAGAGATGAGAGCTGTAAGCTGACGTGCAACAGCCAGGGCTCCAGGCCTCCGTTCTCTTCCCGCCCTCTGCCAGGTAGTTTTGCTAACATATTTTTCAAAATCCCCTTGTTTCCTGTGTATTTATACTATGAGGCCAGGCTGAAAGAGTTGGGGCTCTTCAACCTGGGGAAGAAAAGGCTCCGCAGAGACCTTCTTGGAGCCTTTCAGGACTTCGAGGGGCCTGTCAGAAAGATGGGGACAGACTTTGGAGCAGGGCCTGTTGGGACAAGACAAAGCGGGGATGTCTTTAAACTAAAAGAGAGAGATTTAGACTGAAGAGGAGGAGGAAATTGTTGCTGCTGAGGGTGGTGAGAGCCTGGCCCAGGTTGCCCCGAGAGGTGGTCACTGCCCCATCCCTGTAGCCGTTCCAGGGGAGGTTGGATGGGGCTCTGAGCAACCTGCTCGAGTTGCAGATGTCCCTGCTCCCTGCAGGGGGGTGGGACCAGGTGACCTTGAAAGGTCCCTTCCTACCCAAACCAATCTCTGATTCTATTTCGCTCCTGCAACCTTTTTTTCCTTTGTCTGTTCTCAGATCAGGGCTAAACCAGGCAACCAGGGCTGAAGAAACTTCCAGATAAGCACTTTCTAGCTCTGAAATGTAGTGTTTTAGCACAATGAAGCAGTGAGTAGATGCACTGAACTGCTCTCTAAGGGATCACCATCGAGTTGACCTGCAAGGCCACTTGGCTGTGCTGGGTTAACGATTGGATTCCATGGTTTTAAAGGTCTTTACCAAGCGAACCAATTGTATGATTCTAAAAGGGAGGCCTGAGGAAACTCCTCAGCGTAGAGATGGAGGAAGAGCACAGGGGGCTCAACAGTGGCTCCACATCCACAAAATCTTGAGGAACAAATTATCTCTGTGAGGTTAAATCTTGGTTAAAAACACGTTAACAGAAGAGGAGAGGAGGCAGCCCCACGATCCAAAATCAAAGTGCCGGTGATGGATCTTGAAAGGACTCTAGTGAAATGAGGCAGCTCGTGTAATTACAGTTGTATGTTTACTGACACTCCCAGCGCCCTGCGTCGCTGGGGATGGGAGCGGCGGTTTTGCTTTCGAAGGTTTAGTATGTAGGAGGGTGGTCACCTGTTCTAAAAGGTCTAATTGCCTGGGCTGATTCCCCCCTTTAAGGTAATTTATATTGCTGCAAGGATGACTCCCTTAGGGGTATATTCTTTGAAATTGTTGCTAACGCAGAAAAGAATTTATTTTTTTTTGTTTTATTTTTTCTGTCACTGAAGTAGAAAAATTCTGCAAATTCTCAAATTGCAGCTGGCCTGCTCTTTTTGGAGCACCTTGCTCCTGCAAAAGGAGAACCTCTTGTCCTGAGAGCGGCCGCTGAGGATGGCGAGCGGGGGTACCCCCCCCCCGGCACGGCGCCGGGAGGCTGCGGTGCCACCGACAGCAGACGCTCTGCAGTGAATCTTAATTAGGCATATGCAGATAGCTCAAAATCTGCTCAAGATGGATTATCTGAATGAATACTAGTAAATTATCCTTTTATTATCCTTTTAGTGTCCGCTGGGGAGATTGGATTGGATAGCAGGCATCTGATACTTCTACTCCCTTGGACTGAGATGGAGGAGCTGGTGGGGTTGTGTAACCTGGGGGATGGCTTGGAAACGAGGAGTGGGCTGCACCCCACTCCCAGGGGCGCTGGGGAGCCCTCCTGTGTCAGCCTGTGCCGCCTGGTTGCTTCCTCCCTTCTTAGGGAAGAAGCCCTAGGATGTGCCCACAGGAATTTGCTAGGGAACATTTAAATCTGTGACATACTAAAAGTAGAGCAAGATGCTGCCGCCGCCACCGCTATTCGGAGAGCAAGCTCCATATGGTCCTCACGGGAGCCTGCGGAGTCTCGCGAGCTGGATGGGGATGTCTCACAGGGAAAGTGAGAGGAGCTGGAGTGTCATTGAAGACTTGTGTCATAGCCTCAACAACCAGGATGGAGAGATTTTCCAAATGTCCGTGTGAAATATCTGAAGGGGGGAGGGGGAAGAGCTGAAATTCTGACCCTCTTATTCGTCTTATTCAGGTCATAACCAAGAATCCATCATCCCGCACATTTCCTGCTGGCAGCTTTTGGTGCTCTGCTCAAAGGCTTGTAAAATACACTGTGAACACCCTCTCCATTTGTTTTTCGTTATAGTCTTTATTTTTTTTTTTTTCCACTTACGTAACACAACCAGACTCTACATGTGCTAGAGCAGGAGCCACCATCTCCACACGCTGGGCTCGCTTGGCAGTGGTGCTGATACTGGGGATACTTGGAAACATGATGCAGTGCCCAGGAGCAATGTCATCTTAGGGTCTCTCTGCTCTTTTCCCGGTTTAATATTTAATTTACGACGCCTTGACGGTTCCTCCTAAATTCCTTCTATCGCAGGCAAACAACAGACCGCCAGGCTTTCAGATCCACACCTAAATGACTATGAAATGGGCCCGAATTCTGCTCCTCTGCCTTTGCTCTCTGCTCTTCTCTCCAGTCCAAGCATCTAATGGACCTTTTCAAGCACGGCTCGAATTTTGAGCGCATCTCTGAGCCCTTTATTTCATCGGAACTCAATACTCTCTCGGCCCCCGGGCGCAGCGCTCAGCCCAGCTGCTGGAATTCAGCTCCCCAATGTCCATCCGCACGCGGCTCGGTGAATTCCTTCACAGACTCTTTATCCAGATTGCTAATTCCCTGCGCAGATGGTTCTGCATAAGACTGTGTGGGAGAAGAGTGGCTTTTTAAGCCAATTAAATAGAAACCTTGTCCAAGAAGGATTTTCGAAATGCTTATGCATGTGGATTCGTGACGTATTGTGCTGTGTGTTCTGGCAGCGCTGCTTTGGTAGGAAGAGAGGGAGTGATGTGCAGAATTTCCTTGGTTTGTTAAGGTCATTTCTGAATTTATTTTTTTTTTTCATAATTTTTTTTTTTAAAAGAAAAACTCCTGAAAGAACTTCCAGTTTGGCAATATCGCAGAGTATTTTAGGTATAGGAAGAGAGGTTGTTTTTTTTGTCATTTCTGTCAATTAATTCTTACTGCCAAGCTCTTCAGCCTGCTTCTCAGTGTGTAAAGCAAGCTCTGATTTGTTGTAAGACAGATGAGAGGAGGGAAGAGAGGAAAGGGTATTAAATGACATCCAAAGGGGAAAATACTAGCTAATAACATTAATTCTTCTTATTATTTGTATAATTTCTGCAGCATTTGGGCTCAGTAATCCAAAAAGCTGCAGTAAAAATCCATTCCGCACAAGGAGAGAAGTCAACACATGAGCACAATCGCTTCTAAGGGTAGAAATATTTAAGGTCAGCGTGGGTAGTAGGATAGGGAGGCTCAGGGCGTTACATGTCGTAAGGGCTCAGTTCTCCATCAAATTAACATCCACAGCAGCAAAACGGCGCTAGATGGAGTTAAGCTTTGAGGAAAACGCTTTTAAAGATCTAGGGCTCAGGCAGAAACCTCAAGAACATCAGTGCTGTTGACTGAATGTAAGCAAGCAAAACCACCGCGTGTTTGCTGTACGGTCCAGGGCTAGCCCCGCAGAAAATCTGGGATGGTCTCAGGTCGTATGAGACCACACACACCCCGAAAAACCCCTAGAGATCCCTAAAATCCATACAGCAGGAACAAATAATAGCAGGTTATGGCTAAGCTAGGGATTAAGCTTTTGATTTGTGGATACGTATCTTTTACTGAAGTGGTATAAATTATCGCAAGTGCTTTGCTCCCCCTTGTAATTCCCCTCGTGCGCGTTTGCGGCGGCCGGGGCCTTTCTGTCAGACCTTATCCAAGGACTGGACAAGGCCCTCTCCACATCTCCTCCCTCTGCAGTTTCTGTACCTCATACAACATGGTTAGAAGGTACTACAGGGTTGCTCTGCCTGTTGTATGTATCTCAAAGTCAGGGTTTTTGTAAAATTCGGTGTCTTTTTGTGATGCAGTCACTGGCTAATGCTCACTCCTCTTACTTTTCACAGCTCCCTTTCTCTTTTTCTCCATTTCCCTCGTCCTCTTTCTTTTTCTTTTCACTCTTTTCGTTCTTTTCATTTCTAATAATTTTTCTTATTTTCTTTTTCTTTATTTTAGTGAAAGGAATGTTCTTTCTCTCGACGACGTTCCAGAACCCTGAAGTAATAATCGCAATAATAAAATCATAGTAATAATAATGCAACCAACAACTGAGATGGGACTAATTGGGCGTATAGACTGGTTTACCAAGAAGATGTATCACACACAAGGTAGCCAAGATCCTCTTATTTGGGCTGAAAGTCTATCCTATACATCACTGCTGCGGTACTCGACACAGATTTAACGTGGTAGGAGACTTAGAATTAATAACCCTCTGGCACAAAATTCATAATCCCGGTTTCTTTTAGCGTGGTGTCATCAGAGCCTTGCGTGGAGGAATCTGCTGGATTCCTCAGCAGACTATCTGAAGCAGATTTAGATCTACGGGAAGCAACTCCCACGGGAGCCGGTTCCCTCAAGAAATGTGTGAACATGAGTCAGGTGGGTGATGCAGGCATGCGGTTGGTAAAATAAACCTCTCAGACGTTACATACCTTCTGTGTTTCAAGCCTTGTGAAAAAGTAAAAACTTTCACCAGGTGGCTTTGTGTGACGAATCGGTGAGGTGAGATTTCTGCTTTGTGTCAGGATCGATGGACTTTGGCCAATTGACTCTTCTTAACCACCCGCTGCCTGCTTCAGCGGGCTCAGACCTGCACACGTGACACCTCACTGTGCTCTGACATCTCCAGCCAAGTCACCAGCTTCCCTCCACAGTGCTCTCCAACCAACCAAAGAGTCCCCAAGGCCACCTTCTTGCTGCTGCCACCCAAGGACAAAGGCTTTAGCTTTCTTCTTGGGTTTCCTCTGCTCGGGAACTCGCAGTTTGCTGAATTACCAGTTTCTCCATGGTCTCCTGTTAATGGAGAGATTTCCTTTTATAGGTAGATTGGGCACATCTGTCTTCAGCTCTTTATCTTTGTCTTCCCTCTTCCCCCCTTTTTTTCCCTAGGCATTTTGAGTCTGACATTTGTCCTGACCTAAGGATGAAGACATTTTCTCCCTCTTTCTTCTTTCTCTCTCTGTCTCTCTCCCTATTTTTTCCTCCCTCTCTTTTCCTCTTTTTTATCTCTCTCTTAATCACCTTTGCCTCTTTCCTCTTTTTCTTCCTCATCCTCCCCTTCCTGTCTAACACACTGGGATTGTGGAGTCTCCTTCTCTGGTGACATTCCAAATCCAAACCCACCTGGACGCTTTGATGCTGGGCCCCCTGCTCTGGGTGACCCTGCAGGAGCAGAGAGTTTGGACCAGATGATATCCAGATGTCCCTTCCTACCCGCACTGTTCTGGAATTCTCTGATTTGGACGATATAAATCATTTCCTCAGTGGAACGATCGAGATGTGGGATGAAGGACAGCACAGGGGCCTATTGAACTGGTGTTCCTTGGTCAGTGTGGTTAGGAAATGGTGGCCTGGTTGTAAAGCAATTAACAGTCACCCAGCCCTCCTCTCTTCCTCTCTCTGGACTCTGTGCCTGGGGAGCGCTTCTGGGAGTCCCGCACTCGTTGGGAGAGGCCTTTGCCTTTGGCCTGGCTCGTTAGGGCTCAGGTAATGAATTGTCTGTGCATGTACCTTCTGCCTGTGGAAAATAGGAGACGAGAGGAAGGGCGGGCCTGCAAAGGCTGCTAGGCGCTCGCCGGCCGAGCCTTCCCGGGCATTGTTCCCCGCTCCCGCCGCGCCCGGCATTACGCATGCACGCGCCGCACCGTCGTTTACAGATGCGGTGAGAAGAAACCAGATCAGATGAATCTTTGGGAACGGGGAAGATGTAGGACAAACACAAAAATTAAACCCCCTGGGAATAAGGCAAATACTGAGAGGAAGAAGTGGGAATGAGACAAATATTGGATTAAGACAAATAGTGCTGCAGATTCCAATGTCAATTCTGACAGCGATAGTGAAGTTTGGAGTGTTGTTGACAATTGAAGATGAAGGGCTGAGACAGGAGGCGAAAAACCTTCCAGACTTCAGTCGGGTGTCATTGTGTTATTTGACTCGGTTGACCTAAATTACTGGGATATAACCAAATAAACTTAAAACATCGGCAGCGTGCTTAAATACAGGACACTCCGGCAAAGGAACTTGCTTTTTTTTTTTTTTTTTTTTATGAGCAGAATCTGGCAGATGTGGTCATCTCTTCCTGACATCTGGGCACTTTGGGATTTTTGGTTGTGATTTCATTATATTGGAACATATTCATACCAGGCTGCAAAAAAAAAAAAGCTCTTATTTTGATGCTAACGAGAGTAATAACCTATTTACTGCAATGGGAAGTACAGGCACAATATGTGGAAAATATATAATGAGAAAAATTGTAAAATCCATTTACTGGAAATGTCTGAGGCTTAAAAAAGTTACTTAGAAACCCACCTGGACCCTGCGCTGCTGGGTCCCCTGCTGTGGGTGACCCTGCTGGAGCGGGGAGGGGAGGGACACCAGACGATCTCCAGAGGTCCTTTCCAACCCCCATCGTGCTGGGATTCCGTGAATCGTGGAACACCAGGTTGGAAAGGACCTCCAGCATCATCTGGTCCAACCTTTCTTGGCGAAAGCCTGGCCTAGTCAAGATGGCCCACCATCCTTTCCAGCTGCATCTAAAAAGTATCCAATGCTGGGGAAAAGTAATTAGGGAAGAATAAGAAGTAATAATTACTAATAACTCGCTCCTGTAGTAGGATAGACACGAGTTACGCTGTTGACCAAAGCAAACCGGTGCATGGTGTGCGTTGGTGTTACTGGTTCCACTGGGACATCCCGCGATGGGCGGCTGCCTTCTCCTCCCTGGTGGTGGGATGGGGGCTGCAGCTGCCCCTCCAAGCTGCTCCCCATGCTCGGCGAGGGGATTATCTGCCCTACACCAAAGGCCTGGCCGATTCTCCTCAGCTGAGCGGGTGGAGGGGATTAAATCAAATGGGCTTTCTAGGCGGGTGGGATTACACTTGGGAAATGGGCGAATCCAGAGGGTGCCATCAGGTTTATGGAGGACTCCCATGGGGAGAAGCAATGATTTTTATAAGTCTGATATTTGTACCAGTAGCTTAGAAAAAGAAAGGGAGGCTAATGTGGTTTTTTTTTAATCAGGAGATGGGGAGATAAGGCTGAAAAATATTTCCAAACAGGATAACAGAAAATAAATGCAAGATTAGAGACAAGTTTAATTCTTTTCGCCAGAAATATCATCTTTTCCCTTTTTCTTAAAAGTTCTTTTCTTTTAATCATTTTCAAATAAAGAATGTGTATGGTAGGGCTATTCCTGTGCAGGAGAAATATATGAATACAAAAACTAAATATTCAAGTATTTTCAGTACAGAAATGGATGCATTTTCAATATCCAAACTCTTCTGACCTCTTCCTCCAGTGCACATATATTCTTTCTTATGGTCTTCTGGTGGATTTGAAGGGTCTAGGGCCTGTGGGCTGTGTTTCTTTTTTAGCAGGGAAAAAAATAACTATTTGTGTCAGAATTATGGCAGAGGAAACGTTGAGCTCCTGTGGTCGCTATGGTGTGAACACCACAGGGAAAACCAGATTTTCTTCACTGCGATGCCTCCGGTTGCCTTTGTGCTCGTGGGATTCAGAAAGGGTTAAGGTTTTGGGTGTCAGCCACAGAAATTACTAATCCAGCAGGGAAAAAAAAAAAATCTAAATAATGGCCGTGATCCTCTAGAGGAAGTTGTAACAGTTCTGGGCGAATGCAGACATTTTAGCATCGCTTTTAAACAGGTATCACTGGGTTTTACAGGGCACGCGGAAGAGTTGTCTGCTTATCCTGCATGAGGCTGTACCCAAGAAAAACGCCTGTACTAAATAAAAATGTCCCCTGTAACACAAGGGAAATACACTGAGGAAAGTGGATAGTAGTGAGCAGGAGAGTCTGGGGAGATTCTGCTGGTTTCAGAAAGTTTCAGATACAGTCGTGAGTACTGGGCGGGATTTTTTGCACGGAGGAAAGTTTCAGTGCTCTTTGTGCAGATGAAAATGTCTTCTAAGTAAAATATATGGTTGCCAGGATGTTCTCTGACCTTCTTTGGGGTTGTCACACAAATAAACCGCACGATCAATATAAGTAATATTAAGGAGTAGTGAGAGAAAACACCAATTCATAAGCAGCTACATTAACTACGGGGATTTAAACGAGGGCTTGTGTGCCCAACGCGTTGGCTGCTTTTCAGCTCTCTGAATTACTCTAATCAACTCTACCTCCTCATAAATCTCACTTCTCTAATTAAGATATCACTGAAAAACTAAAGACGCGAAATCTTCCAGCGCGTTGAGTTGTATGGAAAGCAGAGATGGGTATGAACAGGCATAAAAAACTTCCTAGGAAGAGTGAAGAATAGATTTTTTTAATAGCTTTGAGAAAAGGTTGGAGCAACTAAAAATGCAGCGGCGATAGTGGGGAACATCTCCAGGAGGTGCTGCGAGTGAATGAGAAATTGATGATATGTTTATTAGACTCCCTCATATGCTTGAAGATAAATGGTGAGGCGTTCCTCCCGCCAAAAACGGCGCGGCAGAGCGTTGCCTTTGACACGGCGATTATTGATAGCGATGATAAAGCTCAAAACATCGAAGAGCGGGGAGGGTAGGGGGGGGAACCAAAAGAGATGCAGAAAAAATGGTGGAGTGGAAGTGGAAAATCATGTGAAATGTTAGGGATGTTTCATTTCAGTACCTCTGCCTCATTATACCATCAGCAAAATGTAAAATACATAGACTGGGTAAATGTCTCATTAAGTGTTTCACTGCTCATTCTGGGTGCTGGGGAGTCTGCCGGAATAATGAAAAACGTCGGAGTCCCTTGATGGCGCGGCGCTGGCGGCGGGAGGCTGCGCTCTGTCAAAGGGGGCTGTTAATTCACTGTAGAGACCAAGAGTGTAGAGAAGCGTCGGGTGTGACAAAGCGCTACGGCGACACAAAACCAGGGTGGTTTGGGACTGTCGGGCGTATTTCAGGTGTAGGTTTTACAGCGGGGGGCCGAGGTCTGCTTCATGTCCTTGTAAAGCTCGGAATCCTCTGGGCCTCGTGGGCTCCGCTTGCAGGGGGCAGGATCTGGGATCATAGGATTGTTTTGATTGGAAGAGCCCTTTCAGCTCATGGAGTCCCAGCGCTGCCCCATCCCTGCCAGGGCCCCACTGAGCCCTGTCCCTCAGCACCACAGCTCCACGCCTTGGAAACCCCCCCAGGGGTCGTGGGGACTCCAGCCCTGCCCTGGGCAGCCTGGCACACGCCTGGACAACCCTGGACAGGATGGAAGGAATTGTTCCTTAGCTCCAACCTAAACCTCCCCTGGGGCAGCTTGAGGCTGATTCCTCTTGTCCTGACTCTTATTCCTTGGGAGCAGAGCCCGACCCACCCTGGCTCCAAGCTCCTGAATTTTCAGTGAGTTGTGGAGAGCCAGAAGCTCTCAGTCAGTCACGACTGGTCACCACACTGGGATGCCAAACCCTCTCCCACAGCAGACTGTGGGAATGTGCATAAACATTAATAAATCCAGCGGTGGCCCAAGGGCTGGAAGTCACTCGGAGCTGGTTGGAAGGCAAGGAATTCAAACGTGGGAGCGTGAGAGCAAATAAAACCGCATGTTAGAATTGCGGAGAGCGCGGGAGCAGGTACCCGTTACGCACTTTATGAAGATGCAACATGGTTTATTCTTCAGGGAATGGCATAATAATTAGAATTAATAAGATTTTAATGGTGATAGCCTAAGTGCCAAATCTTCACAGTAGGAGGTTTTAGTGCCGTGTGCCACAGGAACATTTTCTACCGCGAACAAGCGCTGGAGTTAAAATTACCCTATTACTACAAAATGGAAACAGACACGAGGTTTGACTACTGTCAACTCGACAAGACCGAGCTATCCAGTGAATCCTGCTGGAATTTGTAGAGTTTATGGCAAAGAGAATCATTCCCTAGAATCTTGCTTCTAATAAATATCTTGTAGGTACCCAGCTTTCACAGAATTTTTTTTTCTTTTTTTTTTTTCTCTCCTGAGATGTGCTTTAATAGGAACTGCATTCAATTCATGGCACTGCAAAGGACTGAAATAATTCAGGATTTTCAATTTATTTAGCTATAAAGTCTCCAAGTGCAGCTAAGCCTTTACATAACGCTTTTAGAAAGAAGTATTTCACCAAGAAAGAACAACTATCATGATTCCCCTTTTCTCCATCCACATTCATTATAGGTGCCATATGTAGCCTTAGCTTTCCTTGTCTCTTCTGTATTTCTTCTGGATGCATCCAAACAAAAATCTTCTGACACAGCTGGTATTTTTAGCTTGCAGAATAGCTACAATATTTTGAAACGTTTTGATATTTGAAGTGTAAGTTGTGAGAATAGTAATATTGGATTTAAAATGTTCTTTCTTTCAGGGTGGGTGAGTTCTAACGATTTTCCAGCTCAGAAAGTGCATGTAGTTTCTATCCACCTCCTGAACAAATGAACCTAAACTTAGACATGTAGAAAAAGTCCTGGAGTATGCAGGAATCCTTTCTGGAGCTTTAGCGCCCGCGTATACTGAATTCAAAACCTTCTGAAGCTACAGAAAATATTCTTTACTGGAAATCATAACTGAAATTACAAATGTATATCCATATGTAACCCCCGCCCTGATGCCCAGGTGAGCAGAGGGATGTTCGGGTACCACCTCCTCCCACAGGTCAGTTCCCAACATCNTCCTGGAGTACCAGGAATCCTTTCTGGAGCTTTAGCACCTGTGTATACTGATTTCAAAACCTCCTGAAACTACAGAAAATATTCTTTACTGGAAATCATAACTGAAATTACAAATGTATATCCATATGTAACCCCCGCCCTGATGCCCAGGTGAGCAGAGGGATGTTCGGGTACCACCTCCTCCCACAGGTCAGTTCCCAGCATCTCTCCTCAGCAAGCCCACGGGTGGCACTTTGTGAATGAACTTTTTAAGTCTTGTGAGAGTGTGAATAGCTTAAATCAGGAAAAAAAAAAAACAACACAACTTTGCCTTTTCACTAATTTAGAGCAAAACTACTCTGCAACACCACCTAGTGCTGCCGGGACGCACGGCCAGCGCCGGCCCTGCCCCTCACAGAGGGGTCCAGGCTGGAGAGCCAGGGTAGGTGAGCGTGGGAGGGTTGTCACCTGCTCCAACAGCCTGAGCTTGGGGTTTCTGGAGACAATAAAGCCCTTAGAAATGGCTTCCAAAACGGATGTTCTTCCCTGGCAGGTAATTAGCTGGCGAAAGGCAGAAGAGCAGTGGAAAAGATATAAGAGTCTCCCAGGCTTGTTCATAGAATCATAAACTGGTTTGGGTGGGAAGGGACCTTTCAAGGTCATCTGGTCCCACCCCCCTGCAGGGAGCAGGGACATCTGCAACTCGAGCAGGTTGCTCAGAGCCCCATCCAACCTCCCCTGGAATGGGGCCAGGGATGGGGCAGCGACCACCTCTTGGGGCAACCTGGGCCAGGCTCTCACCACCCTCAGCGTGAAAACTTTCTTCCTTCTCTCCGGTCTAAATCTCCCTCTTTTAGTTTAAACCCATCCCTCCTTGTCCTGTCCCAACAGGCCCTGCTCCAAAGTCTGTCCCCATCTTTCTGACAGGCCCCTGGAAGCGCTGAAATGTGTCATCTGGTTCAGGATGAAGTTGTCTCTCCTGTACCTGGGACAGCTGAAGGAGTAATTCGTGTTCCGCAGAGTGTTGAGTCCATATAACGTCTGTGTGTGAATTCATGATGAAACAAAAGAAGGTTGGATGTTCAAAGAATTGATATTTCAGGCCAAAGAAGGAATCAGATCATAATATTTTTGCAAAAAAAGCGCTTGTGTTTTTAACAAAATCATTTGAATAGTGGAAAAAGCCACCACCCTTCAGGAGTTCGTAACCCCCTCACCTCTTACAAATGTCTTGGTTGCCTTCGTGTGACGTTGCCCTTCTCCCTGAAAGCCTTTCTTCTCATTAGGATCACTTAAACAAACTGCGTTTCCCGTAGACAGAAAAGGTATTTTTGTGGCAGGGAACAGCTTAGTCCCCTACAAAGAACGTGTCCAGAGCTGACCCGTCTGTTTATTTTCTTAGACCGATCACACACCCCCCTGGTGATTGATGGTGGAGAGGCTTGACAGAGGTAGCGATACAAACAGCCTGCCAGGATTAAGAGGTTGCCGAGAACGTAATATTATGGAGTTAAAAATTCCTTTTGGAGCGCTCTGGGACACGAGTAGCTCTTCGCACGTCTCTGTCACCCAGATTTCCAAGTTTCTTCTGCCAAGGATCTAACTCAAAGAGAGGGGCAGGAGGAAACCAGCCACGGTGCTGCTGCCTGGGCAGGAGCTGGGACGGGGAGAAAACATCTTCTGCCGGGAAGCTCTCCCGTAATTAATGTTGTTATATTTCTGGTGCAGTGATTCTTAAGATTTTCTGACCACTGAGATATGTAAAGTTGACAGTAATATCAATGCCAGGAATGTCAATATCGTTAGGACAATCCTGCAGGTACGGCATCTAAATAGCTTCCCAGAGGAGGGATAGAAATGAGATTGCGAAGCGATAGGATTGAGTGTTGCACAGAGGTGGTAGAAGGATGGACAGTCTTGCTTTTCCCCAAAATATGGTGGCTGCTGTGCTGGACAGTACAGCCCAGGCTAGAAAGTGAAGCAATTCAGAGCTGGCACAATTAAACTGATGAGTATAATTAAACCCCCCCTGTGACTACCCTGAAGGAGAAGGAATAATAGATGTAAATACGACAAATTCAAAACGCAACTGGGTAAAGCGAGAGGCTCGACTCGTTGCACAAGTGTTTTTCTGGTGTGATGAGGAGGTCGGGACCCTGCTGGAGCGGGGCCAGAGGAGCCCCAGCAATGCTGGGAGGGCTGGAACCCTCTGCTGGGAGGCCAGGCTGGGAGAGTTGGGCTTGTGCAGCCTGGAGAGGAGAAGGCTCCAGGGAGACCTTCTGGGGGCCTTTCAGTATCTGAAGGGGGCTACAAGAAAGCTGGGGAGGGACTTTTACAAGGGCTTGTAGTGATGGGACGAGGGGTGAGTACAGAAGGGCTGCAACAAGGTCTCCCAGTTGTCCCCAAGGGCTGAGCAGGGGGTCCTGCACCCACGGGTACCAGGTGGGTGCTCTGTCAGGTGGCAGGGTTGGTGTTTGGGCTTGTGAAATGCTGCCCTGCTCTACCTGAGGCAGGACACCAGGGATAACACGTTGGCTCGGTTACTACAGCAGTAATATCTACTCACTTCCGTATGGCACAATTTCAGGGGAAAAAAAATAGAAAAGAAAAAAAGAAGATAATTCAAAGGATTGCCCAGAAGAAACTTATTCACTTCAAATGTTGGGATGTGTCCTGAGGAGCCAACACTAAGTGATGCCAGATCTTCAGGGGAATATCCCCCTAAATAGTCAGCCCCTTCCAGAAATGTTCCTGGTTGTAGTCATGAAATCATTAAGACTGGAAAAGACTTCCAAGATCAAGTCCAACTATCTACCCACCGTTATCCTGACCAATAAACCATGTCCTGAAGTGCCACATCTGCACAGTCTTTGAACACCTCCAGGGATGGTGACTCCAGCACCTCCCCGGGCACCTCGTTCCATGGGCAGCCTGTCTGGAGAGGGAGGGAGAG
>VWZK01012786.1:479065-552023 GCA_013396935.1 Baryphthengus martii
AGAAAGCTTCTACTCTTCCTAATGAAGACGTGTCAATATTAATAAGGTGCGTGTGATTTTTTTATCGCAGAACGCGCGGAGGGACGCCCGCTGCTTCAACGTCACGTGGCACGTGCAGAAGACGTCTCCTTGTCCCCAAAGGTAAGATTGGCGAATATCAGATGGCAAAATCCGTCAACGAAGGAGCGCAAAATGGACCGATAGCTAATTCGACCAGTTATATTCTTTATTATGCTGTCTTTCTTAATGTAAAGTGTCTCAGCCGCCACCGGGCAGGAATCCATTGTGAATAAGCTGTCAAATTTAATTGGGCTGTGCTGTGAAAATACATAAATAAGTCCTTTAATATAAATAAATAAACCCACCTCTCCAAGGCAAAAGGCAGAGGAATATGCCCACTCGGAATCCAAGGCTGTTAAAGTTAAAAAAAGAGAACATTTAAAAAAAAAAAAAAATCCACCAGGAACTATTTTGGAGGGAAAAACAAAAGAAATGTAGGGTGGTTTTTTTTAAGGTGGATTTGTGAAATCCATTTTGGGATGCAGCCTTGTATAGGATCTCTTCTTCCATACACCTAGCCTAAGTCTCCCTCTTGTAGTTTCAACCCATCCCCCCTTGTCCTGTCCCAACAGGCCCTGCTCCAAAGTCTGTCCCCACCTTTCTGCCAGGCCCCTGGAAGCCCTGACAGGCCCCCAGAAGGTCTCCGCGAAGCCGTCTCTTCTCCAGGCTGCACAAGCCCAGTTCCCTCAGCCTCTCCTCCTAATGTACGCATGCAAACATGAGTTTTCTTAGATTAAGTGCTTTTTCCTGGCACTGTGCTCCAAGACAGCAAGTACCTGCTGCCGAGGAGCTGTGTGTGCCACCAGCTGCATCTGCACAAAGGTCTCCACTTCCAGTGGGGCTCTGCACGGACCAACCCAGGAACGAAGCCCCGCGGGTGCTGCAAAGCCACAGGTGACCTATTGCTCTTTTCTGTGTTTTGCCTACAGAATCACGGAGAAGATGCACCTACGACTGGGCAGTCTTCCTTTGATGTGACATTTATGGTGGGAAACCTCGAACTCCCACACGGCTCTTCTCAGTCGAATAATTTTCCAAAGGCACGAGCCCTGCGGCGAATCTTTCGACGGAGTTTTAAACTGAGAAGTACTTTGTGCAGGTAAAGAGCAAAAGAAGGACCGTAGAAGTCTGTAAGTCTGTTAACAGACAAGTGCAAAATAAACAAATTCTGTGGGGAAGGTATTTTGCACAAAACAATTGTTTCCTCTCTTTAACGAGGTCAAATAAAACGGGAAGATATAAACTTTCCACTGCGCTTCAGTTGCCGTTGTTATGCGTTCATCAATAGGCCTGTAAACATGATGCATTCGTCAATAGGGCTGTAAATAAACTTTTAATAGCAGGCTGAGGGTATCTGGAAGAAAACAGGAGTGACCATAATCAGCATAAACAAGATTTGATGAAGACAGAAGGAGAGAGCACAAGGAAAAATTATCGGCTGATTGGGGAGAAACGAGACTTGGAGTCACGTGAGTAAACTAGAGGAAGAAAAAAAGCAGGGAAGGTGAGGCTGTGGGTAGCTTTGGAAGACAAGGAGTGAAGTCCAGCCTCGTTTTCTTGGGTAATGCTGAAATCTGCTGGTGAATCCACCTCCAGGAATGGCAGCTATCCCCAGAGCATGGCTGCTGGTAGCAAGAATACCTGTGCAAGCCAGGACATTAGGATTAGCTCTTTAACTGTTGTGTTTGCAGTCTTCAGTAAATTGGAGCGACGACAACGTAAGAGAGCAGCTTCTGAAGTGTGATGAGAATTGGAACTGGGAAAACTGTTTCTGAATTTCACGATTTGGGCACAGGGATTGCTGAGAAGTGAGTAAGTATTGCTGCCGGTGAGATATTCTTTGATATCTGCCTGTTTTCTTCCTGGATTTATTGCCTTATCCCTTAGCCCGTACTCTGTCTACAGTTGGAAGACCCAAGACACCCTTTCTATGACATTGTTGTGTAGAGGGTTGGTTTTTTTCATGTCTTGCTTTGGTGAACGCACGTTTTTGTATATGGAAATCTAACTTTTTGCTCTTACACATTTGTGGTTTTATAGAATCACAGAATGGGTTGGGTTGGAAGGGACCTTCAAGATCATCCGGTTCCAACCCACCTGCCGTGGGCAGGGACACCTCCCACTAGAGCAGGTTGCTCAGAGCCGTGTTCAGCCTGGTGTTGAACACACCCAGGGATGGAGCAGCCACAGCTTCCCTGGGCAACCTGGGCCAGGGTCTCGCCACCCTCAGAGTGAATAATTTCTTCCTAATTTCTAACCTAAATCTCCCCTCTTCCAGTTTGAAGCCATCACCCCTCATCTGATCACTACATGCCCTTGTAAAAAATCCCTCCCTCGCGTTCTCCAGTGATCAGCACAACCAACCTGGTGTTTACGGACTGCCCCAGCGCACTTAGGCAATGTGGTCTGGTTTACCTTGAAAACCAGAAGGCTTTGGATATCTACCCCTTCAGCATTTTCCATTTCATCTTCTTTAATTTAACCTGAATGTTTTGGGCTTTTTTATCTGTGAAAATGAGTTGCACGTGGGCATCTTTATCTGCCGTCGTTCACTTAAGCTTTGGCTCTGTTCACTGACATACAGACCTCCTTTTGCTGAACTGAGACAACTGTCAGGGTTTGTATCGAGTAGACTGAGTTTGTGCTTTGTCACCGTTTTGGTTTTTTTTCCTAAACAAACATAACTTTGGGTACCAGAGAGCGAATTGCTGCCGGACCACTGCAAGCAGCACGCTTTGCTGGTGGGAGGTGGTGGGGGAGTCAGAACCTTCCCTTGGTGGGGCTGGATTAATCACCGGCTACAGCACTCGCAGCCGTGGGAAGACAAACACACACCGAGCATCTGAAACGCTCCCTCTCAAATAGCCCCGTACTCTTTGAATTCTCTGTGTGGGGGAAATCAAAGCGCAGAACAAACGCTGTTTCGATATGGCTTTGAAGATGATAACAGCATCTAAACAGAGGGAGAGGAGGCTTTGGGGCGGCAAAAAAAAAAAAGAAAAAAAAGCGGTGATTGACATGACAGGCAGCCCAAGAAAAGTTTACCTCTTAATGAGCAGAAGGAACCTCTGCGAGACCCAAACTTTCCCGTCCTCTCGTGCAGGTCCCCCTGGCTTCAAAGCAAAACCATCTTTGGAGGCAGATGAGCACCTCTTTGGATCAAGATGCAGCAGGAGGAGTCTCTGTCTGCTGAAGGTTTGTAACTTGTTCACCCTTGTATGAAGCTCTCTAGGAAGTTGCTGTGATGCTCAGCTCAGGTGGTAAAGCCTGAGGACTCTGGGAAGTGCTCCACCAGGGAGGGCACCAGGAACAGACCTGTGGTTCAACAGGGGCTTCCTCAGGGGCTGCTGCACAGATAAAAGCTCGGGAAGAACTTTTGCTGCGCAGAGGGAGGGGGTAATTGGCTGACTTTAAACCTAAATGTAGCACCAGGCATAGGAGGTGGGAGCTCCTGCTTCTCTCAGCTAACTCTGCAGCTTCTCTGGTATCTCTGGTACTCACACTTACCTCTTTCCTCACTGCTCACTCAAGGATTAATTGTTGTTTGTAAAGTAAGTATGAAAAATGGGCACATCACGGTATCTGAATTTTCACTGGCAGAGGCAACACACTGGAAAAAAAAAAAGAGAGGGAGAGAGATCCCTGGGCTGAACTAGGTTGTCCATGTTGCTGCTATGGGGCTGCCCTTGTCAGAAATATTTTTCTAGGCCCTCAGATTGAAAACGCATCATCCTTACGTGGGATGGTGCGACATGGTCTGTCCGTGAGTCAGGGCGCCCCGGCTCTTCGTAGACCTTTTGACCACCCACCAAATGACACCACTTCTGGATGGGGCGGGCAGAGGCACAGGGGCTGTGTCTCCTGGGGCTGTCCCACCCCCAGCTCTGATGGCACTGCACAGAAGCAGGTCCATTTGGTGGGTCTGCGGTGATGTTCTGAAGCTGAAGCCTTCGTTAAACGTCTCCGCTACTGTCCACAGCAGCTGCTCGTGTCTCCGATGAGGTGTCGGAGACGCTGCAAATTACCCCTCAGGTGCCACCTCATCCCAACCATGGCTGAGGACGATCAAATACCTTTAAGCACCACCTCAGTCGTATCTTTTTTTTTATTATCCTTTTTTTCTCCGTTGAAATCCTGGAAATGAAAGCGGCAGCGCTGGGGCTTTGCTGCCGAGCGCCGCTCCCAGTACGCGAGTCAATTTTTGCACTCGCAGAATTTCCTTTCATTTCAGCAGTGCCCTCCCTGGCGGGGCGAGGGGGATCACACGCTCGCTGAAATGTGCGGCGACATTTGGCACCGCGCGCCGGGCTTCTCCTCAGAGGGGAGGCCGGGGACTACGGCGGCAGCAGAACCGAGTAATTTTTCGGTTGCCCGTCAGAGGCATCTGTCTTTCTTCAGCAACCTCCCTCCCCGTGAGTTTGTCTGGTGCTGCGATGGGAAATTCTAAGCTTACTTTTTTTTTCAGTGCCATTAATATTGGATGGATTTCAGGGGAAAATAAATCCAGGGTCGGGTTTCTGTAACATACGGCAGTTTTACCAAACGTCTTCTGTTGCCTGTTACAGATTTTACCTTCTGAATTTATTGAAATGGCCGGGTTTGAGACTTGCAAAGAAATAATTCTGACGTTTAAACTGCAGCTTAAACTACGGCTCATACCATTTTAATTAAAGTACCAAAACCATTTCTTCCCCTGCAGGGTTGTCCAGGCCTGTGCCAGGCTGCCCAGGGCAGGGCTGGAGTCCCCCTGATCCCTGGAGGGGTTTCCAAGGCGTGGAGCTGTGGTGCTGAGGGACAGGGCTCAGTGGGTCCCTGGCAGGGATGGGGCCGTGCTGGAACTCTGATCTTAAATGCCTCTTCCAATCCCCAAAATTCTCTGATTGTATAAACCTGTGATTCTGCTATGAGGTCGGTTTGTTCGTAAAATAAGAAAGCAACACACAGAGTCTGAGATAAGAAACTTCTTTAAATTCTTTCAACAGAAAAAAACNTGTAATATATAATATATAATATATAATGTATAATATATAATATAATATAATAAAGGTCCAGTGAGACAAATATGCTTTTTTACAAAATATGTGAGATAAAATTTGAGTCCTGTCTGCAGATCTGCCCATCTGTTCTGCTCTTCCCCACACGTAGGTCGGAATGTTGTCGTCTCCGCCCATGGAAGCTCGTAGATCTACTCTGCGTCGTCATTGCTCCTCCATCACTGACTTTTCCCCATCCTTGCAGGCGAGAAGAAGCTGGCAAGAGGAGGATCAAGCAATGTGGTAAAACTAAAAAGAGATCTCCTGGCATACAACATTCCCTAAGCCTGGAGATGTTGTCCAAAGCCATCCTAAAAGGTCCTGATGAGAAATGAAAGGCTGCTGGCCTGGTTGGACGTTTTCCTGGAGATCTCACCAGGGTTAGGTTTCCATCCTCCTTTGGAGGTGTGGAGAAGGTCTGACATATCGATGTCCTCGCAGGCAGTGACCCTCCCAAATGGGCTGTCCTGGGGCAGCACCTGAGGCCACAGCTTCTGAGGGCTTCTGCTCTTTTCCCTCCTGTTTCGGACACTCCAGCACATCCAGTTTCATTTTGCTTCCTCTCTTCTTTCCTTTTACAATCCTCCTCCTGGCAGCCTGGGCCTGACAGCTATGTCAGGAGGTAAAGGACAGAAGCCATAATTTAAACTGATGTCTTCTGTTTGATAGTGTAAGCCACTAAAGCAGATGCTGATAATCAAGATAATCAAATCAAGACACTAAGTTCTGAGGGTTTCAGACATGCAGACACATGAGCAGCCCTGGCATTTATTCTGCTAACTTCAGCCTGGCTACATTTTACGACCTTTTCCAGACAAATTATTTTGGGACTGGGGAAAAAATGGCTGTGAATAGTAACGCTGATCCTTAATGGGGGTCTAAGCTACCCCTGAGCTGGTTCATCTCTTGACGTGGCTCCGTGGAGATAAAGGTTCAATTCAGCATCTTCTTCGTAAGACTAAAAAAAAAACCAAGATGCTCTTCACAGTGTCTAAAAGTACAGAATATTACAGGCCCTGTGGTGTCCCTGCAGTGTCCTGCCCGGGACGCTGCCATCGAAGAGCCTTTGTGTTGTGAACTGGCAACTTTTGGGAACAATTTTCTTCTTTCCAGAGGCTCAGCAATGATGTCCATCACACCCACAGCACTGGAGCTGCTGAGCAAGAGCCACAGCCTCTGCTATCTAGAGGCAAATGCAAAATGACCCCCTCAACACGTCCCCATGTGTTATAGTCTTAACTTTCAATCTTGGGTGAGGCTTTTTTTTTTCTTTTGCTTATTCCCCTTTTTATCCTCCCCTGGGAGGGAGGGAGAGGGGCTAATAGAGAGCAGTCCTGCTCTGGGTGCCACGTGGGCTTGGGCTGAACCTGAAAGGGAGGCACCAACCAAGACAGAGTTATTTTTTTGTCAGTTTGTCTTGCAGGGTGTAAGAAATGCAGGCATCTCTGGAAAAACCTGGCTGGTGCATGCAGGGTGTGCAGAGCCCTGGCTGCTGCTGACACCTGCACAGAGCTGGAGCACCGGGGACCACAAAACTATCACATTTCCTGCGTTGAGATCATTTCTATTTTCAGTTTTTATCCTGAACCTTCAGCGTTCCTTGCTTTCATTGCTAGCGGGACGTGAAGTTGCTGCTAACCTTGCAAGCACCGCAGAACACAAAACCCTTCTGGTTTCTCCCAGGNCTTAAACTACGGCTCATACCATTTTAATTAAAGTACCAAAACCATTCCTTCCCCTGCAGGGCTGTCCAGGCCTGTGCCAGGCTGCCCAGGGCAGGGCTGGAGTCCCCCTGATCCCTGGAGGGGTTTCCAAGGTGTGGAGATGTGGTGCTGAGGGACAGGGCTCAGTGGGGCCCTGGCAGGGATGGGACCGTGCTGGAACTCTGATCTTAAATGCCTCTTCCAATCCCCAAAATTCTCTGATTGTATAAACCTGTGATTCTGCTATGAGGTCGGTTTGTTCGTAAAATAAGAAAGCAACACACAGAGTCTGAGATAAGAAACTTCTTTAAATTCTTTCAACAGAAAAAAACTCAACAATATTTAAAATCCTTTTGGCTGTTCTAAAATCTCATAAAAATAATTTCCTTTTTTCTTTATCTGTCATTCATACACCGAACTATCCATCACTAGTGATTTGTCAGATTTAGCTCTTTTGTCTGTTCACAAACTGTCAATAAAATTGATCATTCTTCATAATTGTCTGAGTGCTTCCCATGGCCCTACCTGAAGCCACGGAGCTTGTGCAGTCCTTTCTACTGGACACGGCATCGCGTGTTTGAGGATTCAGACTGTGTCGTTTTGACTGGTGTGAATGGTCACTCGAGAGGCCACTGTGCATATGGCACAAACTGGAATTTTGGCCCCAAAACGAGCACTGGAAATCACTGCAGCAGAGGTGTAGTGTTCCTTCAAGGAGAGATTATTGGAGTAAGAAAAGTAGAATGTAGACATCAGAAATAGCTCCAAATCTGCCTGTTCATGTTCTCCGTTGGAGGCAGCGATCAAAAAGAGACCAAAACGTCCAAAAATAAGAGCTTTTACAAATATAATATGATATAATATAATATATATAATATTATATATGTAATATATAATATATAATATATAATGTATAATATATAATATAATATAATAAAGGTCCAGTGAGACAAATATGCTTTTTTACAAAATATGTGAGATAAAATTTGAGTCCTGTCTGCAGATCTGCCCATCTGTTCTGCTCTTCCCCACACGTAGGTCGGAATGTTGTCGTCTCCGCCCATGGAAGCTCGTAGATCTACTCTGCGTCATCATTGCTCCTCCATCACTGACTTTTCCCCATCCTTGCAGGCGAGAAGAAGCTGGCAAGAGGAGGATCAAGCAATGTGGTAAAACTAAAAAGAGATCTCCTGGCATACAACATTCCCTAAGCCTGGAGATGTTGTCCAAAGCCATCCTAAAAGGTCCTGATGAGAAATGAAAGGCTGCTGGCCTGGTTGGACGTTTTCCTGGAGATCTCACCAGGGTTAGGTTTCCATCCTCCTTTGGAGGTGTGGAGAAGGTCTGACATATCGATGTCCTCGCAGGCAGTGACCCTCCCAAATGGGCTGTCCTGGGGCAGCACCTGAGGCCACAGCTTCTGAGGGCTTCTGCTCTTTTCCCTCCTGTTTCGGACACTCCAGCACATCCAGTTTCATTTTGCTTCCTCTCTTCTTTCCTTTTACAATCCTCCTCCTGGCAGCCTGGGCCTGACAGCTATGTCAGGAGGTAAAGGACAGAAGCCATAATTTAAACTGATGTCTTCTGTTTGATAGTGTAAGCCACTAAAGCAGATGCTGATAATCAAGATAATCAAATCAAGACACTAAGTTCTGAGGGTTTCAGACATGCAGACACATGAGCAGCCCTGGCATTTATTCTGCTAACTTCAGCCTGGCTACATTTTACGACCTTTTCCAGACAAATTATTTTGGGACTGGGGAAAAAATGGCTGTGAATAGTAACGCTGATCCTTAATGGGGGTCTAAGCTACCCCTGAGCTGGTTCATCTCTTGACGTGGCTCCGTGGAGATAAAGGTTCAATTCAGCATCTTCTTCGTAAGACTAAAAAAAAAACCAAGATGCTCTTCACAGTGTCTAAAAGTACAGAGTATTACAGGCCCTGTGGTGTCCCTGCAGTGTCCTGCCCGGGACGCTGCCATCGAAGAGCCTTTGTGTTGTGAACTGGCAACTTTTGGGAACAATTTTCTTCTTTCCAGAGGCTCAGCAATGATGTCCATCACACCCACAGCACTGGAGCTGCTGAGCAAGAGCCACAGCCTCTGCTATCTAGAGGCAAATGCAAAATGACCCCCTCAACACGTCCCCATGTGTTATAGTCTTAACTTTCAATCTTGGGTGAGGCTTTTTTTTTTCTTTTGCTTATTCCCCTTTTTATCCTCCCCTGGGAGGGAGGGAGAGGGGCTAATAGAGAGCAGTCCTGCTCTGGGTGCCACGTGGGCTTGGGCTGAACCTGAAAGGGAGGCACCAACCAAGACAGAGTTATTTTTTTGTCAGTTTGTCTTGCAGGGTGTAAGAAATGCAGGCATCTCTGGAAAAACCTGGCTGGTGCATGCAGGGTGTGCAGAGCCCTGGCTGCTGCTGACACCTGCACAGAGCTGGAGCACCGGGGACCACAAAACTATCACATTTCCTGCGTTGAGATCATTTCTATTTTCAGTTTTTATCCTGAACCTTCAGCGTTCCTTGCTTTCATTGCTAGCGGGACGTGAAGTTGCTGCTAACCTTGCAAGCACCGCAGAACACAAAACCCTTCTGGTTTCTCCCAGGACCCTTTCTCCACCCAGGGCAGGACTCCTCCCAGCCCAGCCTGCAGGAGCTGGAGCAAACCAAGTACTGGAAGTGTGGGAGGAGATGAAATCTTGAGTCAGGTCGAAATCTTAACTCATATTTTCATTCAGGTGAGTCTCCAAGACTTGTTGTGTAATCTCATTATTTCCTGCTCGGTGTGTTGTGTGTTGGAAGTAAGTGAAGCAGCGCCTTGTTTACTGGCACCCAGGTATCCGGGAGGGGAGGAATGTGGGAAATGCACATCCACAAACACTGAGTAAAGCGCTGCTTTGTTCACTGATGTGCCCAGAATGCCCCGGTATCATCATTTATAGCAGTTCAGCACATAGCAGGGAACATTCTTCTGCCTGCTTTGGTGAACTAATGAAGCCCATCCAGGCTGGCTGGTTTTAGTTTTTTTAAAAACATTGTAAGATGAGTTGGTGTTAGATGAACTGTGTGGCTGGACCTGTGAAACAAAACATCCCATATCCACAAATCACAACTGATGAGAAATAAAAATAAAAGTCCTCAGTGGTCTTCAGAGCTTCAGCTGCTGATTTTCTCTCCCCAGAGTTTCCCAGGAGGAGGAGCAGGTCGACAATGAGATGCAGCTGCCCATCACTGATTTGGGGATAGATAAATGCAGGGCAACCAGAAGGGCTGCCAGGTGTGCTGTGCTTGTTACAGAGATGATATTCTGGGGAGTCAAAGCAAGATGTCTTCTGGTGTTTCTCCTGCCACTGGATGAAAGGTACTGCATTGTCTTCAATCCCGTGGTGGTTGGGGGTGGCCGGGAATGACCTGACCTCACCTCTGCTATATGAGCTTTTTTAATATCTCCAGATAGGAGATTTTTAAGTGAATTCTGCTCTTGCTGTTTAATAAGATATTTCTGTGCTGGCTTAACAGCAGATAACAGAGGTGGGGTGGTTTGGAACCTGTTGTTTCTTAACCTTGGTGTTATTCTGGAAATACATTTTGGTTTCAGTGGTAGCTGTGCCTTGAGACTTCCCACTCGCGTGTGAGTTAAAACGGACTAAGGTTTGGTGCTACTGAAGCCTTCAGAGTCAGAAGTTTGTTTCTCCTGGCTGGCTCCATAATTTTGGTGCAGTTTCTGGTGGTTCTTCCCATAGACCTGATTCTAGCTGAAGAGCAGTGAAGGAGCTCCATAAGAGTAACCTCAAGCACCTCAGGCTTTTAACTTTTTTAACTTGAGTGAGTTTTATGACGGTTTTCCTCAGAAGCACAAACTGTGTGTCCGTATAAGGCTGTGTCCTGAACAGGAGTGTTCCTGTGAATCCATGTCTGCTTGGAGCCCTGCTTGGGGTTTCAAAAGGCTGGATGATATTTTGCAATGTTTGTTTCTTACTGGCTGAAGTAAATCAACAGAGTCAAGGTAACAAAGTAGTGAAAAATACCATGTATTTCCAAAGGTAAATAAATAGGAGCTTTACTCGTCTGTTTTGTTTTTTTGTTTTTGTTTTGTTTTTAACTTGAGATGCTGAATATAAACCTGCAGTAGGCTTCACCTTGCTGGAGGTCACTTCTAGCTCTTCAGCTGAGGCACTGGAGTCAAGCCACAGCTGTTCCTTTTATCTTTAGTACTTCTGAAAATAAAACTTGGAATAAGTTGGCAGAAGTGGCTTAATTAAAATAAACCAAGGATCCTCTTGCCTGAGGATTGAGTGAAGTTTGCTGGGAAACACCGAAGGGGTGATAAAGGGGTTTTATTTCGTCTGGACTCCACTTTAGGCAAAAGACTGAAATTTCATGGGAACAAATCTTACGTAGGTGCTTGGAAATTTATAAATTAGTATTCCTTGGTTGCAGTTAGGACTGAAGTGCATTAGCTGGACATTGACCTTCTGTCCAGGTGATGGTATTGATGAGAAAAACGAGCTTGAAGCTCTCATTAGCTCACGAGATCTGTCTGGGGGGGTGTGGGACTTGGTCAGGATAGTGAGCTCCTGTGGCCTTTATCATCACGACCCTTCCACCCTTTTCTGAAAATGAGTTGATTGTGGTGTGTCGAGGCTGTTGTGAAAGCGTGTCCTGACTTACCAGGCTTGGAGTTAGGAAGTTCTCGTGCTCGGAAGCGAGTCTGTAAGCCAACAAGATCTGTAACCATGAAGACTGACAGCCACAAAGGCTGTATATTCCTAACTTGCGAGCTCATAAATATTTACACATTTGCATGATCACTACTGGCAGCAGTCTGCCTTGGCTAACTCAGAAGAGGCTAAAGCAGCTCAGCTGCTGGAATGTGAGTAGATTAACATGGCTGTGAGGGAGAGAAATTGCTCTGGCTCTTCACCTAGTCCTTCTCGGGGTAGCTTGGGCTTGGTTTCGCTGTGTTTTATGGACAGTTGTGTTGCCTGAGTGGCCTGAGGTTGGCGGACGTGTTCAAGGGTGATGCCTCTGGCTTTGCTGAGCCCCTGGCAGGGAGGTGGTAAATCTAACGCCGCCCAGCACAAAAGTCCCTGGGTGGGTCGGTCAACAGGCAGCTGGAGATGAGCCAGAGAGTGCCCAGGTGACCAGGAAGCCACCAACATCCTGGCTGGGGCAGCACTGGGGGGGCAGCAGGGCCAGGGCAGGGATCATTCCCCTGGGCTGGGCACTGGGGAGGCCGCCCCTCAAATCCTGGGGTCGGTTTTGGGCCCCTTCCTCCCAGAAGGAGCTGGAGTGTGGCCAGAGAAGGGCAGCAGAGCTGGGGAGGGATCTGGAGCTTCAAATGTAAAGCAGAATGTTGTCAGGGCTTCTCCTGTGTCACCCTGCCCCAGCCCCTACAAGGCAGCTGCTGCACTTCAGAGTGTGTACTACTGGTTGTTTTTTTTTTTTTGAATAAATAAATTATATTGGCTTCTGAGTGGGGAATTTTTGCACAGTGCCTCGTTGCATCTCCCTGGCTCCAGCCGAGCAGCCTGGGTGCTGCTGGGCCCTGGCAGGCTGCATAATAACGGCCCCGCTCTCCTGGCTGCCAATCTGCCCGTGGGTCCCCGACCAGTGACAGCTCTAAAAGCTGGGGCCAGCTCCACGCTCCTGCTCCCTGCGGTGACAGGCTGTCTGAGCCTCCTTCCGTCGCCTCCTTCCATTGCTGCGAACATTCTCCCCCCATCGCCGCCAGCATCCCTCTCCGGCTGCTTCTGGGGCTCCTCCTCACCCCTCCTGGGAATAACACCCCGGAGGGTGAGCATTTAGGTGGGCACCCCATGCTTGGAGGGAGCCTTCGGCCCTGGTTCTCCTCCTCCTCCTCCTCACCGCAGGCTTTCCCTGTGACCTTTAAATGCGAAAGGTCGCGGCACCTCGGCGGGAAGCGCGCCCGGGCTCGTCAATGGCTGCGAGCGCCGCAGACACCTATAAATAAATAAATTAAAAATTAGAATAGCTTCTGATTATAAGGGACAACTCCACGTGAATCTTAATTACTGTAATTGGTTCTCAGTTACTATGGTGATTGGTGGGCGCTCCAGAGATGCCTTTGATGGGTGATGGATGTTTACAGGCGCGCGTACCGTCGCCGTTCGAGTGCAGCAACCCCATTGAAAAATCAGCGCTTGCCCGTAACTCGTACCTGGCGCTGGGAGATGCGCCGCTGCCTGTTGATGACCGCTGGAAATCCGCAAATATTCAAGCTGCTTTTTATGGCTGTAGGTAGAAATTCTGCGGCGGTTCCGCCAGTGCAGCCGTCCCCTCCCCAAGGGCGGCCAGTTCTCCGACTGGCATGCGTCAGGGAAAATGCTCCTCGAGCACAGGAGTGTTGGGGTGGTGGTGCTTATTTAACTGGCACCAGCTTGAACAATTAACCAGCTGATTGAGAAGAAATATTTAATTTTGGTTTATCTTAGGAGCTCCCTCTCTTCCCTGCTCCTGAGCCAAGGGGTTACCAGCTGGAGGAGGTCTCTGTGGCCACAGGCCTGGCTCTGTGGAGGGTGCAGCCTCGGCTGGGGGTTTATTTTCAGGAGAGCCCAGCAGCTCAGGTACTCTTGCTGGCAGTGAGCACAGTTGGGGGCTGGCGCATGTGGGGAGGACTCAGCAAGATTTTAAGGCTTCTACCTTAAAACAACTATTTTGGGCTGCACAGGGAAGACACCAAGCAGCAGAACGTGAAATGTTAGTTTTTATAAGCGAGGATTTTGGTGCACGATCCCTCATTCCCTCGCTCTGCTCCTCTAAGGCAGAAGATGAACCCACGATATTATTTTTAAGCAGAACGAAGTTCCTAGTGAAAAGCAAACAGTGGTTCTTGTACAGTCCCTGATAAAATAATTCCCTGCCCAGTTCACCAGCAGCTTGGTCCATATGAGGCTTTTATTTCTCCGCAGCCCATGGCAAGTTGAAACAAACATCTTGGGAATGTCTGAACAAAACCTGGGTTATCCTCAGCTAAACTGTAATAAAGTGACACTAAACGATGCTGTACCTTTGAACACAGGGATGAGAACTTGGATTTGTGGTGTTTAACAGAGCAAGTGCCATCAGCCCGCAGGAGCTGCTGCTGGTTTCACTTCCAGGCTCAGAGCTGATTAATTTGTGCTCTGGCCATGAAAAGCCGTAAAGAAACAAATAACGTGCTGCAGGATCCTCCCTGCCTCTCCCCTGCTCCTTGATTTCAAGAATTACAAGGTGTGAGGCTCATCACTGGGGGAATACTTCCCCCTCTCCCTCTTTTTCCCCCTGACTTTCAGCAAAGCTCTGGTGAGTGGGGCAGGAGTGAGCCGCGTGCCCAGGCTCATCACGGCCACAGCAACGGCACCTTATTTTAAGAATAAGGCCTAAAGTTTGGTGAAGGCACTGGAAGGATTGGTGAGAGCAGCCTTCAGGCTGCTGCCTTGAGCCCGCCGCTGTTTGCAGCGTGGTTGGGTTGGTTTTGGTTTTTTTAGGATTTCTCGAGCGTTCGGTGGTTGCGTTTGGGGATGGAGCATCGGTCCGCCCGAGAGCAGCAGCCCGAGCAGCCGCGCTCCTGGAGAGGTGTCTCATTTTTCTTTTTTAAATAGAGCTTTTAAGACTGAAATTAAAGAGTGTGTTGGAGCTAAAGGTCGGGGTGATTTTCAAGGCAGGCAGTAGGTTTATTTTTTTTTTTTGTCTGCAGGGAGCACGACAGTGGTGTTAGAGAAAAGGTAAAAGTTCTGACCGGAGCTTGTGGTGTAACCAAGAGTTTAAATCCCAGGTAACCCTGTAAAGCAAACAGCAAAAAATCACAGCTATCCGAGTGCATTGCTGAATCACAAGTTTTTATGTAAGTCAGAATAAAAACAGATGGAGAAAGCAGTAAGTTACGGTGAGCAAGGACACTTCTATTATTGCTAGATCAATCCAGCTGAAGCAGCGATGAGCCCGTCGCCGGGATCGGGCAAAAACCTCCCTTCTATTTCTGTTTACAAACCACACGGAGGGAGCCTGACGATTCAAAAGCACGTGGCTTTTCTGCCATTCCTGCACCCGGCATTAAAAATGAAGATTAGAAGAAGGAGTTTAGTGATGCATTTCAATCAGAAAGCATCTTAACCTCGCTGTGCCCTGCCGGGATCTGGCGAGCCGGGTTTGGGCTGACACGAACCGCGTACTAAACATCCACCAGAGTAAGGACTTTTATTTCTGCTAGAAATTGCAACTGTTAGAAAAGTGAGTCTCTCTTTTTTCTTTTCCTTTCTAACGGTGGCAATAAATCTTAGCTTTTAGGTTTTTTTTTTAATTCCCTTTCCAACTGCTGACACAGCTCTGGAAATCCCACCTGAAGCTGGGCAGGATCCGCTCCCTGCGACAAGCGCCTGGGTGCTGGCGGCGGGAGCCGAGCTCACCCGCGTAGCCGTCGCGGGAGGAGCCTCGACAAGAAATCTCCCTCTCTCCAGCACGCGCTTCATCACTGAAAAGTTTTATTCCAAAAGGCTGAACTCTGTGATTGCCCCAGCTCCCCTCCCCCATCGCGCTCCTGTTTCGACAGCCGAAAATCGCGATCACCGGGAGCCCCGGGAAGGGCTTGGGCAGCCGGGACCGCGGGAGTTATCGTCACCGATCGACAGCCGCAGCACAAAAGACGTTAAAGAGGGGGAGAGGGGGTGATGGCTAAATAAATAAATTAATGAAGCAACCCCCCAATAAATCAGCAGCCTGAGGAAAGGCACCGTGGCTGCCAAAGCAATTGGTTTTCAAAAGCCCTGCAGAGGAGGAGGAGGAGGAGACGTGTTTGGCAGGGTGGTTGTCGGTGTCTGTCCGTCCGGGGCGGCTGTACGTGTGTGTTTGTCGTGTGTGCGTAGCGTGGAGAGAGGCGTTGCTGGGGAGGTGGCCGAAATCCGGCCTCTTTTTCACCCACCGTCGAATTCGGGCGACGCTCGCCCACGACCGAGGCCGGATTGCGAAGTTGTTCAAATTTAATTGTGACTTCTGTTTTGTTTTCTTGAATGAAATAATCGAGCTTAGTCCCTGATTATTATTATTATAGGGCAGGAAAAGGATGATTATCGAGGCAGCGCAGGCAAGCAAAGCTGCTGTTATGTGCTTAATCCACTCGAGAAAAAGGATTCTCAGACTCACTGAACTAGTCTTTGAAAAGGACATTTTTTAATTTTTTTTCTTTTTTGGAATAGAAATGCCAGTTAATTTGATTTATCATCTGGAGTGTTAATGGAATAGAATCATAAAACCACCGTGCTCCGCGTGCAGGCAGTGTGTGCTGTTGCGCCGCGTCGTCCGCTCTTTAATTAGCGTAGAACTGCCGGACAACCGCGAGCGCTAACGACCTCTGCTAAAAATGCAATGCACTTTGTCCTGCCCGGCATTAGCATCTAAATAAAAGTTTTTCTTTAAGATGGTCACTGATACACGAGAAGAAAAGAACCCTCTGTTTTTCTTTGCTTTTCTTTTCTTTTTCCTTAATTTTATTTTATTTTCAGAACGACGACTGCCAGAATATAGCAAGCAATGTTTTAAGGGGAAAAAATCCTGGCTGTAAATGTGCACAATATTCCACATTATATACATGTCATTTCTGAGCACTGTTGGAACGATGCAGTGTCAAATCTGTATGACAGATTGAGGTGAAAGCTGGGAAGAGAGAGCCTGTGAAGAAACAGCCCTGACTGAGTCAGGCACCCTATAGAATTTATCCTGCGGGCTATAAGGAACCGGTTTCATCACATAAAACGAGGAGTGGAAGAGGGATAATTGTCTACTAATTTGGGTCTGGGCAGCGCGCCGGTCTAACAATGCCATCTAGCGCTGCCGGACCCCGGGGACCCTCACTCAGCTGGGAGGCAGCCCCCCAAAAAATCCCAGCCCAGCCTCCCCCACCCTGCTCTCCCTGGGGAGTTCCCCCCAAAAATGGGCAGCGTCTGCACCTGGCCCAGCCCCAGCTGCGCTTCTCTGAGCTGGAAAAAGGAAAAAAAAAAAAAAAAAACCACACCAAAAAACTTTTCCAAGAGCTGTTTTTTAGGATGGGGTTCCCACTGTGGAGCACAGCTTTGCAGTTCCTATGGAAATCCTCCCCCTTTCTGGGTCAGTCGGTGCATTAAGCGGCTCTCTCGAATTAGGGGGTCTCAAAAGAAGGCAAAACAATGGGTTGGGCGTAGTTTGTGTGGGTGCTCTTGCTCCTCCCCACCCGTGCAGTGCTCGCCAGAAGCCTTATTTGGGACTGGAAAGAAGGGAGTTGCCATCAGGAATAAGGAAGATAAGGCCGAGGAGCCTGGGATCTGCGTAGCGATGTGCAGCATGCTTTTGTTTATATTTTCAGTTATTAAAAAATGACTTAAATATTCTAATTCCCCCTTCTATTTTTAATTTGCTCCCACTCTGTAATAACAGTTTTATGGTACGACCTCCAAGTTTCACAGATCTAGAAAGAAACTCCTGAATGACCTCCTTTGGGAGATGGAGAAGCTCCTGGTGCCTCCAGGGATCTCTTTGCATCCCTTTTGGGGTCAGCTCCTCCTGGAGGAGCATCACGAGGAGGGTGCCGAAAGGAGCCTCGGTCCCAATTGTCATTTATTTTACTGATTATTTTTTTATTATTATGACAACCTCTAACTCAAACTTTTAAAGTAGAGTAATGTAGAGATCCTCTCATCGAACAGGGATGTCCCCCCAGACAGGAATAAGGTTCTCTCGGTACCCTGGGCAGCACAACCACCTCCTTACTCTGGGTTGCAGTTTGGGACCTGAGCTCTGACTGGGTTGAGCTTCCAGTTGAAAACCCAAGGTTTCATTCATTTTTTTTAAAAAAAATCCTGTTTTGAAGAACTTGTGCTATTGCGATGTCTTAAACATTGGGTTTGGGGTTTTATTAGTGGTGTGGGATCTGTGTGTGGCTTATCTGCCTAAATCTGTGACGTTCTCACAAGGCTGACAGACGTCGCTCATCTCAGGAAGGCTGAATATTTTCCAAATGGAACGCAGAATGTTATTTGTTTAGGGGTTTTTTATGCTGGGACCCTCTCTCAAGGCCTGGTGCTGCCCAGCGCTGCGGGGCCGGGTGTCTCAGGCAGCCCCATGACCCCACACATGGGATTTGGGAAACTGGGGATGTGCTGGGGGATGCGAGGGGCAGAGCAGGGCAGCTTGGGGGGGCTTTCCTGGGAAATCTGCCGGGATTTTGTCAGGAAGAGGCAATGAAAACCAGCAGGTCCCTACAAGATGTTTTGATTTCATCCAGATGGCATTTTTCTAATGGAAAAAAAATGTCCCATCTGAAAATAAATTTAAAAAAATCTTGATTAGTCCTGTAAATACTGACAGTTCAGGAGCTCCGTCCGAACCCCCGCCCCTCGCGTGTGTCCACGCGCTTCCGATGGGCTCTGCCGGCCACCGCTGTGCAAATCGTCCTTGCAGAAGTGATGTGGAGGCGTCAAAGCCTTCTTCTGCAGCCTGCTGCTCTCTTAGTTAAAAGAACCTTCTTGGAAGGAATAAATCACAGGCTCTATTAATCCATCCCGAGGTCAGGGCGAGGGCGCAGCCGGAGCCGAGTTCGTGGGGGCTCCGGCGACTTCTTTTGACCGTCTTGTGGAGGAGCTGGAAAGAACCAAGAGTTGAGATGGCTGTTATTTATGATTTTGTGAGGAACTCCAGAGGTACCGCTTCCTGGGAGAGGTGGATGGATAAAACGCCGCTTAGAAGTGCCCTTAGATTAATTAATGGAGCTGTAACAACTTTATTACAGAAACAGCGAGCGAAAGGCTGATATGTACCGTTGCTTATCACGGAACACTTCAGCTACAGCTGTAATTGTTTATGGGAGCATCAATCTTTCCTACAGGTTTGGACTGGGTTCAATTCTGCACTTGTTTCGCAAACCAGAACCTTTTAATTCTTCGCGATTTTTTTTTATTTTTTTTTTAATTCCTACTATTGGCTAACCCGGAGAAGGCTGGCAAAGGCTACCGGGTCTTCCCCCTTGCCAAAAGGGGTTGGGTGGTAGGTGGGTTACAGATGTGTGGCCAGGTAGGTGTGAGCCTGTTCCCTGAGGAACCCCAGGCAAGCCGTGTTTGCTCACCCGCTGCGTTGAGCACAAGCTGGTGGTTGTCCTCCAAGCCGACTGTCAGCCGGAGGGGTCCAGGGTGCAATTTCCTAGGAAATATTTAATCACTTGCAAGAAAAAGGATTTTGATGAAGTATGGCCTTCGAGGAGATGAACTTGAATAGGTGAAGAAAGCAAAGGCACGTTAAATGTGGCCCTGGGAGCACGGGTACTAGGTTGATAGAAACGATCCTTGCGTGTGGTGGCTGCGTTCCCTTGGAGGTTACAGAGTCCTTACCATAGCTCAGCTAAACCAGCCTGAGGTGGGCTGAACACCTGGGAGGAACTTGGCAGAAAACTGGGTAGACCTGGTGATGTCCAATATGCTTGTTCTAAACCCGTTTTGTTAACGAATTAATGTTTACGAGGCAAGAGCAGCACTTGTGGTTCTTCTCTGTGGGTTCTCGCCCCGCCACAGCCGTGTGTCATTATTAATTTACTGATGTCTGTCTGTATGCAGGGCCTTCGTTTTTTCTTGCACTCTTTTTATCAGAGATCGACCCCACAGTCTGGTGTCACGGGGTGGGAAGGTGGAGGAGTTGGGGTGCGTTCTGGGGAATATCACCATGGGAGTGGGCGACGGGACGTCTCCCATGTAGCGCTGCCTTCACCCCGGGGTCTGCGTAGCCCCCTGCCTGTCACTCTGAGCATTCTTCCCAGTGTTCCTTTGCTTCCTGCAATCCTGGCTCATCCGCTGTACCCTTCGTGTTAGGTGTTACCTCCGCAGCCTCTCCATCCCAGCCTAGATCTCTTCCCTCAGTGGTATCTGAGGTCAGTAGGAAACTTCACGGGCCAGCTCCATGGGCTTTCATCAGGTGCTGGCTGCTTTTTCCCACCACCACGTTTTCATGTGTTTTAAGCCCTTCTCAGGACACTTCAGTGGCTACGTGTGTGGGTTTATGACCAACTGTGTACCTGACAGCTCCCGCTCCCAGAGGTTCATCCTCACCTTTGTGCCTTCCATCCTGCTGTGGGACTGTGTAGGTCCAGAGGGACCTGGATTTGAGCCTGGTGGGGTTTGTATTGCCCAGGACAGGGACTGTCTCTTGTCAAGCGGTGCACAGGCATCGAAGAAAAAGTGTTATTTAACTTTCCAGAGCATCCAGTGCTTTTGCCCTATAATGATATTTCTTCATTGCCTCCATTTATTTTCATAAAAACAATCCTGAAGGACAGCTGAGGGAGGGAGGGAGGGGGGAGCTGTGCCCTCCAGCACCCACCGGCCCCATTCCTGGTGCTGCAGCTCCATCTAGCAACCAGCCCACGGAATGTGCTGGGCCCCAGCACAGGGACTGTGGGTGGATGGGTGGGAAGGAGGCACCACAGGGACTTAGCCCCTGAGACCCTGCAGGGTGCTGTGGGATGCAGGATGCTGAGGGATGCAGGGTCCCTGCCTCCATCTGCCTTTACCCTCCCTGTCATCTCACCAAGCTCATCACCCCCTTCTGGTTGACTACAAATAGATGTAATTAGTCCCTCTCTCCATATTTTTTTTTTTTAATTCTTCTTCAATGCCAAGTTTGTGCAAGTTTTCTGAGCTACCAGAGCCGTTGCTGTATTGCAGACTCGGGTAGGTGCGGGAACGAGCTGCTGGACTTCTCCATGTTTACCCTCCTAATGGTACCGGTTTTTAGAAAGAGTGTCTTCCAGGCTTTGAACGGAGGCATTAAAAGCCCCTCTCCCCTTCATCACAGCCACTGAGTGTTGGCAGCGGCTGCCCAAGCCCTTGCCACACGTGGCTTTTTCGTGGCCGTCTAATTAGCAACTTTTAAATTTGGATTTATGGGAAATTGTGATGGGTGCTGCTGCTGGGCAGGAGGAGAAGGACCTTTTAACCCTCTCTGGTGAAGTGCTGCCGGTGCTTTCCCCTGCCAGCTTCTGCTCCCTTGGAGCTTGCTCTGAGCTCCTTCTGCTCGTTGGAGTAAACACGTAAACAACCTGCTCTGGAAGAGGCTGTGGAACTTTCTATACATTAAATAATGTAATTCAGTTTAAATATCAGTTCATTATCCGCTGCTTGGTAATATCTTTATCCCTGGCAACTGATGGGAGCTGATTATGATGAGTTGCAGCTCACTCTTATTAATTGCCGTTGATTAAGGTGGTTTAATATTACGGATACCCTTTCTCTGCGGCTGGATTTCGCTGGCTCTGAAGCCCAAGTATGTAGGGAAATATCTCCCTCTAGTGCTGACGTCTGTGTTTCTTGGTGGAATCAACTCAGCCGTCTTCGAGAGCGCACGTTTTTATGAAGTCTGATCTGGAAAATGCTGAGATTGTTTTTGATGCTATCTTCTCAGGCTCAGATCTTCTGGCCCTTCCTGAAAGGGCTGACGCTACTTTGAAGTAAAATACCACGTACTTAAAAGGCCAAGGGCAACGAAGGGAATAGAGATGCATAAAGGGAGACTCGCCCAAGATTAACTCTGCATGTCAAGATATGAGAAATGTAGGGTGCCAAAGGAGATCCGGAGGGAGAAAATTGGTGTTCTGCTTCAGGTGACCTGAGCTATAGTTTTTTTTCCAAACTAGTAACTTCTCAGAGAAACTTGAGGAACCAGCCAAGAGGAAAGCACAGGACTTGCCCCAGAGCTTTCTCAGGCTTAGCAAGGAGGTGGTGGGGCTGGGGTCTGGTGGGCTGCTGGCACATCTGCCCATGGAAGCCACCCAGGTACTGAAGGGACAGGTCTGTGGCTCTTCAGCCCTACTGGAAAACCAGTAACCTTTCCTCAGTGGGATGTGCCTGCCCTGGCCTTCCTCAAATTTGTGCTCAATTCTTGATTGACCAACTCCCTCAAACGATTAACTGGCCCAGATCCTCCTCAGCCAGCCACCGGTTTTGGGTTTACAAAACCCCTGTGATGAAAACCGTGGATGTTGAGCATCTGCAACTGGAAACTTCTCACAAACTTTTGGTACATTCACTAAAAATGTTCAAATATAGAATCATAACATCATTTTGTTTGGAAAAGACCTTTAAGGTCATTGAGTCCAACTGCTATGAGTCCAACCATGTATCTGGGAGTTAGAAAAAAAATGGGAGGAGGATGAGTGTAGATGGCTAAAGTGACTGTTTCCTGCTATTAATTCCCAAAGTTATTTCTTACACAGTATGAAAATGCTCGCTATGTTAGCACTCTAAGTTAAGTGTCTCAAATGTGCATTTAATTTGGATTTAATAACACCATTTTTCCTTATGAAAACTCAGTCAATTATTGAAAGCATTTCTTGAGGTTTAGCAATTATTTAAGAGGTACATTTACAGTAAAGTAATTAACTCAAATGGCATGTTCATGGAAATACTATGTTTTAAACAAATTTAAATATTTGTTAGGAGAAGAAAATATTTTACACGACTGTAATTTGATAATCTGCACTTTCATTGTCTCTGAAAGCAGCCTGGTGGAGAATTTTCAAGGGCCTGGGGGAAAAGGCTCTTGGGAATATAATAACAATAAGTGCTTGTAAATGTGGTACAAGTAATACAGAATTAGGAAAAAAAAATGTGACTGGCTTCAACTATAGCCAGCTGTCCTCTGGCTTCATTATAAACTGTCTGGGTTTTTTTTCCTATAGAAAAAGAATAATCAATTAAATCAGAAAATGTGAAGAAAAGACAGGGGAAAACACCAGAAAAATCTCAATAGTTTGTTTTACAGCTATTTGGACACTCCTGAAACAGATGATGACCGTTTTTCTAAATGGTTATTTTCTATTTTATCTTCTCTCTGCTATTTGCCTGGGTCTGGGTCAGGCAGAAAAGTTGGTCTGTTGCCCTAAAATCTCTGCCTTGCGCCGGTTCCTTGCGGGGTGTTAGGATCGTTTTGGTTGAAAGAGACCTTTGAGTTCTTGGAGTCCCAGCACTGCCCCATCCCTGCCAGGGCCCCACTGAGCCCTGTCCCTCAGCACCACATCTCCACGCCTTGGAAACCCCTCCAGGGATCAGGGGGACTCCAGCCCTGCCCTGGGCAGCCTGGCACAGGCCTGGACAACCCTGGAGGGGAAGGAATTGCTCCTCAGCTCCAACCTAAACTTCCCCTGAGGCAACTCAAGGCTGGTTCCTCTTGTCCTGCTGCTTCTTCCTTGGGAGTGGAGCCTGACCCATCCTGGCTCCAAGCTCCTGAATTTCAGGGAGTTGTGGAGAGCCAGAAGGTCTCCCCTGAGCCTCCTTCTCTCCAGGCTGAACAACCTCGGGAACACCCGAGTGTTGCTGGATCCCCTCCTCCCGTCTTTGAACCCCTCTGCATAGGCAGTTTCTGTTCCCAGCTCAGTTCCTCTCCTCTCTGACTTTCTCATCGTTTTGTTGTGACTTTTTCCGCTGGTCTCTGCTCTCCATCCCCTCCAAGGTGCCCTGGTCAGAGGTGTGACCTGCCCACAGCGCAGTCTAACCCTGGCTTGGGGCCAGGACAGTGGGAAAGGCCGTGATGGTCACATGGTCCTGCCAGGAAGGCAACCAAAATACTAAAATTTGTTAATAACAGTGATAAAGATGTTGAGATGAGGCCCAGGAAGGGCCGTTTGCAGGAGGACAGTGTGTCCTGAACAAGAGGGGAGGCAGGAGGGGAGCCCGGCTGCGGTAAAGAAGCTGTGAGATGTCCTATTGGGGAGATTAAAATAAAGCCACTTCAGCACGATGAGTGTAGGGACATGGTCACGTTTATTGGGCTTTACATTTATTATTAATGTGGATATTTCTCATTAGTGCCTGCAGAGCTAAATTAATTTCTCTCCTTTATCCTTTTGATTCTGGCCTGCTCTTTCTTACGGCACCTTCTGCTCATTTCAAACAAAGAAACTTTTCCTGGCAGAATTAAAATAGTTGTCTCGGGAATTGTTGCCAAAATTCCCTCCACTGTCACGGGAAGCGATGCTGAGTTCCCAGTTTAACTTCTAAGGCAACTACCAAACTGCAGCTGAAACCATTGTGGTCCAGTGGGAGGAAAAGGCTGCAGAATTCACAGGATCCCAGTGTGGGGGGGTTGGAAGGAACCTCTGGAGATCATCTTGTCCAGCCCCCTGCTCCAGCAGGGTCACCCAGAGCAGGAGACCCAGGGGCAGGGGGGAAGTGGCTGGGGCCAGACTCTGCTCAGTGGTGCCCAGCGCCAGGACAAGGGGCACCGGGCACCAACTGGAACCCAGGAGGTTCCCTGGGAGCGGGAGGAGCAACTTGTTTGGTGGGAGGGGGTTGGAGCCTGGCCCAGGCTGCCCAGAGAGCTTGGGGAGTCTCCTTCTCGGGAGAGATTCCAAAGGCGCCTGGAGCCTGCGCTGCTGGGCCCCCTGCTCTGGGTGACCCTGCTGGAACAGGGGGGTGGCACCAGAGGAGCTCCAGAGGGACCTTCCAACCCCTCCCTTGCTGATGAGGACAGGGATTCCAGGGTGTCCTCCCATGACAACCCACTGAGGGGAGCTCTGATCACAACTATAAACCCTGAGCTTGGGAAGGGCTGTTTATTTATTTATTTATGGAAGCCTTCCATAGATACGACTCCATAATATAGTCTTTAGAGGAGTGTCCAAACGATATGTACATTTGTGGAATTAATTTTTCAAGACCTTTTAGGTTACGGTTTTTTGTTTGTTTTGTTCCCCCCCCACCTCCATTGACAAAGGATTTAAAAGCTACTTTGTTTTGGTGTTTTAAACTTTGTCCAGACAATAAAATGGCAAATTCTGTAGATGATCCTGTTTGGGGCTCCCTGGAGCAGAGAACAGCGTACAGGTCAAATTGATTTATTTAGGAATATTTAGGCCATAACCCCACAAACATCCGATGAAGCATCGCTCATAAAAGCTCCTCTCCTCCCTTAGAACCCCCACCAGTGTGGGTCAGAAAAGTCTTTCCTGCTGTTTTTGTGGTTTGGTTGAAGTGAGGGGTTTGTTTATTACACTTGGAACAAAGGTGCAACTCGGTGTCCGGTGTTAGAAAAATAAATTAATTCCTGTGTAGCTTTAAGGTGACACTGGAAACTTTCCAGCGTGTTAAAAGGATGTGTAGGAAGAAACAGAGCAGTCTTGACTGCTCACAAGCTCTGCCGGACCATGAAGACCTTTGGAGTGGTTACAAAATGCTGTTCTTCCCCCTGTGAGTAATTAGAGCTCTCGATACGCATGGGAATGTGTTTTACTAAAGGCTGAGGTTTTGAGACTGGTTGAGCATAGCTGCTCTAGCACACGAGCTGCTCAGAGATGGACATGCTAAGCTGAAGGGCTCTCATTTTTCTGCTTATTCTCAGAGAACAATTTGGAAACAGAAGAGGAAAATTTTTCACAATGAGACCCATCAGCCATTGGAATAATCTCCCACAGGGAACTGATGGAGTCCCTGACATTGGACACGTTTAAGATCCAGCTGAATGGAGCTGGGCCAGCTTGTCTAGACCAGGCTTTTGGTGAGAAAGGTTGGACCAGATGATCCTGGAGGTCCCTTCCAACCTGAAAATCTTTGGTGTCAGCTTGTAAAACAGCGGCTATGTTGCTGCCTCAGAAGGTTCATCTCACCTGCAGCTTGTGGTGCTGTGTGCCGCTGTGGAGCGTCACTTGCAGAGGTGACCATGGGCAAGGCGTGGGCCCAGCTGGCTGGTGGGCACCCATGTCAGGAAGGTAGAGTCTCTCCTGCTAAAGAGCTCACTGAGGCTGGGAATGGTGAGAACCAAACCCTCCAATTCCCCAAAACCTCCAAATTCCCTTTGATAGACCTGGAAAAAAAACCAAAACACCACAAAGCAAAAGTACGAGCTCATCACAGGTGTCTCAAAACCAAGAGTGAGACCAGACCTCCACAGCAGCGAGGAGGGGAGCAAAACCGGGACTACTGGTGGGGATGCTACAGACTCAGCCTCTTGGCTCACCGGGTAATAGAAACTGGTTCTCTCCACTCGGTATTTAAATAATTAGCTGGCAAATCTGTGCGTTGTTGATTGAGAGAGAGATTAAGGGACAATCTGGCGGTCAGTGCCGAGCCCGGGGTTGTCTGACGGTATCTTTGTCACCAACCGAGCACAGGATTAACCTGGAACAGCAGAGCCGGGCTGGCAGGACGACCCTTTACAGCTTTGCTCGACGTAGGCGATTTCAGCAGCCTGCAAAGTGACAGAACTCGAGGGGTTTTGAAAACAGTTGGAAAAGATGAAGGGCGTAGATTAGAACCAAGGAGGCATGTCCGGAGAATGTGGTTTCGGAGCCTTCCTCTGGCTGGTGTTCAGTAGCACGTCCTTGCGGGGTGACTCCTGGTGGCTGGCGCGGCTGCCAGGACCCACGTACCCGGCCTGCTGTAAAAATAACTCGGAACGCCTGGAATAAATAGCAAATACTAATTCTCGCCGTGTTACGCTGCGGCTGGTAGGAAAGCTTGGTCTGAAGTCTTCCTGGTTTTTTGGGGGATACGTATTTTTGGGTTGTTTTTTTTCTGTATATGGATAAACCAAAGGAAAGGGTATGAAAGGGTCCAGGATAAAGCAGATTAAGCAATGTCAGGCTGAAATTATCTGTGCAAGGCCTTGTACGTACAGAGCATGGCACCGGCTGGAGCTCCGGGCTCTCGTTATCTTCCTGCCTGTTGTATCGACTGGTGTTTGCTGGTTGGCACAAAGTGGCACAGAGATAAGCGTCCAGGTCCTTCACACGGAGGACATCTTTCTGTCCGCGCTTGGCCGGTGTCGGGTGATCTCTCGGTGGCCTTCAGGTTCCTGGGTAAAGGGGATGGGGAGTGGAAAAAAAAAAAAAGGCTCGTTTCTTGTGGAAACCCCCGTGATTCGTGCACCTCTTCCAGAGGGTCCAGTGCAGGCAGGTTGCGGTAGTGGAGGAGTTGGAGGTCAAGCAGCCAGAGCCCCAGAGCTGCAAGGAGTGGGAAATAGAGCTGGAAGTTCCTGTGCCAGCTCCGTGGGTTAGAAAACTGGTCAAGATCTCCTTGGCCCCATAAATGTTATCAACAGTCATAGCTGGAAATTAAATTTGTTCTGGTGAAACAACTTAAAAATGGGATGTTCTTTGCTCTAGACCGGAGGCTTTTCACATACGGCAAAAACATGTTTGTTGATTTACAGGGTCATATTTTATAGAAAATAGAAGGACCTTTTGTTCTCTGAGGACCAAACTTTGGTTTCAGTTTTCACCACTCCGGATAGATCTGGTCAAAACGAGGACCTCTGTTCTCTCCAAGGGCTAGTCTAAGGGGCAGAAGTCACATTCAAACCCTTACCTTACCCCAGGCCATAGTTTTCTTTTAGGGGCTAACTCTTCATTCTAAATTGTAAATTTCCAGAAAGAACAGCTGGGTCTGTCTCCCCATCCCCAGGGCACCATATTGCTGGGTCAAAGGGAAGGTGGACAAAACCCATCACCCTGAACTACAAATTTCCCACTTGAAATGCCTGAGATCTAAGGAGATGGTTTGGCTCTAAAGTACTTGACTTATCCTGTGGTAAAGATGGACTTTTTTTTTTGTCATTAATTTGGACTGGAATTGTACCAGGCTCTACAGAAGTTGCTCTCTTGCAACTTCTGCATTTTCTGGTCACTCGCTTCTAATTAAGCCTTATCTAAACTGCTCAAGAGCAGTTCTCAAAATTATTTGCAGGGCATCACATGCTTCCTTACCGGCTATTTTTGTCATCGTTATCTGTGCACAAGCAGTTTTCTGCTCCGTGCGTGGGCCGTAGCCGGGGTGGCAGCAGATGCATGTCAGGCAGCGCCGAGGCCGCCACAGACCCAGCTGGTGATGGGGCCATGGCAGTGGTGACAGTGCCTGTGTGGGAATCGTAGACTCATAGCGGGGTTTGGGTTGGAAAGGACCTTTCAAGGTCATCTGGTCCAAACCCCTGGATGTCCTGCAGGGAGCAGGGACATCTACAACTCGAGCAGGTTGCTCAGAGCCCCATCCAACCTCCCCTGCAATGGGGCCAGGGATGGGGCAGTGACCACCTCTCAGGGCAACCTGGGCCAGGCTCTCACCACCCTCAGCATCAAAAACTGCTTCCTTCTGCTCCAGTCTGAATTTCCCTCTTTTAGTTCCAAACCATCCCCCCTTGTCCTGTCCCAACAGGCCCTGCTCCAAAGTCTGTCCCCATCTTTCTGACAGGCCCCTCGAAGTCCTGAAAGGCCCCCAGAAGGTCTCATTGGAGCCTTCTCTTCTCCAAGCTGCACAAGCCCAACTCTGCCAGCCTGGCCTCCCAGCAGAGGGTTCCAGCCCTCCCAGCATTGCTGGGGCTCCTCTGGCCCCGCTCCAACAGCTCCCTGTCTCTGCTGGGCTGAGGACTCCAGAGCTGGGCCCAGCCCTGCAGGAGGGGTCTCCCCAGTTCCGCTCATGCAGAAACACCAGGCTCTCCCTCTGACAGGTTATATTAATGTTGCTTCATTTGTCAGAAATTACTTTTAATTAAAGTGTTGATCTATAGTAAGTAAAAAGAAATTTGAGAGCAGTTGCCTCATTAATTGTACAACTCCACCCAAACCTGCTTACCTAAGGGTATGTCTCCATCCTGCTCAAATTCAGAGCAGTTCATGGTGGGAAAATGGCAGGACTTGGCTTCCCAAAGACTTTAAGACATTTGTGGTGCTTTGGGACGTGGGAGCTGGGACAAGCCGATGGACCTTGGCTTGTCAGAGTCCTCTCCCATTTGACAAAAGGACTTAGGGCCGTTCCTCTGCCTGGGGATGGGGTGGGGAGATCTCTACCCAGGCCTTCCGATCAGCGCTTTTTCACCAAAATGCTGGGATTTGAGTATATTTTGCAGTGTTGTCGTTTACCCAATATAGTTTTTCTATAGTGAGGAATATTGATGAATTCCATCTGACTGCGATGAAAATAACATTTCCAAAGTGCTATATATAGACTTTTCTTTTTTCAGTTGCTGACTAGAGCCCTGATTGCAGAGGGGCCTGGTGGGAGGATACTGGAGCTTTTGGACTTGAACCACAGACTCCCTGTTGGTGTCTGTGTCATAGAATCCCAGCGTGATAGAGATTGGAAGGGACCTCTGGAGTTCATCTGACCCAACTCACCCTGCTCCAGCAGGAGCAGGTTGCCCAGAATTATGTCCAGGTGGTTTTTGAAATTCTTCAGAGAAGACTCCCCAAGCTCTCTGGGCAGCCTGGGCCAGGCTCCAACACCCTCCCAGCAAAGAAGTTTCTGCTCCTGCTCAGATGAGAGATGGGTTCACCAAAGGTGCATCCCAGCAGAGGACTCCTGGCCGAGTGCTGAGACGCCTGTGCGGTGGCCAGGCTGTTGAGAGAGGCTCAAAACAGGCTTCGGGCTGAGTTTATAAAAGGCTTGGGCAGCCTTTCTGGTGGGTCCAGGAGCTGTGCTTCAGAAAGGCCACGTAAATAATAAGTTTTCTGAGAAGGACAAAAGGGGCATCAGCCCTGCATCTCTATTTATGGTGCCAGAAATGCACGGCAGATGGCCCTGCTTTTGTGTCTTCACACTTTCAGTGGTGGTTAATTACAGGCCTATAAATAGCTGGGTTTATGACTTGCGCTCAGATGCTCTTTCATCACGGTGGGAAAATATGTAATAACATCAAGAAAGCGGCTTGGTGATTATTCCCCCCCTGCCCCTTCCCTTCAGGCCAGCACACCTGTAAGCTCTGGAGAGACCTTCTGGTGGCCTTTCCAGGGGCCTGTCAGAAAGATGGGGACAGACTTTGGAGCAGGGCCTGTTGGGACAGGACAAGGAGGGATGGGTTTAAACTACAAGAGGAAGATTTAGACTGGAGAGAGGGAAGAAAGTTTTGCCTTTGAGGGTGGTGAGAGCCTGGCCCAGGTTGCCCCGAGAGGTGGTCGCTGCCCCATCCCTGGCCCCATTGCAGGGGAGGTTGGATGGGGCTCTGAGCAACCTGCTCTAGTTGCAGATGTCCCTGCTCCCTGCAGGGGGGTTGGACTAGATGACCTTGGAAGGTCCCTTCCCACCTAAACCATGCTCTGATTCTCTGATAATCCGCAGGGCAAAACAAGAACAGGTTGGATCTAAATCTAATGGTTTTTTGGTAGAATGCCACTGAAGACTTTCCTGCTCTGCCTTTGCTCTGTAAAAGAGCAGATTTATTGCTTATTGTCTGACCCTGTTAAGTCTCGTTCATATGAAACCAACACCAACAGCTTGGCGTTTGTAAGTGAAAATTGCAGCCTCCTCACTATAATAGGGTTTTGAAGGGAAATCATAATTGATAGCTTCCACATGCTCCCAGCCATGGGGAAAATATGTTTTTTCTCAGAGAAAAAACCTGGGGACGAGGAAGAGCAAGAGGGTGGAAGCAGATTTCCAGGCTCAGGAGCAGGAAGAGGGCAATCAGTCCCAGAACATCTCGTGCTTTGCTTTTACTCCTCCTGCCTTAAATGCTCTGCCATGTGAAGACCAAATAACTGTAATTAGGGGAAATAACAGTTAAAGCAGTGTCTTCTTTGGAGACGCCTCAGCTTTGTCAAAAATAGTACTTGTGCTTCATGGGGAGGCTCATTTCAGCAGCAAACGTGATGCCAGAGCAGGGAGGAGGTGCCGGAGCGGGGAGCAGTGCCGGGGCTTGTGTGGTGTGGGCGCCTGGTTACAGGGAAAATCAGCAGTTCTTGCACAGGGTATTTCATGGAGTAAATCGGCTGTCAGGATAAAAACTTGCTTTTGGAAAAGCAGGGAGAAAGAAGCTTAAATTGGAGTTAAATAGGAAGCCAAATATAAAACTAATTTAAAACCAATACTTAAGCTTTTCGTATCCTAGACTCACAGAATGGTTTGGGTTGGAAGGGACCTTAAAGATCATCTCCTTCCAAACCCCCTGCCATGGACAGGGACACCTGCCACTGGACCAGGTTGCTCAGAGCCCCATCCAGCTTGGATTTGAACACCTCCAGGGATGGAGCATCCACAGCTTCTCTGGGCAACCTGGGCCAGTGTTTCAGGGTGATGTGTTCTGAGAGCAGGACCCGGTAACCGCAGAGAGGGAGATTTGCTGTTTAATGAAAACGTCCTCTGAACCGTGAATTGCAGCTTAGCATTTTAGAGATTATGTGTATGAGTTTGCCTCCCTTTATTAAAGTATCAAAACCTGAAATAAAAATAATTGAATTACAATTCCTGGGCAGGTTTAATTCCATTTTCGGTGTTTCACTGCTGGAAGCTGCCAAATGCTTCCCAACGTGACAGGAACACAAGGCAGGGCACGACAGAAGTGCCGGCGTTTTGGTTGTACTGCCCGAAATGAGTCCTCCCCACACTCCTACTCCAGACCCTTCCCCAGCTCCGTTGCCCTTCTCTGGTCACACTCCAGCCCCTCCAGCTCCTTCTGGGAGGGAGGGGCCCAAAACTGACCCCAGGATTCCAGGGGTGGCCTCCCCAGTGCCCAGTCCAGGGTGACAGTCCCTACCCTGGCCCTGCTGCCCCCCCAGTGCTGCCCCAGCCAGGATGCTGGTGGCTTCTTGGCCACCTGGGCACTCTCTGGCTTATCTCCAGCCAGTTGTTGACCAACAGGTCCTTTTCTGCTGGGCAGCTTTCCAGCCACTCTGCCCCAAGCCAAAGGTGGTTACTGTGTGATGACCTTAAATAACTAACTGCTGGTTTCTCCTCCTGTACAACGGCTGGAGGATCGGTTGGTAGCATTTTGTGGTGACGTGTTGCTGTCGCTGCCTGTGCCAAGTCATCCTGTCATCATCTTCAGGCTCTGCGCATCCTCTGCTTCTTGATCTCTTTGCGATGAAAAAGCACTTTAGTCCAATATTATATTCAGTACAACATATTTAGTACAAAGATATTCAGCCCAAATATAAAAAGTTGCTGTTGTGCAGCAGAGCGGTCTCTCTTTGATTGGGATTTGATTGATTATTGCTTTCCCCTAGAGAAATTCCATTAATCATCTTGTTAAAATAATTTGGAATGCTAATTGGTGATGGTTTCATATTATGAGGGCACAGCCCAAACCTGTGTGTCTTACTGTGACTGTTTTTAGAACCATAGACTGGTTTGGGTGGGAAGGGACCTTCCAAGGTCATCTGGGGCAACCCCCTGCAGGGAGCAGGGACATCTGCAACTAGAGCAGGTTGCTCAGAGCCCCATCCAACCTTCCCTGCAATGGGGCCAGGGATGGGGCAGTGACCACCTCTCGGGGCAACCTGGATCAGGAACAGCCTGTATATTTTTTTATTTTTTTTTTCCCCTAGAAAAATCAGACTTTTAATTGCTCTCAAAACTAATTACTCACTGGGTTTATCAGCGTGGCCTGTTGACCTTTTAGCTGCAGCGTCGGCTCTCTGGCTTTGACATTAATGACTTCTCATGAAAATGCTGGTGTGGTCGGAGGAGATGGTTTGGCTTATTCACTGTATTTCACTGATTTGCAGAAGGTGTTGTTGAAAACATGTTCCCCCCCCATCAAAGATAAATTGTGTACTTTACATGACTCTGATGCTAATCAAAATTAATCAAGGCCAGACCTTCTGATTAGATTTTTGCTTTTCACTATTGCTGCTCCCTGCAGGTTGTCCCTCTTCTAGAGCAGGGAGCTGCAACCTGTTGGAGTGGTGGGTTCCAGAGTAGTAAGTCTTGGAGAGGTTGATGGGTAACGGAGAAGTGAAATATGGCGTGAGATGGGAGTTTAATTAAAGAGGGAGTGGTGCAAAGTCCCTCAGATCGTTTAAACAGCAATGCAAGGGGGTCATCTCTTATGATACGTAATTACCAAAAACATTTCCTTTGTATATTCAAAAGGAAAAAACTGAGCATACTCATCCATCACCTGCTTAGTACCAAGGTTTGTAATAAATATGAACAAGCCATTATCAGGGTGAAATATAATTGCCGTCTTCTCGGCTCTTTCATCGTAAAAATGAGTCCTTCGAAACTCAATCTTGTTAGGTGGTTCAAAGCAGAAATATTTTATACTGTTAATTACCTCACACCAGTGCAGAAGGAGCTGTACAGGAAAGCTGCGGAACGGAAGATAAAAGACTAGCATCTGCTACATAAAAAAAACCAGCAGAGCACCAGTTAGCCAACCGTGTTTGTACCAGCTCAGAGCGGAGGGAGCAAACGGGCTGGATTTAGAGGGGATCAAAAACATTTTTAAGCACAGATTAAACACCGCCACCAGTGACGTGCCAGGGGTCCTTCAGCTGCTAAAAAATGGAGGACAATAGGTAGGAAGGTTACTCACCTGGCCGTGAGGCCAATGAGTTCAAGCCCTTCCTCCCTTGAAAGGGCAGAGCTCGCTGGGGCTGTGCGTGGGATTAAAGATCCTACATTGCCAGCCTGGCCCTGGGAGCCTGCACAGCAGAGAGATCCTAGGAGCGCTCTTCTGATCCCATAATTTGGCTGCAAGGAATGTTTGTTGGCCGTCTACTTTGTGGTGCAGAAGACAGTCCATGTGCAGTGATGCCCCAGTGACGCTGGAAAGTGGTGCTCAGGCTTAATGTGCTCGCGATCCAGCTTTGAACTGAACAAGGCGGGCGCTCACTGGGGAGGTGACGCTGAGAGGGGCTCCTCTGACCTTTGCCGTAGCATCACCTCCTCCTGGAAGCACCCAGACCCTTGTCCTCTCACGTCTGGTGGCCGTGCTGTGCTGAAAGTTCACCATGAGCCAGCAAAGTGCCCTTGAGGCCAAGAAGGCCAATGGTCTCCAGGGATGGATTCAGCAGAGTGTCGCCAGCTGCTTGAGGGAGGTTCTCCTCCCGCTCCGCTCTGTCCTAGGGCACCCAGCCATGTCCAACCCCTGCCATACTGTGGTTCTGTGGTATCGTTTCTTTTAAGGTCAGTTGAGGAATAACTCTGTGATTAAACCAATGACACGTGGATTCCCTGTTTGCTAGAAGGAATATTTCCAAGCTCGTCCATGCCCAGCAAGGACACTGGTGTGCCACCTGGCATTGCAGCAGCTCTTGCCGAGGCTGGTGTCACCACAGGACCTTTGGGGCAGGAGACAATCAGTCCCACGGCAGCACTGAGAGATAATGACCGACTGGGAGCAGGGAGGGGAGGACAGCTGGACATCTGTGGATCTGCCGTGGGCAGCACCCACTCTGCTTTCTCCAGTGCCATCCGGCCATCGTTGAAACCAACTTTAATTAGGCTTCCTCTGCACCCACACCGAGGAGGAAAAGGACATAAAAGAAAGCTTCAGCTTGTCAAAGCTCCTCATAGAGCAAATCCCGCTCAGACGGAGGAATCTAGGCCTTGCCGTGGCTGAGCAGCGAACTGGAGGGGCGCCGGCAGAGCTCTGAGGTGTTCTTTGCCAAGGGGGTCCCCACCATGGCCATGCACGGTCAGATTTTCCTTTTCTGGCAGCATCTCTGTGGATTTGTGACACAGATGCCAGAGATGAATCTCCCTGGGCAATAAAGACATGGAGGAGGGGTGTTAACGCCCGGGAGGCTCCAGCACTGAAGAGGCTGGAGACAGAAACCCGGCAGAGCTTGGGAAGCCCCAGTGAAATTTTTAATTTACGTCTGCGACGTGAAAGTGTTTGTTCTCCAGACAACCATAAAATAAGTGGATAACAGTACAATTTAAAACAGACTTTATGATTTCTGGTGACAAGAGTCATAGGAAAAATAGACCCCCTGGAGCATTCAATCCTAATGCTAGGAAAGGGGGAAGGCACAAGCACCCCCAGAAGAGGTGGATGATCCGTTTCCCTAGTATGTGCAGAATTCACTCTGGGCTGTGCCGGCAACTCACAGAACAGCGGAGTTAGCAGGTAAAAGCGAGCCCAGGCCAGGCTTCACTGTGAAATTAAAAGGTAATTGACTGATGTGTCTGTAAGTCAGAGAAAGTGGTTTTTAAACAACTTAGATAATAAACAAAATACCTGTTTTCCTAAGGAGCCATCTGCTGAGAACAGGGATAAATATTAAATGACACAAATAATAATAGAATTGCCTTTACCGATGACGTCTCCAAACCCAAAGATCGATAAAGCCTTTACAGTTGGACTCCTTGGAGTCTCAGGGAGGGTTTTAGTTTTCTGCTTGTGGTGCAACGCTCTCTGAGCTCCTCCACAGCACAGTGCACAAGGGGAAGCCTCCAGAGCTTCTTCCCCGTGTCTGCGTGTTTCGTGTTATTGATAGTCAAAGATCCTCAGAGTGTGACACCCTCATGTGGAAACAAAACTCTGGTTTTGCTGAGCAAACATTCATCCTTTCTAGATTTCTTTCACATTTATTCTCTCCTAAACAATAACAAAAAAAGATAAAAAGATGATTTTTTGACAGCTGAACACCTGAGAGTTGTCATGTCACCTTTTTTGCTCTGTCATCCTCACAGCAAAGTTTCTCCTCCCGCTCCCAGGGAACCTCCCGGGTTCCAGTTGGTGCCCCTTGTCCTGGCGCTAGGCACCCCTGAGCAGAGTCTGGCCCCAGCCTCTTGCCCCCCGGGGGCCCTTGAGCTCTTGCTCAGCCTTGCTCAGCTCCCCTCTGGGGCTGCTCTTCTGCAGCTGAACAGCCCCAGGGCTCTCAGCCTTTCCTGGGCTCAGTGACCACTGCGCTGGGCTGATGGACACTGGGCTGGCGGACACTTGCTCCTGGAGGAGGTGATGGATGTGGTAGCTCCTGTTCAGCTCATCTTCAGGGGCTGAGCTTTGGGGTTTTTCGTTGGCGGCTCAAGCATAATAAATGAATCAAGGTTATATTTAGAGCTATGAATAATTCTGCATTATGAATGGAAGAACATGTCGTGCGAGACCGACACAGAAAGGCACTCTCTACATGCAGTACTTTCCTCCAACCGGGTGTTGGGTTCCCTTTGGGAAACGGGACTGTTATTAATTTTTCTATGATTCATCCATATGCAAAAAGAACCCCTCTGTAAAGGTAAAAAGCTCTTATTCTCATACATAGATAATGAGCAGAAAGGCTATAAATACCTCATGGTATTTAGATATTTCATATGTTCATGGCTTAGCACTTCTTAGGACTTGCATTTTCTCCTTCCAGTCTTAGCTCAGCCTCTTTTCCCTGGAGTACAGGGACCATACTTGGAAAGCATGAATGTACTTAATTCATGAATGTACTTAATTAATAAGATGTCAGCTAAAAAATATTGCACAGGCTTGCTAGGGAAGGTTGTTTGATTTGTGAATCCAAAGTAAAGAACTGAAAAGAGAGGTGCGATGACTTAACTGTTAATGCACTCAAAAAATATTTTATGTAGCGGAGTGAAGCTATGGCCCATCAGGAGGAAGATTACAAAACGCTCGGTGTCTACATCCAGCGTTGTTTGCAATTCATAAATCGGCTTCCCATGACACAAGATGTATCTCAGGATTTTTCCCAGCTATAAAAACGTGGGAATGATGTCATAAATCAGGCCATAGATTCCCGGAGTCTGACTTGCAGTGATCGGTCTTCACAGACGTCATTTGTTCGAGGAACCACCGAATGCAGATGATGTCCCGTGTTAGCAGTTGTTCCTCAGCTCCAACCTAAACATCCCCTGGGGCAACTTGAGGTTGGTTCCTCTTGTCCTATGAAGTCACCACACCTGGGGCTGGCCCTACCACACCAACTCACCAGAGCTGGCCAGTAACACTTTGAAACGTTTCTTTTGTCTTCTGTTTCAGATCAGCTCGATCTGTTTCCACCTGTTTGGATGGACAGTGTATGTGCCAGGCTCCCCACAGCCTGCCCTCCCAGTTACGATAGTGATCCTGGTTGTTTTGGACACAGAAGGAAAAGAGTGTGAAGAGAAAGCACGGCTGGAGACTGTGAAAACTGCCCAAGGAGGTAATTTCAGAGCTGCAGCATTTACCCTTACTCTTTGGATGAGGGGTGATGGCTTCAAACTGGATAGAGGGGACATTTACATTAGAAATTAGGAAGAAATTGTTGCTGCTGAGGGTGGTGAGAGCCTGGCCCAGGTTACCCCGAGAGGTGGTCGCTGCCCCATCCCTGTAGCCGTTCCAGGGGAGGTTGGATGGGGCTCTGAGCAACCTGCTCGAGTTGCAGATGTCCCTGCTCCCTGCGGGGGGGTTGGACTGGGTGACCTTGGAAGGTCCCTTCCCACCCAAACCAGTCTGTAATCGCAGGCATTGGACAGAGCCTGCAGCAGGAGCAGACACCCAAACACCAGCTGCCTCCTGCAGGGCTATGAAAGGGTTAATGCTAATTAGCTTATTTGCTCAATTACTAATTAGGAACATGCTCCTGTTTAAAATCTGGTAGAAAAGCAGGAGCTGCCCTGGAAGGAGTCATCTGGAGCAGCTGAACTTCGTTCTGGCACAGCCCTTGCTGCTGGCGTGAGGAGCAGGTAGGCGCGTGGTGCTGGGGGGACGTGGGGAGGTGGAAATGGGGTTTTGGGAAGGGGTGTGAGTGTTTGGAGGTGACATCAGGTGTTTGGTGTGGCCTTGGAGCTCGTGGTGGTCCTCGTGAAGCTAGCCCAGTCCCGTGGGTCTTGTCTGCCTTGGTTAGTGAGGGGCTGGCACTGTCCTTAAGGCTGAAATGCTCCTGGGTGAAAGTTTGTGCTCCTCAAAAGTCTGTTGTTGCCATGGGAATGCAGTTCCCTTCTGGGTCTAAAGGTGGTCTTTAGTGGAATTTCTAGCTTGTCTAATGTTTGAGATGAAACCCTTTTAATGACTTCTCTGTGACGAGAAGACATTACTGTGCCTTCCTGGTCCTTGGAAGCACTCGAGAAACCCAAACCCGCCTGAGAAGTTATGCTGGAGCTGAGAGAGACCTGTCACGTAGCTTTACACGTCACTTGGCAAAGCTGTAGCGCTGGGGTTGCAGATCTGCTTCGCGCCCCCGTTAAATGTATTTTTCCTGCAGTGGTTTGTCTCGTCCTGACTGTCACGGGAGCTTTGCTGCCAACTGAGTCAACTCCGCTGGTGACGCTCTGCCGTTGCGGAGGAGTTGGTGGGTTGGGCGGGAGACAAGCCAGGAGATGAGGTCTGAGCAACGTGGATGGCTGGCTTCTGGGGGTGCTGGTGGAGGTGCAAGATGAGAACAAGTAACTTCTTGGGTTGTGGTGACTTCCTTTAGCTCTCGTCCTCTAGAGAGGAGACAGGGCTGGGAACGGGTGTCCAACGCGGCCCTGGTCGTGTCACGTCCTGGAGCTTTCGCGCTGCCTTACGGTTGGTGTTTGCTACGAGTCTGAGCAAAACGATGGTGGGAGGAAAGCCTGGGAGAGTGGAAGGTGCTGCCAACATCATTAATCTGTGTGCATCAGAAAATATAAAATTGAACTTCTCAGCTTTATGAGGGTGTAGGGCTTGATTTTTTTAACTTTTTTATTTAGAAATGAAAGGAATTATTGCAAATGTTTTCTAAATATGTTTAAGTATCTGCATATGAAATGCCGGTGTACCTCCAATTGCACCAGTCTTGCAAAAGCATTAGATGTCCTAAGCCTTCTGTTCTTCCAAACCATGTTCAGCACTTTGCTCTCCCTAGAAATTCTTGATTTTTAAGGCTTAAAAGCAGGAGCAGCTCAGCTGGAGGTGCCGCTCTGCTTCTGCTGCTGGAGTGACTGCCTGTGGTGCGCCAGGTCCCTTGTTGTTTTACTAACAACTGAATTCCCGCCGAGGCATCTGAGGAGGCTTATAAGAGGTGCTACTTTTTTAAAAAAAACAAGCTTGGGGACATGATAAAAACCTGGAAGAGCTGCCTAACTGCTCCAGGTGCCTGAGATTTGGCTTTGAACCTTAAGCCTGCAGAGCGGCAGGTTTGGGGGTGACTTGCTTGAGGGTGTCCTGCGGGTTTAGGATGGAAATGTAGGTGCAGATGGAGACCTGTGGGGTAGAGCGGATGCTGGAGAGATGTTATCCTGGTGCGTTTCCCACTCCATGGGCTCCTTGGTTGTGGGATCTGCTACTGGTTTAGTTTTGTTAGCTCCTGACTGGAGTTAACATATTCATGCAGGTGCATCTGTAGAATCACAGAGTTGTCACAGTTGGAAGACACCTCTAAGATCACAGTGTCCAACTGTCAACGCTCCCCCCGCCCCTCCCCCCCCCAAACACCAAAAAAACCTGACAAAACCCAAAAAACACCTCATTATCCTCCTAGAGCACATTCTGAGGTGCCTTCTCCACACATTTTTTGAGTACTTCTGGGGATGGTGACCCTTGGCTGGCTCTTGTCCCGTTGTGTGGACCAGAGGTGTGCGTGCGAAGGGTGTGTTTCCCAAACCTCCAGCAGTTCCAACCTCTGGTAGTAGCTAAATGCACCTATTCATGTAACTTCCCCAACCTGCACTGAAGATTTGCTTAAGCTTCACAAATACAGCTTCTAAAAAAAAGAAAAAAAATTATTAAAATATTGAAAAATCTCATTATTTTGTAGCACATGGAATCGTTCCAACCGTGCCAGCGTCTAGAACGTTTGCTGAAATTTCCAGGTATAAGTGGAAAACATAATTACCAGCTCCGTGTAAGAAATGAAAACACTGTTTAGGCGAGAGGAGCTTCAATCTGTTGAAGTACATTTCAGTCCCCACCCGATGCTAAAGAGTTATCTGCATTGCAGATAAAGCTGGATTTGCATGCGAACCTGGATGTTGTCATCTCTCTTTTTGCGGTTGTTTTGAAGTCCCTTGTACAGACTCATTAGCTGCCTCCAATGTCTTTGTCTCCAAGTACCTCTCGCGAGGCGATATCCAAGCTCTCCTGAGGACCTCTGAGTGTTTTATACAAGTGGGGTGCTGGTTTTCCCCCCCTGCATTGATGGAGCTTTGCGGTCTTGGTCATCTTGATTTAATCTAAAACGAATGCGGTCGGTGCAACTTCGTTGGGAGGAGTCAGGAGAAGGGGATTAATTGCAGGCTTCGTTTCTAGGCAATGCAAATACCAGTTGAATATACCCCGGCAGTCTGAATAAAAGTGCTTTGGACAGTTTACAGGCTTTAAAAAAAAAAATAAAATCAAAATAGAAGAGCCCTCTTGCTCTATGGGAAATCATAAGCTACCAACCCTGTGCTCTTCACCATTTATTCTTTCTGAAGGAGTCCTGAATCCACTTGGGCTGTGATTACTTCAGCCTAGAAGGACTTCAACCCTTTGCTTCAAAGGCAGAGTACTTAGAAAATATCAATATATTCACAAAAGGATTGTTCTGAATGCTAAAATGGGAATTATGGAGTGATTTTTTTATTTGATTTTTTTTTTCCTTTTTCTGTACCATTTTTTATCTTTGGTCCTTTGAACATAAGATAAAAACCCCGATATTTTGGTTTTAGACAAACCTTCACTTGTAAAATGAGTGACTACGAGTGTATTCCTTGTAAGTCATGGGCAGTTTATTCCATTTTCTCCGCTGTTTGGACATAGATGCTCACAGGATTTAAAAAAATAAGAGCTATGCATGTAGACCAGAGGTCAAGCTATTACAGGAGTCTTCTGGGTTTGAATATGGCTGTTGAGAAAACCACTGAAATAGTTAAGCATTTAAAATAGTTAACTAATACTTAAAATAATTACGATCACCAGTTTTAAGTGAACCCCATCCGTTTATGTTTATGAATTTAACTTATTTCCATGGTCTAGGAGTTACTTGGAGTAACTGAATGGGCAGCAGATGAATTTAGCCAGTGCTGAGGTGTGTTGTCCAAGCACAGTTTACCCAGTGTCGCTATCTCTAGGGTCTTGAAATGGTCTGTGAACTACTTTTAAAATGTCTATTTTTAAATGTGAAACCTACATATATTCCCACTTTTCTCAACTTTCACTCTCTTCACACCTGTTATGGAAACACATAGAAGCTGGATTGCAAGTTTTTTGTGGTGAAGTTCATTCTTTTATGCTTCTAATGTTTGGGATGAGGATCTTGGGGTCTTGCCTTGGAGCCCCTCTTGGTTGCTCAAGTTGCTGCTTTGTGCCCCGTGTGAGGGAGCTGCTCTGGTGGTGACCAAGAGAGGAGCTGTTTTGCCTCTCCCTTGCCATGTGTGTCTCTCTGTTTGTCATAAGGTTGGAGACCTTCTTGTGCTCTATGACTCCCTGACAGGAGCTTGTAGCTAGGGGGGTCGGGCTCTGCTCCCAGGGAACAAGGGACAGGACAAGAGGAACAGGCCTCAAGTTGCCCCAGGGGAGGTTTAGGTTGGAGCTGGGAACAACTTCTTGCCCTCCAGGGTTGTCCAGGCCTGTGCCAGGCTGCCCAGGGCAGGGCTGGAGTCCCCCTGATCCCTGGAGGGGTTTCCGAGGTGTGGAGCTGTGGTGCTGAGGGACAGGGCTCAGCGGTGCGTGGGTTAACGGTTGGACTCCATGATCTGAAAGGTCTCTTCCAACCAAAATGATGCTGTGATCATTTGTTTGTTTGGAGACAAGAGGAATAAGGATATGCTCTTCACATCCACATCCCCTGTCAGCAGCTTCTGTAATGAGAATTTTCCCCCTGTCTCCCTCGGCGATTAACTCTGGACACCGGCTGTGGCCAACACCCACTGGGAGCAGCCGCTTGGCTCCCGGATTCCATACGGAGCTGCGGTATATTGCAGCCCGCTAAGGAAGGCACGCAGCACATGGACCCAACTGTTGCTGGAGAACATTAGTCATCAGATTAGCCTGGGAAATGCAGGAAGGGGCCGTGCTCATTAGCATGGAGCTCTTCAGCGGAGTAATTGGAGTCTGTTTATTAGAACAGCCCTTTGATTCAGAGGATGACAATTCCCGGTGAACGTCGCCTGTGCAAATGGGAGCAAACAGGAGAGCTCGTTAGTACCAGGAGAGATTAAAGGGAGTGTTGAGGTTAATTACAGGGAAACCTTTTTGTGGTGAGCTCCGCTGTGCGGAGGCTGAGGGTCCCCAGAGGGCTCCGGGGCTGATTTCCAGGGAGCTGCCTCTGTAACCTACACCTGAAATGAGCTCTGCCCATGATCCCCCTTTTTCAATGCTCAGGATGATACATGGGTTGGTGTCACTTAAGGATGAAATACCTTTTCTACTGATGAATGTTCTGATTTATTATGTATGTATTCGGGTGAAAAACGCCGGTTATGATGTTTTGACAGGGCCGGGTCTGAGCAGGAGCAGCAGATCTCGAGCTTATTTTAGTCCCGTGCAGGTAGCTGGTTTTGCCAGTAAAAAAACAGCTCATTAACTGTTCAAATAATAACAAAACAACCAAACAAGCCCCTCCTTAGTATCACCCATCTCAAGCAGGACTCTGAGGATGGTTGATCTGACCTCTCTTGAGTGCTGGCTGGCAGGACCAAGCTTCTCAGTACCTTCTCACTTTTCCAAGCACGATGAGGTTGCACCTTCTGTCCTGCCTTTTGGCCACCTTGGTGAGAGTTTTGTGGTTTTTTTTCCTCCCAATATCTGAGCAGTCCCTCATGGCTAGGTTTTCCAGCTTCCGCTCATCCCCTCACCATGCACATCAGGAGGGGTCTTGCGCAGTCTTCCCCTGCCCTCCCCTCTGGCAGGAGAGGACATGGCAAGGTACTACAGCTGCTCTCGGACCATGAAGCCATCATGGTAGGAATGGACTGATAAAGAAATTCAACGTCTTCTTAAACGCGGACCTCAGATGTGCATGCAGACACTGATCCCTCCATCTTCCTTTCTCTTATTGCCTGCACCCCATTTAACTTAAAAAATAAAAATCATCAACAAACAGAAACCCAGCATGGTGGGGTTTGGAAGGGGCCTCTGGAGATTATCTTGTTCAACCCCTGCTAGAAAGTCTCTCCTCATCTTTCCTGCAGGCCCCCTTTAAGTACTGAAAGGCCGCAGTAAGGTCTCCAGGAGTCTCCTCTTGTCCAAAGTCTATTCGATGTAGTCTGCTCTTTTTTTACTCTGTTTATAGTCATTTGCCGTCTCCAGAATGAAGGTAATAGGTTGGTCGTTACCGGCTGAAGCTAAGAGCCCTCATCAAGGAAGCTGTATTTTTTTTCTGGGTGTAAAGGGCTATTATCCTTTAGATTAAGACCGGCTAGTGGCAACTAATGAACTATATCCCACATAATGTGCGAGATGAACTCTTACTACCACTATATGGAGAGCTTTGGTTAATCTTCTAATTATTAAATGAATAAAATTATTCCTAATAGCATGTAATTTTGTGGTCAAGCAGATAATTATCTTGCTTGCATGAAGCAGTAGGAACTCCTCTTTGGTGTAAATCAGCTTGTGCAGTTACTGACTTCGAGCCTGGGTGGCAACTTGTCAGTCCTCGCTTAACCCTGACCCAGAGCTCAGTGGCTCAAGGAATTGGGCTTCTCCATGGCAGCTGGTGCTTGTGGCTAAGCTTGTCTGATCCACCTCAGTCCTGCTTTTTATTTATGCTCTTTCTGGTGGCCTCAACCCTTCTCTTTCTTCCTGTTTATCCTTTTCTAAGCCACCATCTGCTCCTAGACATGAATTCCTCACTATATATCATTATTAAGGGCTTTAATATAAACTGTGGTAACAGCTCTTTCCTTACAAACCCTGTCTACAGAAGTTGCTCCTCCTAACTGCTCTGAGATACTGAATCGTGTTTAGATACCTAAAGCTTTGGAGGACATGCATATACTGTGGAAATACAGGATAAGCTTTGGATCTCTCTGAGTGAGGAGGAGGAGGTGAGGCAGGGAGGTGACTGCGCCAACAAACTAAAACCAGCAGCGAGTTTTGAGACCAAGGGACAAGTAGGGAGGGTGTCTGTGGTGAGACAGATGTGGTGCTGCCAGCGTGGCACGTGAACATCTGGAAAAACGCTGCAGCTTTGCTTATTAAACCCTGGAGGGGTTTCCAAGGCATGGAGATGTGGTGCTGAGGGATGTGAGTTAGCGGTGCCCTGGCAGAGATGGGGTGATAGTTGGACTCCGTGATCTTAAAAGTCTCTTCCAACGAAAATATTTCTATGATTGTATCACTCGTGAGCAGCCCCCAGCTGCTGCCTGTGCCCTGCTGCAGAGGAAAGCAAGGTGAGAGCCCTGCCTTTGCAGGAGCTGGCTGGAGAAGAAAAGGACATGGGAAGGAAACACCATGTGAGTCAGAACTGAGCCATCCCTGAGTAAACAGTGGGTTTAGAGCTGATATATCTGAAATCAGTGGCAGGACTCCAGCCTGGCTCGCACAGCGAACAGACCCTGACCCTGACCGGGATGGACACGCCACCACTTCTGAGGCTCTCTGCAGCTTCACCTCTTGCTGATTTTACAAGCTCTTGGTGTTCAGGAGGTGCTGAAGGTGTGCTGCCTGCGCTCTGCGCTTTGGTCTCATTTGACCTAATTGGTTTAGTTTTAGTTAGGCAACTGCTGACTTGATCCTTATTAAAATTTTATGCTGCTTATAAATAAGAAATTACTTTCTAATAATAGCCACTTTTCTTTGCTTAATTAAGGTATTTTCATTTAATGACTACTGAGTGTTTTTTCTGCTTTCAGATTTGTTTTTTTAACACTTTGTCTTAATGATTACATAGTTTGAGGGATTAGGCTCAGGAGGAGGAACAGGTTTCCTGTACCAATTAAAGCGCATCTCCAGAGACCATGCCACGAGTGGTGACACATTAGGTGTTACCGAGGGCTCCTCCTGCTAATGAGCTGCAGATGCATCCAATGAGCTGTTTGGGGACCATGCTGGGAAAGGTAGGCAAGAAAATAAAGGCAGATGATTACAGTAAATAGGACTTCCTAGGGCAGCTCCTCTTTCCTTCCCACACAGCCTCGCAGAGGACAGAGCTGCTGCTGTCACCAATAAAGGGTGGGAGAACCACGGAAGGAAAACTAGAACCTTAAACTAAGGAACCTTAGCAGTGAAATGCTGCTAGAGTGTTGCTTGGCATCTCTTAATGGCCCTTCTCACCAGCCACAGAAACACCCCTGCGTGGGTCTTCCACTTTTTTTTTTTTTATTTCATTCCCTTTAAAAAAAATTGTTCTGAATACGACCGCTGTAGAAAGAGAGTCTTAGACTTACGGAATTGGAAGGGATCTTAAGGATCAAGGTGTGACTCTTGGTCCTCTGGTCTAACCTTCCTTGGAGTTAACTTTAAGGCAACACCTTTTGTAAATCTCTCAATAAAAAAAAAAAATAGACTAAGAAAAAAATCATGATCAAAAAAAATACTTGCAATAAAACCTCCAGGTGAAGCCATTATTTTCCTATGGCTGGAATCATAGAATCATTCTGGTTGGAGGAGACCTTCGAGGTTCTGAAGTCTAGCCATTAACTCAGCACTTAAGACAAATGGTGATGGTTTTAAACCAAGAGAGGGAGACTTAGACTGGGGAGAAGAGAGAAATTTTTGACACTGAGGGTGGTGAGAGCCTGGCCCAGGTTGCCCCAAGAGACGGTCGCTGCCCTATTCCTGGGATCATTCCAGAGGAGTTTGGATGGGGCTCTGAGCAACCTTCAATGTGGGGACTGGGGATACCCAGCAAGTCCATTGTGGGGGCTGCAGCCTCTGTCCCCGCTGAGCTGCCAGTGAGGGCGAAGCTTTCACCTCAGATGTTCCTCCCGGGATGGGAAGAGTTATTCCCATCTCCCAACAATAGTCGTAATGCCGAATTTGACAATTTGCCTGACAAAGGCTGGTGATTAGAAGACTTGTTTGGGAGAGCTGGCCCCTTTCGGATGTCTCTAATTGCACCAGGGAAGCAATTGGAATGACCGAAATATCTTTTCCCCAGCCAAGAATACTGCTGGGTGGTCGCTCTCCCGCAAAGTGACTCATCTCTGCGCTGTAAGAATAGCTTTCTCATGGTTTGCTATTTTCAGTTGCCAACACTGATGTAGCTTTTATAGAAATGTACGATTAAGAATCACCAAATGTAAGAGTTGGGGTTTTTTTCCCCCAGAAAATACAAACACCTGAACTAAAACACAGAACTTGTCTGAGAATCTCCAAATCGCTTTGATTGGAAGAGATTTTTGAGATCATCACGTCCAAGCGTTGCCCCAGCACTGCCAGATCACCACCAAACCATGTCCCTCAGCACCGCAGGCGGAGGCGCGAAGGGGCTGGTGGTGCCCACCTGCCCGAGGTCAGCTGTGGGGCTGTGCCAGGTCCCCACCAAGGTGATGTCCCAGCATCAAACTGGTGTGCAAAGCCAACAGTGTTCAGTCTGTAGGAAATGCGCAGCGACAGATCCCCAAATGGTGTTAATTTCTTTTTATTTTGTTTTTTTTTCTTTCCACATGCAGTATGCAGAAGTGTTTTAATAAAAATCTCAGCAGGGAGATGTTAAGGGTTTGGTGGCTGCATTCGAACGTTGGGTATCCTGCACTTGCTGTGGCTGTTCCCAGGCTCCAGGACGGTAGGAAAAGTGGCGATATTTCCAGTACTCTTGGAAGCTGTACTGATTTGTCGACAGGCTGAACACGGGGAGCCTGGGCAGCTCCACGCTGGAGCTGATAGGACAGTAATGCAGAAGAGCAATGGAGTGTTTCTTTGTTCTTTCCCTTCCTAATGGATGACTTGAAGGTGGTTCTGTATTTTTAGTGTTATTCTGACACCCTTGTCCCTTATCCAGGGTCAAAAAGACTGTAGGAATGATACTCGCTATCCTCCTTCTCTCATTTTGTAGAGTATGGAGTGATTTGTTTGGGGTTTTTTTACAAGGAAAAGTAAGTAGTGTGCTGCTTCAGCTGAGAAAATGCCAGAAAAGGCACCTGTAATGAGTGAGCGGAACACAGAAAATGATCAGTGTCACGGAGAAGGCAATAATACCAGAAATAAGAAGCATAAAATTCATGTGAAGCTTGAGGGAAGATGAGGAGGAAGAAGAAATTTATATTATTTTTTTTATCCTCTATAATGAGGTTGTGAAACTCACTGTCCCAATAAATGTGTTTGAAAGTCAAATTTTTCAAATAATTAAAAATAAAAAAGCAGACAAACTGAGGTCGCTCAGCCTCCGTATTCAAGCTCCTGGTGAGGTTCTTGGGACAGCAGTAGGAAAGCAGGAGGGTGCATATTTAGGAAGGACCGATGGAAAACAAACCTTTCATTTGCTTTATGTACAGATGGGAGCACAAGCTGTGACATTGGACTTGTTTCTGGCTTTTCATTTACTTTTCCAAAGGCCAGACTTGGGTGGAAATATGTTCCACGGTGTTGGAACAGCAAAGGCAAATAGCTAATGTGTAAAGAGTGTGGATGAACTCCTGGGGATGATGCAGAACGGTTGGTGCCACTTGAAGTGATGTTGGAGACCTAGAGGAGCCCTTGGGGAGCCCTCTGCGGTGAGGTGGACCACATGGAACAGGAGAAATGGGTGAGGACCTGCACAAGGAGCTCAGTTCGTGGCCTCTACGTGTCCCAGCTGTTCCTCTCAGGCTTGGGACCTTCCTTTTGGACAGGCCCTGCTGAAGTTACGCTGTAGTCATAGTGGAAAAGGAAAAAGCTGATCATGTTTTTGGGAAAAACATGCATGGTGGTTGAAGTTGGAATTGTGGGCAGTGTTGACCACTGCTTGCTAATAGACCAATAATACTTTTTCTTCTTTGTTTCCTGGGCTTGTAATTGTTCATGAAATAAATTTTAACAAAAGAAAGATGGCGATGCTGTGTTGATAAGTACATGCAAAGCGTGAACACTGACGGGGTCCAAGGAGATGCTGAGCTATCTGTGCAAGATCTCTGAACTACAGCATTACATATGGGTCTTCTACGTTTTACTTCACTAGAAAGCCTGAGTAACTTCAATACCTGGCCTGCCCCTCGAATAAGAGGCGTTATTGCTGATTAACCACAATATCTTAGAGTTGTTCTTACAAAAGGTTGGACTAGAGGATCCTTGAGATCCCTCCCAACCTGCTATTCTATGATGCTGTCCTGCCCAGCGCCATATGTTTTCATGGATGAGGTCTTTTCCCACCAGTTGCCCCAAAGGTGGAGTGGTGGTGCTGGTCTCCAGCCCTGAAGGCCTCCCATTGCCAGGACCTGGGCTGCAGAAGGATGAGCATTTTTTTTTTTGTCTTTTTCTAAATATTTTGACTACGCCAACCCGACCGTTTATTTCTGTCCCAGTCTGGCCTTGCTTTAGTCCATAACACTCAGGTTCTGGTGCAGTGATGGGCCAGAGGGAGCAGAAATTCCTGCCGTGGGAATGTCACTGCAGGCATCTGGGCTGGGTGCTAAGGTGGATGGATAGCTCTCCCCGAACAGTAATCTGGGATCTGGTGAAGCGCACAAGTACATGGTGTGCAGAATCCAGCCCTTTATGAAGGAGCACAATTCGCTGCAGTGCTTCACATTAATGGAACGTTAAACACCGTCCTTTGGAAGCAAGGTTGTTTCTATGGCAACTGGACACGGTTGCTGTGGCCCGGCGTGTCTCTGCTCCGCGCACCGATGGTGGGAGTTCTGTTCCGCTCGTTTCTCCGTTTAAATAGGGCTCCAAACCTTTTTCTCTTACGTGCTCTGTCTGCTTGCTTATGAGAGAGTTGCAGGGTTTTTTGGATGTAAAAACTTGCAGGTTCATCGTGGGACGATGGTTCATTATGTGTTTGAGGTCTCTATTGCACCTTGCTGTGATTCATCCATTCGCCTGGTGCCAGAAGGCCTAGTCCCTCCAGACCTCAACCATCACTGCCCCTGGTCAGAATGCTCTTAACATCATTTAAAACAAAGCAAGGCCAAAGTGCTTCCAGTGTCATAGAATCATCAAGGTTGGAAAAGACCTTCAAGATCATGTAGAGTAGGGTTATGGGTTGGACTCAATGTCCCTCAACACCACATCTACGTGGCTTTGAAACCCCTCGAGGAATGGAGGCCCCACCCCTGCCCTGGGCAGCCTGGCACAGGCCTGGACAACCCTGCAGGGGAACAAATTGTTCCTCAGCTCCAACCTAAACCTCCCCTGGAGCAACTTGAGGCCATATCCCTGTGCGCTCCCCTCTGTTCACGGGACAGTTTTACTTTTGGTTTCAAGACTGGTTCAAAATAGCTTGGAAAGGTCTCTTGATGGTAGGTGAGAGTGCTGGACTTGTTGCTGGTGCTCCCTGTTCAAAATGCTTATTAAATGGTAGGAAAGGTCGTGATGATGAGACTGAACTAATTAGCGAGTGCTGTACCCGTGGTGGGCAGTAAGCACGAAACTAGCATTTTATTATTTATTACAGAGAGAGCATTTAGTGAGGTTTTGAGGGGGTTGATGCTGCCACAGTGGCACCCAACAGCTGTTCCAAGGGCATTGTGCCTCTTCAGGCCTTTTTTTTTTTTTTTTTAACAATGGGGAATACGTGTACAACTCTTCCTTCTAAAAATTTGGCAATAGAAAAAGAAGGAAAAAAAAAAACACCACAACAAAAAACAAACCAAGAGCCCTTCCCTACTTTCTGTAGCTCTTGAAATACGCTTTAATCAGGATTACTGACATACCGCATGCAAAATACGGCAGATCCACAACCAGGATTTACAGCCGTGGAGCGATGCGTTGATAACTCACCGCTCCCCTTTCTCAGAGGGCTGAAGAATATCCCTGGTGTGTCACTGTAACCCGTTTTCCCTACAGTGGGTGCTTTATGGTGTTGAAATGAAACGTGAATTACCTGTAAATATCCAATGAGCCTCAGCTCGTGATCTGGCAAAAATCAAACCCAACAAAAAGCAACTCAGGGCAAATAAATCTTTCCCAGATGGTGTGATTTAAGTGCCTCCTGGAGTAGGGAGCTTTCACCTGGAGAAGTTCATCATATGCTTAGATGCACCTCAAGCTTCTGTGCCTGGTTTTAACTCAAATTACTCATTTCAACTGCAGTGTAGCTTGGGTGCCACACTTGGGTGCCACCTTTTTATAAAATAAAACGCTAATTAAACTCATCTATAAGCCCCAAGTCTCCAGGGATTACAATTATCCAGCACATTTCATGCTACCCATTCTCCTGATGCTTTGTCCTTCCTCCCCCCCCACTTCTTACAAACCTTTTAGTGAGCCAAGGCAGACCTGTCTCTATAGAAACAGATTCTGGGGTTTTCTGCAGTTGTTTCATTTAATAACTATTCTGAACCATAAAGGCAGGGGGAGGATGTAATGAGGGATAGGGAATGATTGGTGATGAAGATCTCGAATCTATGAGTTGAGGGAATGTTTTGCCTCAACGGAGAGGGGAGAGGGGGAAGAAAAATGGTGCGGGATTATATATATTTAATAAATATTCAAATATATATGAAAGTGAAGTGTTTAAGTGACTTTTCAACTGACAGTGGCCACCTCAAATGACACAAGTTTAATGGAAAATAAATACAAATTCAAGAATATCAGTCACTGACAGATCTAGCTTGCTGTTGTCAGTGTTTTCCTCTCTCTGAAGACACTAGTTCAATATTTCTTTGGTTAAACTCCCTTTATTATACCTGCTCGTGTCTGGACTACTGCCCATCATAGATTTCCTGCTCCATTCCCAGCAAGTGCTGTAGTTCATGTCCAAATATATTGACCTTCCACCATGGGGGAGCACCTACCAAATACTCCTTGTCCTTGGGAAACTGAGTTAAACCAATGCGGCTGTTGGGTCAGCCTCGGAGCGTCCGCAAAGGGCAGTTGGAGGCAAAGATCCCCAAACACTGGGGACCAGAGGGGCTCCACCCTCCTTGGGACCCCCAGTAATGCAATCCCTGACGGTCTCGCCATCCCCTGCACAGCAGCAGCCGTGATTCCATGTAGCAGTTGCATCTCCTTGGAAAACACTTGACTAGTACCTCTTTTATTCTTCCTGCCACGTGAACATCCGTGTCTTTGCTCTGAGTTCCTAGGAAATTATACGCAAGGGTGAGCTGACTGCGTTTTGGGTTAGATTAATCTTTTTTTAGTGCACGCTTCTAGCAAGTAATGGAAATTCTAATAAGTGCTTGTACAGTCTATACTTTCAGAACATCCTGGAAAAAGAAATGAACGCGCTTTTCCAGCGATGAGATGAGCAGGCGCTGTGTGGGCAGTTGTTTTACAGAAACAGTGCCGCTCGCTTTAATAGCACAGTGAAAAGGGAAATATAAAATACGACTTTATATGCTGCAAATGACTCATTACAAAAACTCTTTGTAGGCTGCGTTGCCTGCCGCAGAAAGCGAGGGCTTCTCACCAGAAGGCTTTGCGCCGTTGACGATCGTGTCTAAGATAAATGGGGTGGTAAATGGTTAAAATTCGCTCTAGAAGGTCATTTTCCCCCTTGAGGTTACGCCCCGTCGTCTGGTTTATTTGGAGTAACGGCTTGTTCTCGCTGGGTTCTTCAGTAGGAGGCAGATCCCATCCAAAATACCTTATGGGAGCAGAAACACTTCATCTTTCCTGGGGTCAGCAATAAAGCAGAAGTTTGTCTGTAGTTTTGGCTCTACCAGACTCAGGAGCCAGAGCTGACCTTTGTGCCTGTGACCGTCTTGCCCGGATGTCCCTCTTTCTCAAAACACTTCTGGGGAGGTGAAATAAAAAAAAAATAAAATAAAAAAAATAAATCTCTAAGAGTAAACTGGGAGTACTGGATACTCTTTACCCAGTAAGAGTAAACTGGGAAAGTAAATCTTCCAGTTAGAAATGAGAGGAAGTAAACCTCTCAACCTGTTGCTTCTGAGTTGTTTGGTTTTCGGTTTTGAACTTTTTTGTTTTTTTTAGGAATGTCTAGAAAAGTCCAAAGACAATTCAGAAAATAACAAGCCAAGGACTTCTAAAGCCTTGCAGCGCTCTGACCGGCACGTACGCAGCAGGCTGGAAGAACCTGGTCTGAGCTATTTGTTAAATTACTGTTGTTATCCCAGGGATGAGGGTTGATGATGTGACTATCAAGGGCTGTTTTGGGGAGGTTGCAGGGCCCCTCCCTGACGTGCCAGCCCACGGTGTCGTCCAGCCAGCGTCTCTGCCCACCTTTGACCACTTTGCTCCTTCTCTCCTGAAAGCTGTCATTTCTCCCTAACTGAGCTCGTAGAGAATATACTTAAAGTTTCACCGTGAAATTCCTTCTCTTAAAAATATGTGCATCTATCAGAATAATTTCCCGAGAGAGAATGACCTTTGCCGTCAAACTTACATCTGTATTTTAGTGGTGGCGTTATGTAGCTCGTAGCCATGGCATCGCCGCCTTCTCCTCGTCGGAACTGAAGAGGTTTTCTCCTTCTGTGAGCTCTTTGTCTTCCCTCGATGGAATCTGAGAGACTTGAACAACAAAGCTGGTTTTTCTAAGCTTAGAAACCCTTCTGGTGGCTTCCTTCTGGCACCCCTTTAGATCTGTCGTCTTTTGCTATAAGCCAAAAAAAACTTGCAAGCTATTTCGCTTCAACAATCAGCTCTTCTTCTCTATTAATGAGCGCTGTAATCCTGTGTTCTTTCTAACTCCTCTGAGACTTGCTTAGGCTTTGTGGTGCAAACCTGCTGAGGCAGAGCCTGTAATTGCTGCTGTCTAGGTTTGAACATTCTGGGTGGGTTTTTTAACTTTTGACTTTATATTTTAACCAAGAAAAGTAGTTGCTAGTGATTAATACTCCCAGTTGGTCTCTGTTTTCACTGGCGGTATCCAGTGGATCGGGCTCTCTAGCAGCACCACAGTGAGATTTCTGCAGTGCTGTGGTTGAGCTGGTCTGATTTCCGTGGCAGCTGTAGCTCAGCAGCCCAGGAACACATCATAGAATCATTTTGGCTGGAAAAGTCCTTTGAGATCGAGTCCGAGCGTTCCCCCATCCCTGCCAGGGCCCCACTGAGCCCTGTCCCTCAGCACCACATCTCCACGCCTTGGAAACCCCTCCAGGGGTCATGGGGACTCCAGCCCTCCCCTGGGCCAGGACTGGACAACCCTTAGTATAAAGAAAATGATAATGGGGTTTTGTTTCCGCTAAAAAAAAAAAAAAGAAAAAAAGAGAGAGAAAACACATTTCCATAATTAACTGGTTTCTTATTGGTCGATTTTCTTGGTTGTCACAGAAAACAGTAATACCTCTTTAGATTGTTTTGTTCTCCGGAGCATTCCTTGTTCCTCATGTTTTTTGTGCATTTTATTACATGTGCTGGGATTTTGTTTCCCTGAAGGAAACAAATTTTGTTTGTGTGTTTCTAATAGAGCTCAAAATGACAAGCATTGACCTCCTTTGCATTGGCACCTTTTTAATATTCCAGACATTGCCACCTAACAATTTCATAATCTTAAATTGGTCTAATTTGTGCAACTGGAGCAGGGAGAGTAGATGCAACTGACCAACAAACAGTGAGATTTAAGATCGTCTTTTAAAGTGAAGGATCTCCTGGAGTTGAGTTCTTCAAGAAGCTGTTGAAGGAGAAAGACAAGTGGTTAGTGTCAGGTTGACTCCTCACAGCTCCTTAGAGAAAAGGAAATAGGCAAAGGAAAACAATGAAGTTAAAGAAGTCTTCTAATAAGCTCTTGTAGTAATTATTGTTGCTACCAAAATGTATACCCTGAAAATCTAGATTCTGTACTACCTCACAAATAAAAATCAGGGATAATTTATATTATCGTGCCCTGTAAATGAGGGGAACTAAAATTCGCAGCAGAACTCTCTGTAGCTGGTAGTGGGAAGTCCAAAAATGTCCATCATGATTTCAATGTTCATTGCAGATGAGAGCCAGGGCCCCGGCAACGGCACACGTCCTACCAGGCTCCGCTGGCTTCCCAGAGGAGGCTGTGAATGGCCACCAGCTCATAAAGCGTCCATGGCAAAACCTTAAGTCTGGAATTTTCTAGGTGACAGAGCTACTTTTAGCAAGAAAAATCCTTCAAGTTTGTTTTTACTGAGGAATTTTGTGCTCAAGCTCCCTTGTGACACTTGGCCGTGCCGGCGTCAGCGACGAGCCCAATGCCTGTTCTGCCCTGAGAACTGGAGAAATTCAGATGTCCTGGGGAAATGGTAGGGAGAAACCTTTTAGCTAGGAAGAAATAGATGTATTTTTAACAAATACGTTCTATTCCAACCGACAGGATCAATTCCCAATTATACCTCCCCCATTCCAAATATGACTCGCATAAAAACCAACAGTTAACTCCTTGCTCTGCTCAAACCTTGCATTCCTGCCCCAGGTCAAAAGCTGTTAAATAAGGAAGGAAATCTTTAATGGGAAGGCCTGATGGAAGCCCAGGGAAAAGCGGGGCAGGCGAGCGAGTGCCTGCCAGGGCTGTAACGGCTCCCAGGAGGCCAAGCCTCTCTTTCTGCCGGGTAGGAAACAAACCCTTGAGAAGCTTCATTAAGCTAAAATTGTAAAGAATCAGCTCTTTGGCTCCTTGTCTGCTCTGTTCTGTTCTGCTGGCTGCCCGAGCTCTGGCTGCTCAAACCAGCGCTGGAGGGAGGGAAGGGGCTCGGGAGACAGTGGATATCAGGGACACTGAGCCCCCAAAAGCACAGAAATAAGGTCATCCCTGAGGAGCTTTCATCAACAGCGGAGCAGATGAGACCTGGGCTTGTTCAGCCTGGAGCAAAGGAGGCTCAGGGGAGACCTTCTGACTCTCCACAACTCCCTGAAATTCAGGAGCTTGGAGCCAGGGGGAATCAGACTCTGCTCCCAAGAACAAGCACCAGGACAAGAGGAACCGGCCTCAAGTTGCCCAGGGAGGTTCAGATTGGAGCTGAGGAACAATTTCCTCCCCTGCAGGGTTGTCCAGGCCTGTGCCAGGCTGCCCAGGGCAGGGCTGGAGTCCCCCTGATCCCTGGAGGGGTTTCCAAGGCGTGGAGATGTGGTGCTGAGGGACAGGGCTCAGTGGGGCCCTGGCCAGGGGTAGGACAATGCTTGGACTTGATAATCTGAACATCTTTTCCAACCTAAATGATTCTGTGATTCTATGGTCGTCTCGTGCTCCAGAGCACTGAATCCCTTTGGATTTGCTGTTAGAGTGAATCCGAGGCCCCGTGCAAAGTTAAAATTTCCACCTACATGTGAATTTCCACTTCCCCGAGTTGGGAACTGTGGGTGGATTTGAGATTCGTGGCTCCGCTCCATCCAGGTATCCAGAGCCACAACTGAACCTCTCCTGGTGAAGGCGCAGAGGGGATCGAACTGTCAAGGAAGCTCATCAGTAGTTTTCAGGGAGTGAAAGGTGGTGATGGCAGTGACGTCATCTCTGATGCTGAAAAGATCTGCAAAAGCAGACTCTGTCGCGTAGCTGATAACGGGAAGAAAAAGTCCTTTCAGCAGAAATAGGGCTCCTTCCTTCCTGTGCTCGTCACTGGGTGCAATTAGGACCTATTCTGATGGATACTGGATATGCTTTGATATATTCAGGCATTTTGGGTAAATTTTCTGTGACCGGGGGACCGCACGTTCCCTTTCATCAGTTTCAGCTGCCGAATCTTTACCGGGAAATACCGTATCTCTCTCTGTTTGCAAATAAAACTAGGTAAATATTTATTTGTTAGGCAGGACTGCAGCCCTGCCTGACTTGCCAAGAAATGGACCGTATGTCCTTCTGAGTCCCGTAGAGTAAGTAAATCAACAGCAAAACCAAGTTTTCACTATTTAGCTGCTGCACCAAATGAAGTCCCAATCTCGTTACAGCCGGTGGCCGGTGTGTTCCTTGGCAACCAGCCCCGACCTCTCCCCCAGGGTATTTCTTGCAGTTGATGTTGAGGAGCAGAGCGAGGGCTGGCGTGTGATGGGTGCTGGGGAAGGCGCCCCCGGCGCTGCGACCGGCCTCTGGTCATCGTGTTCTGTGGGCTTCAGACCCCTCCGCGGGCGTTTAGCACGAGATAGAATCCAGTTAAGTGACGTGAGGTGTTTGTCACCCTGCTCAATTTAAGACATGAGTCTGCAAAGAATCCAGTTAAAACCTGGGGATGAGTGAAGCAGACCTTTGTCTGCTCTGGTATCTGCCTCTCCTCGCAGAAGGAGAAGCCTGAGCTTGCCACCCTGAGTGCCGCAGTCTCCGGCTGTGCCACCGAGCTGGGCGGTCTCTGTGGCGATGGCGTCGTCTTGGCAGGACCAGAGGGCTGGCCACGGTTTGAAATGGTGACTGGATGTCTTCAAGGCCAAGTTGGACAGGGCTCTGAGCAACCTGCTCTAGTGGGAGGTGTCCCTGCCCATGGCAGGGGGTTGGAACCAGATGATCTTGAAGGTCCCTTCCAACCCAAATTGGTCTGTGATTCTGTGCGTTTGAGGGGAGTGGGATGGGGAGAGTGATGAAAAAGTAGTTCCAAGCTAAGAACAACCCTGGTTACTGCCCAGCTGCCCACCCTGTCCTTCTGCAGCCTTCTAAAGCTGCTTTCACAGGAAGCTTTTTGTGCAAGAGGTTGAACCAAAAACGAGAAAACTCCCATGGAAATGTTAGACATCAGGAGCAGCTTCGTTACTTTTGACCTTTGTGTCAGTAAACCTGGGAGGAGGGAAAATAGAATTCTGTGTGCTTCGAATTCTTGATTATGCTGTTTCAAGAGGAAGGGCTCTTTATAGGAGCAGAGTGTTGGAAATGGCACAATCCAGAAATGAATTGTAGCATGGTTTGTGCTCTGGAGTTAGCAGGGCTACGATAGCGATGCTCCGCTTTCCCTGGATTTAGTGTGAAGTAACGTGGGGGTTTGTCCTTCACGTCAAATTCTTTGACCCGGGTTAGATACGGCGCTGAGATTTAATGAGCTCAGTACAGCGCTGCCATTTAATGAGTTTCAGCATCTGCCCCCCCCTCCCTTTTTGTTTCAGTGAATAATATACTTCAGAATTGTGAATTTACAGAAAACTGTAAATAACCTCTAACCGGAATGGTTACCAGCAGAGGTAGGACGCTGCTGGCGATGTGAGTTTTATCCAAGGGAGGAGTTCAGATTTAATCGGCCAAGCACCAGGCTCCACCTTTGCCCGTTTCCCAAGAGCCGAGTTTCCTTGGCCGGAACGGGAGCCTCCCGAGGACGGTGATGCGATAAGCAACGCGGGGGCTTGAAAATATTGTTATTAACTTTTCTTGCTATCTGGTGGCATCGCCTCTGCTGCGCGCGGCCAGGACACCGGCGGTAACTCCCTTTCAGTCCTGCTCCCTCTCGGTGCCGGATAAGCCTGACTTGCTCGTAGCGCTCTCCAATACATAGACTATATATGTTTATTTTTTATCTATAAGTACAGTTTAGGATGCTGAGGGTCAGTGTGACAATACTTCCAGGGAGGAAAAAAAAAGAAGGAATGAAAAACAAAGCCAACCCCAGAGCTGATCTGCTCTGTGGGAATGGAATATTTAAAGGAAAAAAAATCTTTAAAACATGGTGTTTTCGGTTCTGTGGGAATATAACATTTAAAGGAAACATTCCTTTAAAAGATATTGTTCCTTGAAAACGTGGGGTTTTTAGGTGAACAGGCGCGTGCAGCTGCTGGCTGGTGGGGCCGCCTTCAGACGCGACGTCGATACGTCGACCTAATGCGATAAAGGTTTATTTAAAACACCGCGATGCCGCCTCTGTCCAAACAGATCAATTTAATGGTTATTTAACAGGAATAAATTCAATCTGGCACAACGGAAACGGCAGCAGGAGAATCTAAATATAGCGGTGGCGGCAGCAGGCCCTGGCATATCTTTTTTTTAATTTTTTTTTTTCCGATTGCCGTGCTGTTTTTTTGTAGGGTCGGAGATGCCGTCGGTGCTGGAGGGAGCCGGGTTGCTCCCGGAGCTTCCCATGAGTGCAGCAGTTCTGCTGCATTTGGTGCGATGAGGGAGGTGGAGGTGAAAAGACCTGATAAGAAAATGTTAAATACTGGTTGTATTAGAGAAACAAGGCGTCCTGGAGGACTTGATCAGCCTGAATGTATAGAGGAGGTGTAGGAGGCAGCCTGGATGTGTACGGGGGACGAAGGAAACTGCATGAAATGATCAAATAGTTGAATAAAAGACAGAAAGATGTTCTTGAATCATAGAATCATAGAACTATGGATGGGTTTGAGTGGGAAGGGACCTTTGAAGCTCATCTGGTGCAACCCCCCTGCAGGGAGCAGGGACATCTGCAACTAGAGCAGGTTGCTCAGAGCCCCATCCAACCTCCCCTGCGATGGGGCAGTGACCACCTCTCGGGGCAGCCTGGGCCAGGATCTCACCAAATGCTGGTTTGGGTTGTTTGTTTGTTGTTTTTTTTTAGTATTTCTAGTTTACTTGCTGTAAATACATCAATAACTTTGGGACACTTTAGGTAAGCAAAGCAAATCACCAAATGACCCAAGAGAGGGCTGTGTCTGGTGGGCGCGGGCAGCTGGTGGAGCTGCACCTCCCTGGACTTTCCCAGCTGATGGGAACATGGCAGCCACTCCAGCTCTGCTCCCACCTCCCGGATGACGGGCATCTTTTCACGTAGGACACATCTGCACCCATGGGACAGATGTTTTGCTGCTGTTCTCCTTTGCGAGGGATGTTCTCTGCACGCAGAGCCAGGCAGCAGGAGGGTGCCGGGGGGTCTGTGTTGGGTCCTTGGCTTCGCTGAGATGTTTAAACCACCTTTCATGCTCCGAACGACCGCGGGATGAGGCCAGGAGCAAATCCCCACTGCATCCCTCTGGGTCTCTGGTGAGGTGATGCTGAGGGATGGCAAAAGGCAGCGATTTTCTCAGCAGTTCAGCCAGTTGTGATGATCAGATTTGTTCCTGTCTGAGAGCACAAGCTCCTCCTTGCTCCTGCCTCTGCCCTGGACCTGCTGGGAGCCCGGGTCGGTGAGGCAAAGGCAGCTGCAAGAATAAAAAGCGCAATTTCTTTCCTTCTGAGCACCCTCAACCTGCACAGCCAGACCCACCCTGTCCAGCAGAGCCGCTAAAAGGCGCCAGTTCCAGACCGTTAAGCTAAATTAATTTTGTATTATCATGACTAAGTTACCTGTTGGAAGAATTCTGCCTTCTTAGTGAAGGATGGGTTTTATTTCTGCCAAAACATTTGCAGCTCAGTGAACAGAATTAATCTATAATTTGGCAGTTAATGTGTCCGCAAGCTCTCACGGAAAGGAGGGAAAAAAAAAGCTTATTAAACTTAATCGGGTTTTAGGTTTTCATTATTTCTGCTCTAATAAACACAGGAAACCCAACTGTGGGAAGGCAAAGGCTGAGCCTGGTTTTCAGGGGAGGCTGTGAGGGCTCCAGCACCTCAATGTGAGGGGTGATCCCTCTGCGGCTGGGACGGCTTCCCCTCGGTACCTCCTGGATATGGCATTAATGGAGTCAGTTCAGTACGGCCTCTGGAGTAGCTGAGGGAGCTGGGCTTGTTCAGCCTGGAGCAAAGGAGGCTCAGGGGAGACCTTCTGGCTCTCCACAACTCCCTGAAATTCAGGAGCTTGGAGCCAGGGCGGTCGGGCTCTGCTCCCAAGGAACAAGTGCCAGGACAAGAGGGAAGTGGCCTGGAGTTGCCCCAGGGGAGGTTGAGGTTGGAGCTGAGGAACAATTTGTTCCCCTGCAGGGTTGTCCAGGCCTGTGCCAGGCTGCCCAGGGCAGGGCTGGAGTCCCCCTGATCCCTGGAGGGGTTTCCAAGGCGTGGAGCTGTGGTGCTGAGGGACAGGGCTCAGTGGTGCCCTGGCAGGGATGGACTTGATCTGAAAAGTCTCTTCCAGCCAAAATTATTCTGTGATTCTTTGATTCGTCCTTGCTGCTGTGCACGTCCACACACGTGCACACACGTCTAGGTGTTTCTGCATACCAAAAAGATGCTTGGTATCATTATACTACAAAAGACTATACATTATATACATAATGTAAAACTGTAATGTTACTTGTACATAAATACAGCTATAAATGCCTATAGGTGTCCACAGCAGTGCTGATGCTGTTTCCCAGCACCGCTCCTTCCCCAAGCAGCTGTTTGTTGCTGCTCAGGACCTTGCTCATAAGTTTTGCTGCCAGAGCTGAAGTTAATGACCCAGAGGCAGATATTGTAAATCCTCTCTCTTTCTCCCTTGTTTTTATTGTGCTTTGTTTCTTGGTTTTTGGTTTTGGTTTGTTTGGTTTGGTTTTTTTTCCCCTGACGTGTTGCTCTGAGGTGGGCTCTGTGGGACTGGGCTGGGGCTCTGCTGTGCAGCGCACGGTCACCTCTCGATGGGCGAGTCCTGAGGGCAGGGGGGGGTCTGGAGGAGTCGTTGCCGGGAGGGATGCGACAGCCCCGTGCTAACGGTGACAAGCCCCTTCTGAAAAGAGTGGAGAAATTATTGCAACCAATGAATAAATATAAACGCAATCTTCTCGGTCGCATCTCTCCTGGATGTACTCGTCCCGTTGCCATGGCAACGCTCCGCGTCTGCTCCTGCCTGAGGTACCCGAGGAGCTGCCGTGGCCCAGGCTCCATCCATGGCCACCACCCAGGGCTCCAGCCCCGCAGCCCACGCTCTGCCCTTTGCAGAGTAAAAGGTGGGTTTTTTTCTTTCTTTATTTCTTGTCATATAAAATCTTATTGTGCCAACGTATTCATTTCGAGTCGCTTCTCAAACTGACCTCTGGGAGCACAGACTGAAAGTTGTTATCCTAGAATCCCAGGTTGGAAGGGACCTCCAGGATCATCTGGTCCAACCTTTCTTGGGAAAATCCCGGTCTAGACAAGCTGGCCCAGTTCCTGTCCAGCTGGATCTTAGTCCCCAGTGTTGGGGTCTGCACCACTTCCCTGGGAAGATTATTCCAGTGCCTGAAGGTTCTTATTGTGAAAAATGTTCCTCTTGTGCCTAGTAGCTGATCCAAAGACTGAGAAGCTGCCGCGTGAGGAAAGGCTGAGGGAACTGGGTTTACCCAGCTTTGAGAAAAGACAGCTCAGGGCAGACCTTGTCACCGTGTTCCGGTGGTGACACTGAGTGGCTACAAAGAGGTTGGAGACTCCTTTTTTACAAGGAGTCCCACGGGAAAGACAGGGTGATGATGGGTACGAGTTACTCCTGAGGAGATCTGAGTGGTATCCATGGATAACCATGATTTCTAGGTCTCAGGCACCAACACAGAGTTGCAGGATAGGGACGAGCGGAGCCTTGAGCTCTGCAGATCTTTTCTCTCCCTCCTGCCCAGATGTGCCTTCACATCTGGGCTCTCCACTTGCTGAGTGAATTGTTAACGAGCATCTTGCTCCAGATTGTTGGTCTTTTCTTGAAGCTTCTGTCTCTGAAAAAAGCTCAAACGGCAAGAAAAGGCCGCTTTCCTACCGCGCATGAAATCATGATTTAAATGCCAAATAAGACTCTTAAAGAACTTGGCTCGTGCGTGTGAATTACTGGTGGAAAGCACACGTAATTACTCTTTTTTTAGAATTTCAGATGGGAATTGGAAGCGAGTAGCTTCAGATACTTCCAAGCCAAAGCATTTCATGATTCTCTGCTATAAATGCCACCCTGTACGGACTAGAGGATCTTTGGAGGTCCGTTCCAAGCCCTAACGTTCTGTGATCTGTACGTATACGTGGGCACACGCACACGGTTGCTAAAAGCCACACACTGGCTTTTAATAAAACTTCATATTGATTTTCCTTTAGAGAGAAATCAGAGAAGGTGTGAGATTTTAGAGGTCACTTCAGGTAGTAAAAAGATCCTTCTTCGGTGATCTCCTGCTCCAAGAAGCACGTATGATTGGACTCAGTCTTAAAGGTCTCTTTCAACTGAAATGATTCTATAATATTTAGAATTAAAATATGTCCTTTGTGCTTTGCCCCAACGTAACTCTTATGTGCTGCTCCTCCTTCAGCGTCGCGCTTGGGACCTGCCCTGGTCGAGCTTGGCTACCAAATCCAGCAGCGTATTTAGCAGCTGGTTTAATTTCGACGCTTGTGCCAAACTTTTCCTCCCTGCATCGCTTGCCTGCTAACAAAAGGCCCAGGGAATACTTGTTTAGCCCCGTGTGTGTTGGAGATAATGTGCTGAGGGACATGAGGCAGCAGCTGCTGGTGCTGTTAACGGCTTCCTCGGACGGAGCAGCACAGCTTCGCATGGGCGGCAGTTGTGGTGAGTTTGTGATACTCCTGCCGTTTTCCTCAGTTCTTTTTTTGTAATCAAACACTGCTCTGAAATTACTGTGCGTTTAGGAAAAAAAAGTATAATTAATGAGCATCTTTTTTTTGTCTGTCTTAACAGCTAAAATGCACCTTTTCAGAGGAGGAGTGAGAAATCAGCTTTGAAATACCCTTGCTGCATGACCTTTGCTGGTTGCTTCCAGCAGCTACTGGGAAAAGGTAATTTTCTTTCATAGGTAGTCACTCTCTGGGAAAAGCAGGCAAAGCTGGGTCAATGGGAAGTTTTAAAATACCCTGAGGGGGTACAGAGTCCACTGAGTCCCTCCCCTGCCCTGTGTCACATGCTGGGAAGAGGCACCACCAGTGTCTGCACATCTGTCTGTGTGTCTGTGCACGAGAGAAGGACTTGGGGTGAGGAGCTGGAGCTGAGCCCAGAAGCCACTGGCCCCCTGAGCTGTATCCCCAGCAGCATGGGCAGCAGGGCCTGTTGGGACAGGACAAGGAGGGGTGGTTTGAAACTAGAAAAGGGAGTTTCAGACTGGAGTAGAAGGAAGGAGTTTTTGATGGTGCTGAGGGTGGTGAGAGCCTGGCCCAGGCTGCCCCGAGAGGTGGTCGCTGCCTCATCCCTGGGACCATCCCAGGGGAGGTTGGATGGGGCTCTGAGCAACCTGCTCTAGTTGCAGATGTCCCTGCTCCCTGCAGGGGGGTTGGACCAGATGACCTTGAAAGGTCCCTTCTCAACCCAAACCATCCTTTGAATTCTAGTGATAGTATGGCCCAAATCATTTTGGTAAATAAATTTGAGGCAGCTTCCATCTTACCATCCCCTAAAACATTTTTTAAAAAGCTAACCTGCCATTTTCAAGGATGAGTTAAAGATTGGGGGGAAATAAAAAAATAAAATAAAATGAAAGAAATGGAGAAAACCCAGCAAACCTCCTTGCCCCAAACCTCCCACCAAACCCCCCACGCACATCCCAGAATTCAGGCAGGTGCCCTGCCAGCCGGGCTCGGCAGCCAGAGGGAGAATTTCTCATGAAAACAATGCAAAAGTAAAAGGGGGTGCAGTGAGGTGGGAGTCGGAGCAGCCACGCTGCAGCTGGATCCTTACGGGCACCCCTGGAACCTGGGAATCCAACCCCCAAACGGACCTGGCCACGATTCAGAGATGCCAAGAAAACAAATACAATTCGATGATGATTTTTTTTATATAGCTGTACAAACCCTCAATAAAATGTGTGTTGTTACAGGACTCTCTGAATTCACAGGGCAATGGGGATGATCGGCAGGCTCGGAGCACACCCCTGACCGCTCTTTCAGAAGAATGGCTGCAGGAAAACCGTTCCCTAATCCTGTTCTCCCCTGGAAACCCCAGGAAACTCTTTCTTCCCGGATACCTGCGGCACCGGGGCGGGTAATCTCCTTTTTGTTCCTGCTCTACACTGAATAATTAATTTCCAAAGGCGAAAGGCAAAGGGGAGCTGTTACCATGGTGCCGCTCCATCCTTCCCCGCGCGCGCCGGGGCTCGGCTCAGCTGCGACTCGAGGCCAGGAGGTTGAGGGTTCCAGGTGATGAAAAACCAGCTCCAGAGCCTGACGTGCCCACAAGCTGGGCGGGGGGCTCTGGGTGACATCCCCGAACCCCCTGGGCTACCTGGGATGTTGCAGGGGGTGCAGCTCTGGCCGGTGCCTTGCAGCAAACCCCAGCTGCAGTGCAGTCGGCAGCCCCCTCCTGGTTACGCAGCTCCAGGGGGGAGAAAAAAAAAACAGTGTGAAATTAAACCTTAAAAAAGCCGCCACCGCGAGGTCTGACATTTGAATTTCTCTCCTGTCCCTGTGGCCGGTGGCTGTGGCACGTGTGCCGTGTCGAGGGCAGGGCTGCCTTACGTGGGCAGCGACCACCTCTCGGGGCAAGATTTAGAATATTTCTCATTACAGCAACTTGTTGCTTGTTTGTAATAATTATTAAAATCAGAACTTTTCCAAAGCAAAGTGCTGCATTGAGACAATTTAACATTTTGTTTTATATTTTAATGTCTGGCTAGATGTTCCGTGTCCCAAGGAACCCTCACCTCGCGGCTGCCTTACGTGGGCTCTTCGGCGAGCGTGGCTTTGATGAGAAATGTCCTACTTGAGGTGGAGATGTTCCTCCAACACACTGGTGATGTTTGCTGCTTTGGTTTGGCTTTAATTGATGGAGTTTCTCCAGGTAAGCACGGACACTTCTCACCAAAACAGTGCCCCCTCCTGCGCCCAAAAACGGTAGGTTCCCAGTTGCCTCATGACTTGGGTGGTCCAGGGACTGAGCGATCAATGCCATTCACTTTTTTAATTCTTTATTTCTCATTTCTCAGAGCGCAGTGCATGGAAATATTTCGATTCTACCTCAATCCAAAGGGCGACCCTCCCGAGCGCTGCACGGAGGCGGCTCCTCTCGGGAAGGAGGTATCTAAATACACATTTGAAATATGAAAGGCTGAGGAGAGACAGGCTGGGAGCCGTGGCCGCTGCCGCTGCCGGGCGTGATGTGGATAGGAGGGAAATCATTCCGGTTTTACTCCGGCAGAACTTGCATTCCAGGATTTTGGGTAATGTGAAGAATGATTTCGGATTCCAGTGATGTTTACAGGTGTACAAGGGTTTTATAGCATTGCCAGAATTTACTGTTTCCCCACTTAATGTAGGAATCTCTCGCGGTGGATGCAGGGCTCCCACTGGTGCTGCCTCCCTTCTCATACGGGTGTGGGAGCCCAATTTAGAAACAGCACATTTCAGACCTGGGGGCAAAAGGGGAATATTTTAGAAAACACATGCCTTTTTTTTTTTATTATTAACTCCCCCCCTCCCCGCCCCAAATAATGTTTTAGCTTTTAAAACTCATTCCTGCATCAGCTTCCTTTTTTTATGGCTATGTAGGGCATCTGTGGATTTTCCAGTTCCTGCTCTGCCCGTGACAATAGGATATTTCTGACTCTACAAGACCAAAATTGAAAAACATATTTTTTTTTATTTGTGGGGTGTTTTTTTCCCCTTCCTTGTAGTAGTTGCTGTGTCCCTGGCATCAGGAGGGTGGTTATTAACAGCACTGGCACAGCCTAGAACTTTCATACAGTTTGGCCACAGCGATTTTTCAAAAGAAGCAATTTTATTTATTTTTTTTTTAATTATTAAAGTCTGTGATCTTGTCCATACATCTCTGTTGATGACCTGCAGGGAATTTGATGCTGTATTTTTTTGCTGTTGGTAACAGACCTTTCAGAGAACAGGCAGCTGGAGGCGGCCAGGAGCACCACACGTTTATTCCAATTTCTATCACCATAGAAACAGAGAATCCACAAATGGTCCATTTCGACAAAACCGGTTTCCGAGCTGGAGCAGGAAGCAGGCTGCCTTCCGGAGTTGCCCTTTGTACTTGGTACTGAATGCACCTGACAGGAAAATACCTGGAAAAAAGGTGGGTTTATATATATGTATATATATGTACACACACACCTGACCCTAACATCTGCATATGGGTGCTGCAGGGTGTACACCCAGACAGACCAGCTGTGGGGCAGATCAGAGGGATGGATTTTACTTGCACTAATCATCCACTGGTGACAACATGGCCAGTGAAAATCCCCATGATGGTCCCATCTGTGAATTTCTAGATGAGACTCATGGAGGAGAGCCAGTGTCACAGCCCACGGTTGGTTCAGATCCCGGTTCAGGTGTGTTCTACTCTTCTCTTTCTAGGAGCTTGGGGCTGTCACTGAAAGTTTCACTCGTATTTTATGTCCAGTTCTGGGCTCCCCAGGTCAAGAGAGACAAGGAACTACTGCAGTGGGCACCAACTGGAACCCAGGAGGTTCCCTGGGAGCAGGAGGAGCAGCTTCTTTAGTGGGAAGGTATTGGAGCCTGGCCCAGGCTGCCCAGAGAGCTTGGGGAGTCTCCTTCTCGGGAGAGATTCCAAAGGCGCCTGGACCCTGTGCTGCTGGGCCCCCTGCTCTGGGTGACCCTGCTGGAGCAGGGGGGTGGCACCAGAGGAGCTCCAGACGGCCCTTTCCACCCTTGCCGGGCTGGGATTCTGTTTCAATGCATCCTTCAGGAGGAAAGCTCCTTGGCTATGGAAGAAGAGACCTCTGCAGGCTGCGCTGTCTTGTTTAAGCCGTAATAAAGCCTCTTGCAATCTTATTAAAAAGACAAGCAAAAGAAAAAGGCAATTCTAGAGCAGGAAGAAGGGTCATAAATTAAGTCACAAAATCTTTTCCCTTGCTTTAGAGGAATATCTTGCTGAGGAAAAGAAATAAGATGACAGAAAGGAAGCTCTGCGGGAGCATCAGGGGCTTGCACAGCGGTGGCCAGGCTGCAGGACCACCCTCCCCATGGGCTAATGGGATTTCAGAATAGCTGCTTGTAAGGGGCTTGTTCCACAGCAGAGCAGCTGTGGAAACCTCAGGGCTCCAGGGGAAAGCTCCTGGCATGTTAGTCACAGAGGGTTAGACTGGATGGGATGGGCATCCTGCCCCGAGGCAGAGCCGGGGGAGACTTGTCTGCCTCCCTCTCCAGCCTGAAGCAATTTTTCCCATCATTTTTAATATACTAGCTCCTAAAAATTAAGAAAGGAAGTTCAGCTTTTGTTAAAAACACCCAATCTGTATCAGTGCTATTTCTTGACTCTTTAGAAGCAGCCCGTGTGCTCCAAACCACTTCTAAGTCACCAAAGCGAAGAGCTCGAAATGTAATTCATGTTTTCATCTCTTAAATCCCTTCCACTTTAATAGGAAGATTAGGTATTTATGGAAGCAGCAGCAGCACCCTGACTCCTATGGCAGTTGGCCTAACTACAGTAAGTCAACTTTTTACCATAGCAATAAAGTTACATTAATATTTGCTTATTTTTATAAAAGGAAGGAGCTGACCGGAGATGCTGTGCCAGGGTGGAAGACCCACGTGCCACTTGCCACCTCCTCCTCCATGGACCCTGTGCAAAGGTGAGGGTGTTTTCTGTTGTTAAAAAAAAAAAAAATAGTCAGAATAGAATCTGGTTTGGGCCCCTGTTTTGAGCCCTGCCTGGGGTTGCTCACCTGCAATGGCACGACAAATAGGACAGAAAAATGAAACCCCCACCATTGGGACAGACTGACCCGGTGCATCAGTGTGTCTGTGTTCTCACCCGTCGAGGAAGGGAACAAGGAAAATGTACAATTATATAAAGACAAGCTGGGGAGGGACTTTTCACAAGGGCTTGTAGTGACAGGATGAGGAGTAATGGCTTCAAACTAGAAGAGGGAAGATTTAATTAGATATTAGAAAATTCTTCCCCATGAGGGTGGTGAGAGCCTGGCCCAGGTTGCCCAGGGAAGCTGTGGCTGCTCCATCCTTGGAAGTGTTCAAATCCAGGCTGGATGGGGCTCTGAGCCACCTGCTCTAGTGGGAGGTGTCCCTGCCCATGGCAGGGGGTTGGAAGTGGGTGATCTTTCCGTTCCAACCCAAACTGTTGTATGACTCTGTGATACCATTTTTAACACCTCTTAAGAGAATTAATTATCAGAACAAGGAGTTTTACGAAACAAACGACCAACAACAGAAAAACACAACCCAACGAGCTGATCACACATGTACTTAGAACAGGCATTTCTAAACCAGGAAAGTATTCTCAGTGTGAGGTGTAGGAAGAGCTGCAGCCACAGGCAACCGGTGCCGGCTCCTCCGGCAGCAGCCGCTCCCTTCACCCTGAGCTTGTTTCCCTGCCATTTACCCAGGACTCACTTCTTAATATTTTTTTTTTTAGGACAATTTCTATATATATATATCTATTAGACCACACCTTTATTTACAGACTCTTTTCAATAGTTTTTCTTCTTAACCACTCGAGCCCCAACTCCTGCAGAGCCCGGAGCCAGCGGCATTCCCGCGACGCCTCCGCAGGAGGAAGCGAAGGGCTCCTAATCTGATTACCGGGCCGGGGTTTCAAGCCCAAGGCAGAAGGATGTGCAATGCTCAGAGAGCATCCAACTCACTGCTGGACCAAAAAAAAAAGCAGCCTGAGCAAAGAGGACAGGCATCCACAGCTAAATCAGCATATTTTTTTTGCACATCCAGTTGTTTAGAGGTTGGTGGGTAGATTTAAGACAACAACAAATGATCTTTGTGACACCTCAGACCTGCAAGCACTTAAAATAATTTTTTTTCCCACTGTTGTCTTTCTGCTCCATTAACTTTGGTCCTGAAGTATCAGAGCAGGAGCTGACATTTCTTACATTTCCTCAGCCTGGATTTCCTGAGGGCTAAGCAAACTAAACATGTATGCAGAGGGGGGGAGAAATGAATGTAAAACCACATAAATTATGCAATGGTATTAAGGTACCGGTACGGGGGCCTCGTGGTCTCGTCGGGTATCGTGTGTGCGCGGAATTGCAAATGACTGCTGAGAAAATATTTGTGCTGTGTAGGACCTGATACATGACACCCTCGTGTTATTACAGATATTTTAGGAATATTATATAAAAATTAAGAATAAGCCTTGTCAAGGAAACTGCGGTTTCTTGCTTTTTTAATATTGAATTCTAAATAATGCATGAGGAAGGGGCCGGGGAGGTTTTTTTGAACGTTTATCAGTAATGCTCAGCACATATTTGGTGTGCCCTACAAAGCCTAGAACGCATTTTAAATTGTATTTTGTGTCTCCTGGGCAGCGATACTTCTTCCACAGACCCAGCAGAGCCCCGGCCAACCTCCCTGGAATGGTTCCAGGGATGGGGCAACCTGGGCCAGGCTCTCACCTTCCTCAGTGTAAAATATTTTTTTTTCCCTTCTCTCTGGTCTAAATCTCTCTCTTTTAATTGAAAACCATCACCCCTTGTTCTGTTCCAACAGGCCCTGCCCACGCTGCTGGGGATGAGCCCAGCGGGCCAGTGGCTGCTGGGCTGTGAGTGAGGGCACGGGGCTGGCTCAGCTCCAGCTCCTCACCCCCAAGTCCTTCTCTGCAGAAGAGAAATCTTCCCGGTCAAAAGCCTTCCAAATCTTCCAAGTCAAGAGCAGTGTCCTATTTTTAGCTCCTCACACAAGGCAGTTCATGTGCTGTCCAGCACAAACAAAAAGCCTGTCTTGAGCTGTAGTGAAAATGACCTGAAATCTGCTGCTGCTTGATTATTCTTTTATTTTACTTTATTTATTTTTATTTTTTAATTTTTTTTCAGAAAGAGGAGAAACCCCATAAAGGTGAAGCTCCCGGAGCCGGCACAGCACTGCTGCCCTGCCTTGTGGTGTTAACCGCCCGGCTCTTCTCCCGTCGCATCCCATCAAAAACCAGTTACGAAGAAATCGATTGTCTCCGCGCGGAGCCGTTCACTTACGCCACGGAGAGCGGCTGAAGCAGAATAGATGCCTCCATTCCCATAAACGTCAACGGGAAATTATGTGGATGGGCTCTTTGGCAGCACCTTTGTAGCTTAGGATTTGCGGATCGCGTTCCTGAGGCCACAAGACCGAGCGGGGTGACTGTGGAGATGGTGGAGACGGGCAGGTTTATGAGGTTTGTTTTGTTTCTGATCACGTCTCTTGGCGATCTTTTGGCACCTGGTACCGCTGCTGAGATATTTTATGTCACCTTGCTGCCGTTTTCAGCCGCCGTGTCCCGTAGAGGTGACGGAAGCCGTTCGTGGCACCTCCTTTGTGTGCAGGTAGCCCCAGGAGAGGCGATGTTGGACCGTGAGTTCAATATCAGCTTTGCTTTTCTCTGTTGCTGGCGAAGGCTCCAGGAACGCTTAAGAAACCGATGCCTGGAGCCTTCCCAGGGACAGTCTGGAGGACGCCAAAAGAAAAGTCTCCCCAGGTTATGCCGCCAGCGCGCGATGCGGCCGTGCCCGCGCTCTCCCTTCACTTTCTCTCCTTTGTGCGCTCGTCCATCTGTCGCGAGCTTCCCGCCGCGCGCAGTTGGTGTGGAACGAGTCCAAAGACCCGATTTCCAAGGCAGTGCCCAGAAAGCTTAGCTAAACCTACAAACGTTTCAGATGGAGAGAAACAAACGTGGAAGTTTGGAGAGAGGAAATGGGGAATAAGTCTGAATTGGCCAGCAGCTCTCTTCATCGCTGATAGTCATCAGCAGTATGGATACGCAGGCATCACAGATTCTGTAGAATCATAGAATTATTTTGGTTGGAAGAGACCTTCAAGATCATCAGGTCCAAGTGTTGCCCCATCCCTGCCAGGGCACCACTGAGCCCTGTCGCTCAGCACCACAGCTCCACGCCTTGGAAACCCCTCCAGGGATCAGGGGGACTCCAGCCCTGCCCTGGGCAGCCTGGCACAGGCCTGGACAACCCTTCCTTAAAAAAAAAGACATTTTTTTTTTCCTAATAATTTTAAAGGTCTCTTCTGATTCTAAGCAGCTTGATGCTGCACCCACCCAGCGAGCTGCGGTGGGGTGGGATTCATACATAGCCATGTACAGCAGTGAGAGCCTTCCAGCCTGTGAGGGATGAGGCACAGATGTTTGCCTTGGGAATAATAATTCAAGAGCATTTTTGCGGCAATCAGAGAGTGCTTGGAAGTGGTGTAAACAGATTAACAGCACCAGTGTTGCACTCAGGCTAAATAGTACTTATAATTGTATGAAAAATTAGGCTGCCAGAAAAGGATGCGTTTGCTCTCTCTCTGCCCTTCTCTTTCCCTTTTATTTTTTTTTCCTCTGTTCATAGAAGGAAAACGTGAGCAGCAGAGCTGTCTGTCACCTTGAGTCCATGGAAGCAGCAATTGTTTTTATCACCCAAAAACTGAACAGCCCGTCCTGCTCCTGCTCGGTCACAGAGCAGCACGTTCAGGAGCTGCTTGATATTTAATATCTAAAAAAACCCACAGCGTGGGGATGTAGCTTTTATTTGCTGTGGTGTCCTGATCCATCAATCCTGCCCACGCTGGGGTTCATGGCTCAAGCTGCTGGGGCTGCCTGGGCGTCGCGCTGCCTCCTCACTGCGTTCCGAACTAAACCCTCACACCTCACTGGCAGGTGTTTAAATTCTGCTCCTCCTTTGCCCTGAGACAGGATGAGAACATACTTGCTTTTGAGCTCTTCTGCCAGCGCTGCTTTTCTTTCTGTCTTGCTCTTTCTCTCTGAGAGATGTTTCCTGGGGTGTTGGTATTTAAAAATCTACCTGTAATTTCATGTAATCACAGAAATATTTAGGTTGGAAAAGACCTTTAATAAAGCTGATTTTCTTATCTCCATGAAATCAGTGCCAATTCTCTTCATTTCAACTACAGCTGAGGAAATAAATGCAAATACATTCCTGATGATGACACATGGTGAGGATGATCAATACAGCCCCACGTTGAAAATTCATTTACACCTCAGTTTGCAGCGGTTTTAACAGAGGCAGCAGCAGGACAGCTCCTTAATTCCCCAGGGATGCACCTTGGGAGCCAGGATAGCTGCTTCCCGATGCGGATGTCGCTGGGTGACCCCAGATACCGGTGTGAAGGGCTGTGGAAATAACACTGAGAATAAAATGCTGGATGGAAACCAGGTGTGTGAAATACTGTGGAAATAACACTGAGAATAAAATGCTGGATGGAAACCAGGTGTGTGAGCAAAGAAACTGCCCATTTTTACTCTCTTGCCCCTTCAGGATAGAAAATACAGCTCTTTCTTAGCACAGGATGAAGGGTAATGGCTTCAACCTGGAAGAGGGTAGGTATAAATTAGACACATCTTTTAGTTGTTCATTAAATTTTTATTTTCTTAGCACAGAATGTATTTTGCACACATTGGTGATTCCCAGGCACTAACAGGGCAATTTTTAGGAAAAAAACAAACCAAAAGCACAAGAAGAAACCAAACCACAACAACGAGGAAGGTCTGGTGGAAGGGGGAGAGTGCTGATCACCTCTGTTTGTTAGTTTCTGGAGCTTTAATTCCTGTGACTGGATGGGTGAGAAAACAATAAAAATTCCTACTTCTTTACAGAAAGGGAAAGTCTCTGTGCTCCAGAGGTAAATGGCATAAATTATTTCCAGAAATGATTGTAATTATTGCAATAATTGTTATTAATGTTGCAATTATCCTAAGCCCGTGGGTTTTCAGCACAAACTCTGGGCTCGGCTCTTCGCTCTCCTTCAGGAAGGAACCTCCAGAGCTTGGGCCTGGGCTCCGACTGCTCCGAAGAGCCTGAAAAAAGCAGCTCAGCTACACTCAGCTTTTGGATTTGCTGCTTGTACGAGCAAGCAAGAGCTTGGCCTTTTTTGCACACACTTAAATGCGAAATCAGAAGCTCTTTAACAGCTGGAATCCATCATCTTTTATTAAAGTGATTAAAAAGGGGACGGGACAAAAGACAAACACATTTAAACTGAACAATTTTTGGAAGTTTATTCATAGAGCTTTAGATAAAACTGAGCTTGCAGTATTAATGAGTACAAGCACTTGTTATTCTGTATAATAATTCAAATAAACTTGTACATTTATACAGTTCGAGCCTGCATGCCAGAAAAAAAAAAAAGCATTTAGTTTATTCTAATTTGACTATGTGCAATTTACAATGTCATTCAAGCACAGAGAACACAGACCGGCTGTGCAATCAGTTACTTTTCCAAAAACAAAACAGCGACCACACCAATAAAAATGAAATATTAACCAGTACAAACTTCCTACAATGACTAACTCAATAAAACGGTTTGTCCTTTCACTCCTACTAAGGCAAGATGTGCACGTTGGCACCTTGACCTACAGCACGTGGTGCGGGAGCAGCCACGAGCCTCAGAAATCTCGCTCCCAGCAGGGACGGGCGTGTTTTCAATTCAATAAAAATTTCAATTTTTTTAGTTAATTATGACTTAATATTTTCTATGCCATTAAGAAGCGAGGACACCTTCTCAGCGCTTCACATACATACTTTCAGGTATTTTTTTGGGGGGGGCTACTGAGTAAGCTGCAGCCACTCACAGTGCCAGGGAGAAATATGTTTCCTAGGGCACCTCCCCCCCGTCAGCTGAGTCACGTGCAGTTTGCAGAACACACCCACACTGCCCACACTGCTCCTACTCAGTTCCAGCTTGGCCATGGATTCCAAGCAAAGGTCCCCAAAGAAGGCGGCCACACGGCAACCCCCCCCACCTTATACCTCTGCTTCCAATCAGAACCTCAAACTCAGACAACACAGCTGGGCGGCGTGGAATAAAGAACAGAACAGAGAAAGAAGAGGAACAGCAAGAGAAAGTAGAATAAATGACAGAAGTAACAGAACTGAAATAAATAGACTAGAATAGAATAATTTGGGACGATCTGAAAATCGCATGGAATAGAAGAATAGAATAGAATAGAATAGAATAGAATAGAATAGAATAGAATAGAATAGAATAGAATAGAATAGAATAGAATA